>OW121741.1:13427451-13702206 GCA_933228675.1 Stomorhina lunata
TATAGAAAAGTTATCGATATCATGACTTTTCTATAGAAAAGTTATCGATATCATGACTTTTCTATAGAAAAGTTATCGATATCATGACTTTTCTATAGAAAAGTTATCGATATCATGACTTTTCTATAAAAAAAAATTATCGATATCATGACTTTTCTATAGAAAACTTATCGATATCATGACTTTTCTATAGAAAAGTTATCCACATCAGGATATTTCTATAGAAAAATTATCGATATCATAACATTTTCTATACATGAGTTATCAATATTATGACTTTTCTAAAGAAAAGTTATCGATATTATGACTTTTCTATACAAAAGTTATCGATATCTTGACTTTTCTATAGAAAAGTTATCGATATCATGATTTTTCTATAGAAAGGTAATCGATATCATGACTTTTATATAGAAAAGTTATTGATATCATGACTTTTCTATAGAAAAGTTATCGATAACTTTTCTAGTTATCGATATCATAACTTTTCTATAGAAAAGTTATTAATATCAAGACTATTCTACAAAAAAGTTATCGATATCAAGACTTATCTATAGAAAAGTTATCGATATCAAGACTTTTCTACAGAAAAGTTATCGATATCAAGACTTTTCTGTAGAAAATTTATCGATATCATGACTTTTCTTAAAAACAATATCGATATCATAACTTTTCTAAAGAAAAGTTATCCACATCATGACTTTTCTATAGAAAAGTTATCGATATCATGACTTTTCAAAAAAAAGTTATTGGTATCATGACTTTTCTATACAAAAGTTATCGACATCTTGACTTTTCTATAGAAAAGTTATCAATATCAAGACATCCTGACTTTTCTATAGAAAAGTTATTAATATCAAGACTATTCTACAAAAAAGTTATCGATATCAAGACTTATCTATAGAAAAGTTATCGATATCAAGACTTTTCTACAGAAAAGTTATCGATATCAAGACTTTTCTGTAGAAAATTTATCGATATCATGACTTTTCTTAAAAACAATATCGATATCATAACTTTTCTAAAGAAAAGTTATCCACATCATGACTTTTCTATAGAAAAGTTATCGATATCATGACTTTTCAAAAAAAAGTTATTGGTATCATGACTTTTCTATACAAAAGTTATCGACATCTTGACTTTTCTATAGAAAAGTTATCAATATCAAGACATCCTGACTTTTCTATAGAAAAGTTATCAATATCAAGACTTTTTACAGAAAAGTTATCGATATCAAGACTTATCTTTAGAAAAGTTATCGATATCATGACTTTTCTTAAGAAAGTTATCCATATCATTTCATTTCTATAAGTTATCGATATAATGACTTTTCTATAGAAAAGTTAGCGAGTCATAGTTTTTATAGAAAGTTTATCGATATCATGACTTTTCTATAGAAAATTTATCTAAATCATTATCTATCTATAGAAAAGTTATCGATATCATGACTGTTTTATAGACAAATTATCAATATCATAACTTTTGTATAGAAAGGTTATCAAAGCAATGACTTTTCTTTAGAAAAGTTATCGTAGCAATGACTTTTCTTTCAAAAAGTTATCGATATCATTACTTTTCCATAGCAAAGTTATTGATATTATGACTTTTCTATAGAAAAGTTATATGATATATTTCTATAGAAAATTAAAAAAAAAAAATTTTTCTATATAAATTTTTTTTGAAAAAATATTTTTCTATAGAAAATTTTTCGAAAAAATATTTTTCTATAGAAAATTTTTCGAATAAAATATTTTTCTATAGAAAATTTTTCGAAAAAAAAAGTTCAATAGAAAATTTTTCGAAAAAAATATTTTTCTTTAGAAAATTTTTCTATAAAAAATTTATTGGCAAAAAATATTTTTCTTAAGAAAATTAAAAAAAAAAATTGCTATAGAACATTTTTCAAAAAAAAAAAAAAAAAATTCTTTAGAAAAAAAAATTCTATAGAAAAGTTTTTGAAAAAAAATTTTTTTTTTAATTTTCCATAAAAAATACTTTTATTAAAAATTTTTTGATAAAAAAAATATTTTTATTAAAAATTTTTCCATAAAAAAAAGTATTTTTCTAAAGAAAAATTTTGACTAAAATATTTTTCTTTAAAAAAATTGTGGTTAAAAATATTTTTTGTAAAAAAAATTTTCGATATCATGACTTTTCCTTAGAAAAGTTATCGACAACTTGACTTTTCTTAAATAACAGTTGAATTTTCTGCAGAAAATTGAGCCTTTTTTTTTGTCGAATTTTTATATAAGAAACTCAAGAACAAATCCTATACATATTTAGTTTATGAAAATTTATATTATTATTTATATTTAATATTTTTATTTTATATTTAATATTTTTTTGTCAATATTATTCCTAAGCTCATTATAATCCATTTTCCTTCAAACATCTTAAGAAACTTTTATTTTTGAACAAAAAAGTCTTTCAATATTTTTAAAGATTATTTACATTCTCGTGTCCTTCGGGTCCTTTTTAACTCAAAAAAAAAATCCTTTAGCATTTAGTTAAGCATCACAATTTTTCTAATGCTAAACAAATATGCATATTTTTCTCCGCTTGTTAGAACTAACGAAAAATACATAAAAATTTTGACACTTCTCGTCATTTGTTTAAATCTCATTTAGTTGCTATTTGTTTTCCAATTGAAAGATGAGAATAATAATCATCATTTACACTTTCATTTTAATAAACGACAAAGAAGAACAAAGAATTCAACAATTAAAATAATATAAAATACATTTGTATTTACTCGCACACTCACTCACTCACTCACACTCGCATCGTGTCAGATAAAAAAGAACTCTTGTTATTGTTTGAGTTTTAAGTATTAGTTGTGTTCGTTTGTATGCATGAATATTGTGTATTTGTGTGCAATTACCGTAAAAATTGTGAAATCATTATTTTAACTGTCAATTGTTTGTTTATTGTTTAGCACATGCAACAGCATAAATAGAGTCACAGAAACTCAAATGCATTTGGACCCAGGGGTTCAAAACAAAAGTATTTTATCTATAAGTGGTCATTTAAATAGGAGTTTTAGTAACTTTAACAACCGGAAATGGGATCTCGGATATTAAAAAAAACACTTAAAATAAACATGCCATATCTCTAGTTTTAAAGAAGATCCTTCTTCTTGAACTGTTGGGTTTAAACAAACTAGAATTATAAAGCTTTCGTAACTACTATGTGTTGCCTTAGATGCGACACTAACAAAAATGATAAAGTACCATAAATATTTACCGGGTGGAAAGGGATATAAAGAAAGCGAGAGTGTATGTGTAAATACTAGTTATTTGCTATTTGTCTAACAATAGAAAATACAGTTATTTAACATGTTTTTATTGTTAAGTGTTATTGTGAGAACTTTAAAATTTTTGTTGCTATTCCTTTCGTAATATCCCTTTGTTAGTTTAACATTAGGCTAATGAGTCAAAAACTAGAAAATAATAAGAGGGTGAGGAGGAAAAGACAGGAAAAAGCAGTTACCAGCACAAATTTTTGGCAAACATTAACAAAAAATACTAATGATTTCTAAGTAGTTGTAAAACAGTAATTACAACAACAAATTTTATGATTTTAATTGTTGTTGGGTATTTGTTTTTCACTATGGGGGAGTGTTTCAGTAGAAACATAAAGGAGCCGGTGCCTAACACTCAGGAGAGTTGAATTTTAATTAGTTTTTAAACAGTTGCCATAATTATAATAACGTTGTGATAAATGATAAGGAAACATTTAAATGCCTAATGAGCAAAATTTTATGGGGAAGACAATAATTTTATGATAAGTTCCAAAAATAATTAAAGTTTTTAATAAAATTACTATAGAAAAAATAATCAATTGGTAACATTTCTATAGAAAATTCATAACAACGATAACTTTTCAAGTTATCGATAAATTTTCTATAGAAAAGTCAAGTTATCGATAAATTTTCTATAGAAAAGTCAAGTTATCGATAACTTTTCTATAGAAAAGTCAAGTTATCGATAACTTTTCTATAGAAAAGTCAAATTATGGATAAATTTACTATAGAAAAGTCAAGTTATCGATAACTTTTCTATAGAAAAGTCAAGTTATCTATAACTTTTCTATAGAAAAGTCAAGTTATCGATAACTTTTCTATAGAAAAGTAAAGTTATCGATAACTTTTCTATAGAAAAGTAAAGTTATCGATAACTTTTTTATAGAAAAGTAAAGTTATCGATAACTTTTCTATAGAAAAGTCAAGTTATCGAAAACTTTTTTATAGCAAAGTGAAGTTATCGATAACTTTTCTATAGAAAAGTCAAGTTATCGATAACTTTTCTATAGAAAAGTCAAGTTGTCGATAACTTTTCTATGAAAAAGTCAAGTTATCGATAACTTTTCTATGGAAAAGTCATGTTATCGATAACTTTTCTATAGAAAAGTAAAGTTATCGATAACTTTTCTATAAAAAAGTCATGATATCGATAACTTTTCTATAGAAAAGTCATGAAATCGATAACATTTCCATAGAAAAGTCATGAAATCGATAACTGGTCTATAGTAAAGTCATTACTTCGATAACTTTTCTATAGAAAAGTCAAGTTATTGATAAATTTTCGATAGAAAAGTCAAGTTATCCATACCTTTTCTTTAGAAAAGTCAAGCTATCGATAACTTTTCTATAGAAAAGTCAAGTTATCGATAACTTTTCTAAAAAAAGTCATGATATCGATAACTTTTCTATAGAAAAGA
This sequence comes from Stomorhina lunata, assembly GCA_933228675.1. NCBI lineage: Eukaryota > Metazoa > Arthropoda > Insecta > Diptera > Rhiniidae > Stomorhina > Stomorhina lunata. The sequence continues at coordinate 13,432,168 of OW121741.1, forward strand.
CAATTTATCGATAACTTTTCTATAGAAAAGTCATGTTATCTACAAGTTTTCCATGGAAAAGTCAATAAATCGATAACTGGTCTATAGAAAAGTCTTTATTTCGATAACTTTTCTATAGAAAATTCAAGTTATTGATAAATTTTCTATAAAAAATTCAAGTTATCGGTATCTTTTCTTAAGAAAAATCAAAGTATCATTATGTGTTTTCTATAGAAAACACATAATATCGATAACTTTTCTATAAAAAAAAAACTTTTCTATAGAAAAGTCATGATATCGATAACTTTTCTATAGACAAACCATAATAATGATAACTTTTCTTTAGAGAAGTTATGATATTGATAACTTTTCTAAAGAAAAGTCATGACATCGATAATTTTTCTATTGAAAAATCATGATATCGACAACTTTTCTGTAGACAAGTCATGATATCGATAACTTTTCTACAGAAAAGTCATGTTATCGATAACTTCTTTATAGAAAAATCATGATATCTATAACTTGTCTATAGAAAAGTCAGGAAATCGATAACTATTCTATAGAAAAGTCATAATATCGATAACTTTTCTATAGAAAATTTATTATATCGATAACTATTTCATAGAAAAGTTATTATATCAATAACTTTTCTAAAGAAGAGTCATGATATCGATAACTTCACTATAGAAAAGTCATGATATCGACATTTTTTCTATAGAAAAGTCATGATACCGATAACTTTTCTATAAAAAAGTCATGATATTGATAACTTTTCTATAGAAATGTCATGATATCGATAATTTTTCTATAGAAAAGTCATGATATTGATAACTTCTCTATAGAAAGGTCATGATATCGATAACTTTTCTATAGGAAAGTCATGATATCGATAGGAAAAGACATGTCATTGATAATTTTTCTATAGAAAAGTCATGATATCGATAACTTTTCTATAGGAAAGTCATGATATCGATAGGAAAAGACATGTCATTGATAATTTTTCTATAGAAAAGTCATGATATCGATAACTTTTCTATAAAAATGTCATTATATCAATAAGTTTTCTGAAAAAAAAAACATAATATCGATTACTTTTGTACAGAAATTTTTATGTAGAAAAGTTATGATATCGATGACATTTAGTTTCAAAATAGTTTTTAACTTCAGATTTAAATTTGATTTTTTTTCGTATAATATTTTATCCCTATAAAATAGTAGTACAAAATTTTAAGCCATTAAATTTATTTTCTGCCTCCGTTTCATATCACAAATGACCAATTTCATAACTGTCGTTTGTTGCCAAAGAACATGTCAAAAACAATGATTTAAATTTCATTAAAATTTAAAATGAACAATAGCAGGAGTGAAAGAAAAATTGCAAATTTTGTAAATAAATAAAATATTTCTATATGGATAAGTTAAGAGGACAAGGTTATATTTATTACAATTGAGTGAATAAATTGAACGAAAACAAGTGAAATTTATTTACAAACAAAATTGAAAACATATAATACGAATATAATTTAGTAAAAGGTATATAAAAAGTATAGTTGGACAATATGTAAAAGGAAGGACTGTGAAATCAAATGTTAGAGTTATATGATCAATATAGTCATATTATCCCTATAAGCAGATATAAGCGGGTATTTTTATTTTTACTGTTCCCAGCCCTGATATGTTTTCGTAATTTCAACTGAAATTTCACTAGTACACACACAAGGTGAAATATAAAGTGTATATATATTCACATACACAATTTCAAATCCATTTTAAAACCTACATTTACTCTTACCCACACAAAGGTAAACCTACACTGACTCACATTTTCCGGAACAGCAACATTGACTTCAAAACAGAGTTTGAAAATTTATGAAAAGTGAATTTGACTTTGAATTGTTGTTTTATTGCCAATGTTTATGGAAAGTGGCATTGACGATGAAGGTGGGGGATCAACACAGCAAGACACCCATTGCTTGTGCGTTTGCTTGTATTGGAGTAAGACTGCCTGTTTGGGTGGGAAACGGAAATGACTGGGCGGTAGCAAATTTAAATGTCAATCTAATACAGTTTTGAAAATCTATTTGGTATGTGAGAATGTGTAGAAGAAAGTTTTGATAATACCTGATGTTTATATGGAAGTTATTTGGCCGAACTGAAAACTAGGTCAAAACAATATAAACAAATACCTGCGTAAAGTTCGAGTACTATACGAGAGTCTAATACATACAAGTTCATAAGCATGTAGTCGTGCATGCAGGGAATGCATAAATACATAATATGCAATAGATTTACAAATATGTACTAAAACTTCTCTATAAGAAGAAAAGTAAGAACGAATTTGTAATAAACATTTTTTTTTAAATGTTGTTCTAGTTTTGTTTTGATTTTTCTTTTCCCTTACTTATATATCTAATTGCTCTCTAAGTGACTTGAAATTTTGTTTAAAATCACTTGGTTTTTGAATAAATTTTAACTATTTTTCTCACTCAATCTGTTTTACATCATTTGATATCAATGGATTTTCGGTTTAAATTTTTCTTTGCCTTAAATTGCATTGGTAATCTATTTACAACATGTTTGTTTTCCATCTATTCGGTTTACATTAATACCAATGTAAAATTTGTGAGATATTGTTGATTACCTGCTTCAGGAATTTATATACGTTTATTTGTAATTGGCTTTCATGTGCAGTCAAGCTTAAATAAATTATTAAGAACAAATCAATAATAACCTTCAATACTTGAAACTATTTAAGTAAAAAATATATGTAACAGGTTTATATTAAAGTAAATAAAAAAAGCTTACAATTGTCAAACAATAGCAAAATTATCGATAAGTTTTCTAAAAAAACGTATTACCGATCATTTTTCTTTCGACATAGATTTTCCTTCCTATCTTTCAAATATCAAAATTTCACTACTCACATAATAATTAAATGTCTTTGCTTTATATTCTCAGCTTCAGGCCAAAATAAACTAATGTTTAATTTTGTCTTATAAGTAATTTAAACTTGACTCTTAAGCACTCTTTAACACTCAAAAGCTCTGGAGCTATGCAATCATTTTGTATGAATAAATTAATAAAAAAATCAGGGCCAGAGTAAAACCATAGTCGAACATATTTACTACGACCAAATATGTGTGTTGCACTAACAAAACACACACACACACATCGCAACCTGAGGGAGTTGTATCTAACACAACCATGTTGTAAACGCAGTAATAATGGTCAGTTTTTAGTTGTGGACTGTGAGTTTTTTGAGGGCAAAATGATAAATATGAAAATTGTATAATAAGAAAACCCAGAAAATAATTTGTTAAGGTTGTGAAGGTTTCTAATACTAATACAATATCAAACCAAATTTTTCTAATTTTCCGTTATTGGCACAAAAATGTTTGCTGGGTTTTCTATCCTTTATCATATAAGCGATATATGAGATTTTGCATATTATATCAACTATACATTTTGTGTTTAAATACAAAATGAAAATGCATAATTAATGTTTGTATGATTGTTTGAACATTGGGCTATATAACGTACATATGTATGTATGAATGTAAATGACTGTCATCATAATATTCCACATAGAAATGAGGGATTATTTATAATATATGGACCAAACCTATATGCATGTGTGTATATGTAAATCAACTTTATTACCCACAATCACACAAGAAAAAACAATAATGGTTAAATCTGCTAACCACACAATGGCACGTTATATCATCACTATCTCTAAGTAAAGATATTGATGTATGTTATAGAACAAAATTTCTGCAACGCCTCCCTTTTGGTCAACATCCTTCTTATCAGGAGCAATAGCAGCATCAGCATGATTGTCAAAAAATCCTATATACAAACTGTAATAATGATGACGAGATTCTATACATATACATTTATAATGCAGCCACATATTAAATAACGTGACAATTGTCCACAATATTATATGAATATTTTAGACAAAAACCGGACAAACACTCTCACAAAGATACACACACACATGCAATATCCTCGTGTGGCCTTTTCTGACCACGTCTCAAAACTATGTTTAAAATAATACCAATTTTTATTCTGTATTATGAATTATTTCCTACCCTATTTCAGTAAGTTTGCTCATATTTTAGTAACTTTATTTAGTTTTTGGTTTTATTAAAATTTTAAACAGTAATTTCATTTTAGATGAACAAAGAAAAAAATTTAAATATTTATTCTGAGTACCATAAAGAAACGATAATGAAGTCCTATGAGGGCTCATTTCTAAGGTCTAAATAAGTGTTAGTGTGTGTTTTCTTAAGCAACGAGTTTAATAAGCAGATGTTGGATTAAACTTTGCTGGGTTGAGGTTGATAAATGTTTTAAGATGGAAGTAAATATTTGATATGAAGTAAAAATTTACAAAAAAATCATAAGATAATACTTGTACTGATACTAATACCAGTACCAATACATCTACTAATATTTATACCAATACTAAGAAAAACGAGACATATATTTAAATATATAGTTACTAACACATTGTCTAAAACATTAACTAAGATAACGACGGAATAGACTAGAACATAGACTAAGGTATAAACTTAGACATAAGCTAAGACATAGGCTAAGACATAGACTAAGACATAGACAAAGACATATACTAACCAATATACTAAAACATAAACAAAGACAGAGACTAAGATATAGACTAAGACATAAACTAAAACATAGACTAAGACATAGATTAAGACAAAGACTAAGACATAGACTAAGACATAGACTAAGACATAGACTAAGACATAGACTAAGACATAGACTAAGACATAGACTAAGACATAGACTAAGACATAGACTAAGACATAGACTAAGGCATAGACTAAGGCATAGACTAAGACATAGACTAAGGCATAGACTAAGACATAGACTAAGACATAGACTAAGACATAGACTAAGACATAGACTAAGACATAGACTAAGACATAGACTAAGACATAGACTAAGACATAGACTAAGACATAGACTAAGACATAGACTAAGACATAGACTAAGACATAGACTAAGACATAGACTAAGACATAGACTAAGACATAGACTAAGACATAGACTAAGACATAGACTAAGACATAGACTAAGACATAGACTAAGACATAGACTAAGACATAGACTAAGACATAGACTAAGACATAGACTAAGACATAGACTAAGACATAGACTAAGACATAGACTAAGACATAGACTAAGACATAGACTAAGACATAGACTAAGACATAGACTAAGACATAGACTAAGACATAGACTAAGACATAGACTAAGACATAGACTAAGACATAGACTAAGACATAGACTAAGACATAGACTAAAATATAGACTAAGACATAGACTAAGACATAGACTAAGACATAGACTAAGGCATAGACTAAGACAAAGACTAAGATATAGACTAAGAAATAGACTAAGACATAGACTAAGACATAGACTAAGACATAGACTAAGACATAGACTAAGACATAGACTAAGACATAGACTAAGACATAGACTAAGACATAGACTAAGACATAGACTAAGACATAGACTAAGACATAGACTAAGACATAGACTAAGGCATATACTAAGGCATAGACTAAGACATTGACTATGACTCAGATATAAACAAAGACATATACCAAAACTAAAACTAAGACATAGACTAAGACATAGACTAAGACATAGACTAAGACATAGACTAAAACATAGACTAAGACATAGACTAAGACATAGACTAAGACATAGACTAAGGCATAGACTAAGACAAAGACTAAGATATAGACTAAGAAATAGACTAAGACATAGACTAAGACATAGACTAAGACATAGACTAAGACATAGACTAAGACATAGACTAAGACATAGACTAAGACATAGACTAAGACATAGACTAAGACATAGACTAAGGCATATACTAAGGCATAGACTAAGACATTGACTATGACTCAGATATAAACAAAGACATATACCAAAACTAAAACTTTGACATACGCCAAGACTTCTTAAATGTATATATCTCTTTATGTAAATTCGTTATTCAATCATGAAAAATAGTTCTAGAAACTAGAAACTAAAGAGAAAACTAAAATTCCGCAAAGTAATCCTTCATACTCATGCGGTCACATGAAACCTGTCTGTTTTTTTAGGCTTTCCACTTTTGACACGATTTTCCTCTTATTTAATGCCAAGTTCAAAATGTTTACAACATGTCAACAAATTTCCATGGTTTATTTCAATACGGTCTTAAAGACTTTGATATGTTTTCCTTATAATAGTATTTTCGCCTTAAGGAAGAAAAGTAACGTAAGGTAAGAACACTTATGTTACTTTTACATAACACATCCATAGAGATCTAAGAAATGATTACGACCTTCGCTGTCTATCATACTTTTTTGAAGTCTTCAACAATTTAAGCAGCTACTTTTTTCATCTAAGAGTTAGCAAAATGTGATGACATGAACATACTCAAGTTCTCCTCTAGCATGCAAGTTCATATATTTCAGAGTCAAGATTAGGGTTGTGCTACTTTTTGCTTTAGTTTAGATTATTTTAATTAAGTAAAGTCCCATACATGATTACAGAATTTCAAACACTATTCAAGGAATTTAAATTAAAAGATTAAAAGACCAAACATTTCTAAAGCTATATTCAGTTGTAGGTAGAAAATATAAAATACAGATCTGAAATATTATTAAACTAAATTGATAAAAAGCTTTTTTTTTCAGTAGCAACAAATGTAAGTATCAACTACTTCGAATATATTAAATTGTCCATTAATATATTCCTATCAATTTACATAAAAATTTATTTAATAAAAGAAAACTTTATATACAAATTTAAACTCCGCATGACCAACAAAAATAAAACGGCATATACAATGTATATAATATATACATACACACTATCAAACCATTAGGGGGGCAGATATGAATTAAACAGGAAACAACAACCACATAATAGAAAAGAGAAGGAGGAGGAAATAGAAAAATAAGTTGGCTTAGCTTTTATTAAGCATGAATGCATACTTGAAAAGCACATTAAAGCAACACTTTGTGGTAACAAGTTTTTAGCACTTGGAAGTGAAAGAAAAAAGAGAAAGGAAGTAAACGAAGAGACTAGACTAGAAAAGAACTAGAACAGAACTAGAACAGAACTAGAACAGAACTAGAACAGAACTAGAACAGAACTAGAACAGAACTAGAACAGAACTAGAACAGAACTAGAACAGAACTAGAACAGAACTAGAACAGAACTAGAACAGAACTAGAACAGAACTAGAACAGAACTAGAACAGAACTAGAACAGAACTAGAACAGAACTAGAACAGAACTAGAACAGAACTAGAACAGAACTAGAACAGAACTAGAACAGAACTAGAACAGAACTAGAACAGAACTAGAACAGAACTAGAACAGAACTAGAACAGAACTAGAACAGAACTAGAACAGAACTAGAACAGAACTAGAACAGAACTAGAACAGAACTAGAACAGAACTAGAACAGAACTAGAACAGAACTAGAACAGAACTAGAACAGAACTAGAACAGAACTAGAACAGAACTAGAACAGAACTAGAACAGAACTAGAACAGAACTAGAACAGAACTAGAACAGAACTAGAACAGAACTAGAACAGAACTAGAACAGAACTAGAACAGAACTAGAACAGAACTAGAACAGAACTAGAACAGAACTAGAACAGAACTAGAACAGAACTAGAACAGAACTAGAACAGAACTAGAACAGAACTAGAACAGAACTAGAACAGAACTAGAACAGAACTAGAACAGAACTAGAACAGAACTAGAACAGAACTAGAACAGAACTAGAACAGAACTAGAACAGAACTAGAACAGAACTAGAACAGAACTAGAACAGAACTAGAACAGAACTAGAACAGAACTAGAACAGAACTAGAACAGAACTAGAACAGAACTAGAACAGAACTAGAACAGAACTAGAACAGAACTAGAACAGAACTAGAACAGAACTAGAACAGAACTAGAACAGAACTAGAACAGAACTAGAACAGAACTAGAACAGAACTAGAACAGAACTAGAACAGAACTAGAACAGAACTAGAACAGAACTAGAACAGAACTAGAACAGAACTAGAACAGAACTAGAACAGAACTAGAACAGAACTAGAACAGAACTAGAACAGAACTAGAACAGAACTAGAACAGAACTAGAACAGAACTAGAACAGAACTAGAACAGAACTAGAACAGAACTAGAACAGAACTAGAACAGAACTAGAACAGAACTAGAACAGAACTAGAACAGAACTAGAACAGAACTAGAACAGAACTAGAACAGAACTAGAACAGAACTAGAACAGAACTAGAACAGAACTAGAACAGAACTAGAACAGAACTAGAACAGAACTAGAACAGAACTAGAACAGAACTAGAACAGAACTAGAACAGAACTAGAACAGAACTAGAACAGAACTAGAACAGAACTAGAACAGAACTAGAACAGAACTAGAACAGAACTAGAACAGAACTAGAACAGAACTAGAACAGAACTAGAACAGAACTAGAACAGAACTAGAACAGAACTAGAACAGAACTAGAACAGAACTAGAACAGAACTAGAACAGAACTAGAACAGAACTAGAACAGAACTAGAACAGAACTAGAACAGAACTAGAACAGAACTAGAACAGAACTAGAACAGAACTAGAACAGAACTAGAACAGAACTAGAACAGAACTAGAACAGAACTAGAACAGAACTAGAACAGAACTAGAACAGAACTAGAACAGAACTAGAACAGAACTAGAACAGAACTAGAACAGAACTAGAACAGAACTAGAACAGAACTAGAACAGAACTAGAACAGAACTAGAACAGAACTAGAACAGAACTAGAACAGAACTAGAACAGAACTAGAACAGAACTAGAACAGAACTAGAACAGAACTAGAACAGAACTAGAACAGAACTAGAACAGAACTAGAACAGAACTAGAACAGAACTAGAACAGAACTAGAACAGAACTAGAACAGAACTAGAACAGAACTAGAACAGAACTAGAACAGAACTAGAACAGAACTAGAACAGAACTAGAACAGAACTAGAACAGAACTAGAACAGAACTAGAACAGAACTAGAACAGAACTAGAACAGAACTAGAACAGAACTAGAACAGAACTAGAACAGAACTAGAACAGAACTAGAACAGAACTAGAACAGAACTAGAACAGAACTAGAACAGAACTAGAACAGAACTAGAACAGAACTAGAACAGAACTAGAACAGAACTAGAACAGAACTAGAACAGAACTAGAACAGAACTAGAACAGAACTAGAACAGAACTAGAACAGAACTAGAACAGAACTAGAACAGAACTAGAACAGAACTAGAACAGAACTAGAACAGAACTAGAACAGAACTAGAACAGAACTAGAACAGAACTAGAACAGAACTAGAACAGAACTAGAACAGAACTAGAACAGAACTAGAACAGAACTAGAACAGAACTAGAACAGAACTAGAACAGAACTAGAACAGAACTAGAACAGAACTAGAACAGAACTAGAACAGAACTAGAACAGAACTAGAACAGAACTAGAACAGAACTAGAACAGAACTAGAACAGAACTAGAACAGAACTAGAACAGAACTAGAACAGAACTAGAACAGAACTAGAACAGAACTAGAACAGAACTAGAACAGAACTAGAACAGAACTAGAACAGAACTAGAACAGAACTAGAACAGAACTAGAACAGAACTAGAACAGAACTAGAACAGAACTAGAACAGAACTAGAACAGAACTAGAACAGAACTAGAACAGAACTAGAACAGAACTAGAACAGAACTAGAACAGAACTAGAACAGAACTAGAACAGAACTAGAACAGAACTAGAACAGAACTAGAACAGAACTAGAACAGAACTAGAACAGAACTAGAACAGAACTAGAACAGAACTAGAACAGAACTAGAACAGAACTAGAACAGAACTAGAACAGAACTAGAACAGAACTAGAACAGAACTAGAACAGAACTAGAACAGAACTAGAACAGAACTAGAACAGAACTAGAACAGAACTAGAACAGAACTAGAACAGAACTAGAACAGAACTAGAACAGAACTAGAACAGAACTAGAACAGAACTAGAACAGAACTAGAACAGAACTAGAACAGAACTAGAACAGAACTAGAACAGAACTAGAACAGAACTAGAACAGAACTAGAACAGAACTAGAACAGAACTAGAACAGAACTAGAACAGAACTAGAACAGAACTAGAACAGAACTAGAACAGAACTAGAACAGAACTAGAACAGAACTAGAACAGAACTAGAACAGAACTAGAACAGAACTAGAACAGAACTAGAACAGAACTAGAACAGAACTAGAACAGAACTAGAACAGAACTAGAACAGAACTAGAACAGAACTAGAACAGAACTAGAACAGAACTAGAACAGAACTAGAACAGAACTAGAACAGAACTAGAACAGAACTAGAACAGAACTAGAACAGAACTAGAACAGAACTAGAACAGAACTAGAACAGAACTAGAACAGAACTAGAACAGAACTAGAACAGAACTAGAACAGAACTAGAACAGAACTAGAACAGAACTAGAACAGAACTAGAACAGAACTAGAACAGAACTAGAACAGAACTAGAACAGAACTAGAACAGAACTAGAACAGAACTAGAACAGAACTAGAACAGAACTAGAACAGAACTAGAACAGAACTAGAACAGAACTAGAACAGAACTAGAACAGAACTAGAACAGAACTAGAACAGAACTAGAACAGAACTAGAACAGAACTAGAACAGAACTAGAACAGAACTAGAACAGAACTAGAACAGAACTAGAACAGAACTAGAACAGAACTAGAACAGAACTAGAACAGAACTAGAACAGAACTAGAACAGAACTAGAACAGAACTAGAACAGAACTAGAACAGAACTAGAACAGAACTAGAACAGAACTAGAACAGAACTAGAACAGAACTAGAACAGAACTAGAACAGAACTAGAACAGAACTAGAACAGAACTAGAACAGAACTAGAACAGAACTAGAACAGAACTAGAACAGAACTAGAACAGAACTAGAACAGAACTAGAACAGAACTAGAACAGAACTAGAACAGAACTAGAACAGAACTAGAACAGAACTAGAACAGAACTAGAACAGAACTAGAACAGAACTAGAACAGAACTAGAACAGAACTAGAACAGAACTAGAACAGAACTAGAACAGAACTAGAACAGAACTAGAACAGAACTAGAACAGAACTAGAACAGAACTAGAACAGAACTAGAACAGAACTAGAACAGAACTAGAACAGAACTAGAACAGAACTAGAACAGAACTAGAACAGAACTAGAACAGAACTAGAACAGAACTAGAACAGAACTAGAACAGAACTAGAACAGAACTAGAACAGAACTAGAACAGAACTAGAACAGAACTAGAACAGAACTAGAACAGAACTAGAACAGAACTAGAACAGAACTAGAACAGAACTAGAACAGAACTAGAACAGAACTAGAACAGAACTAGAACAGAACTAGAACAGAACTAGAACAGAACTAGAACAGAACTAGAACAGAACTAGAACAGAACTAGAACAGAACTAGAACAGAACTAGAACAGAACTAGAACAGAACTAGAACAGAACTAGAACAGAACTAGAACAGAACTAGAACAGAACTAGAACAGAACTAGAACAGAACTAGAACAGAACTAGAACAGAACTAGAACAGAACTAGAACAGAACTAGAACAGAACTAGAACAGAACTAGAACAGAACTAGAACAGAACTAGAACAGAACTAGAACAGAACTAGAACAGAACTAGAACAGAACTAGAACAGAACTAGAACAGAACTAGAACAGAACTAGAACAGAACTAGAACAGAACTAGAACAGAACTAGAACAGAACTAGAACAGAACTAGAACAGAACTAGAACAGAACTAGAACAGAACTAGAACAGAACTAGAACAGAACTAGAACAGAACTAGAACAGAACTAGAACAGAACTAGAACAGAACTAGAACAGAACTAGAACAGAACTAGAACAGAACTAGAACAGAACTAGAACAGAACTAGAACAGAACTAGAACAGAACTAGAACAGAACTAGAACAGAACTAGAACAGAACTAGAACAGAACTAGAACAGAACTAGAACAGAACTAGAACAGAACTAGAACAGAACTAGAACAGAACTAGAACAGAACTAGAACAGAACTAGAACAGAACTAGAACAGAACTAGAACAGAACTAGAACAGAACTAGAACAGAACTAGAACAGAACTAGAACAGAACTAGAACAGAACTAGAACAGAACTAGAACAGAACTAGAACAGAACTAGAACAGAACTAGAACAGAACTAGAACAGAACTAGAACAGAACTAGAACAGAACTAGAACAGAACTAGAACAGAACTAGAACAGAACTAGAACAGAACTAGAACAGAACTAGAACAGAACTAGAACAGAACTAGAACAGAACTAGAACAGAACTAGAACAGAACTAGAACAGAACTAGAACAGAACTAGAACAGAACTAGAACAGAACTAGAACAGAACTAGAACAGAACTAGAACAGAACTAGAACAGAACTAGAACAGAACTAGAACAGAACTAGAACAGAACTAGAACAGAACTAGAACAGAACTAGAACAGAACTAGAACAGAACTAGAACAGAACTAGAACAGAACTAGAACAGAACTAGAACAGAACTAGAACAGAACTAGAACAGAACTAGAACAGAACTAGAACAGAACTAGAACAGAACTAGAACAGAACTAGAACAGAACTAGAACAGAACTAGAACAGAACTAGAACAGAACTAGAACAGAACTAGAACAGAACTAGAACAGAACTAGAACAGAACTAGAACAGAACTAGAACAGAACTAGAACAGAACTAGAACAGAACTAGAACAGAACTAGAACAGAACTAGAACAGAACTAGAACAGAACTAGAACAGAACTAGAACAGAACTAGAACAGAACTAGAACAGAACTAGAACAGAACTAGAACAGAACTAGAACAGAACTAGAACAGAACTAGAACAGAACTAGAACAGAACTAGAACAGAACTAGAACAGAACTAGAACAGAACTAGAACAGAACTAGAACAGAACTAGAACAGAACTAGAACAGAACTAGAACAGAACTAGAACAGAACTAGAACAGAACTAGAACAGAACTAGAACAGAACTAGAACAGAACTAGAACAGAACTAGAACAGAACTAGAACAGAACTAGAACAGAACTAGAACAGAACTAGAACAGAACTAGAACAGAACTAGAACAGAACTAGAACAGAACTAGAACAGAACTAGAACAGAACTAGAACAGAACTAGAACAGAACTAGAACAGAACTAGAACAGAACTAGAACAGAACTAGAACAGAACTAGAACAGAACTAGAACAGAACTAGAACAGAACTAGAACAGAACTAGAACAGAACTAGAACAGAACTAGAACAGAACTAGAACAGAACTAGAACAGAACTAGAACAGAACTAGAACAGAACTAGAACAGAACTAGAACAGAACTAGAACAGAACTAGAACAGAACTAGAACAGAACTAGAACAGAACTAGAACAGAACTAGAACAGAACTAGAACAGAACTAGAACAGAACTAGAACAGAACTAGAACAGAACTAGAACAGAACTAGAACAGAACTAGAACAGAACTAGAACAGAACTAGAACAGAACTAGAACAGAACTAGAACAGAACTAGAACAGAACTAGAACAGAACTAGAACAGAACTAGAACAGAACTAGAACAGAACTAGAACAGAACTAGAACAGAACTAGAACAGAACTAGAACAGAACTAGAACAGAACTAGAACAGAACTAGAACAGAACTAGAACAGAACTAGAACAGAACTAGAACAGAACTAGAACAGAACTAGAACAGAACTAGAACAGAACTAGAACAGAACTAGAACAGAACTAGAACAGAACTAGAACAGAACTAGAACAGAACTAGAACAGAACTAGAACAGAACTAGAACAGAACTAGAACAGAACTAGAACAGAACTAGAACAGAACTAGAACAGAACTAGAACAGAACTAGAACAGAACTAGAACAGAACTAGAACAGAACTAGAACAGAACTAGAACAGAACTAGAACAGAACTAGAACAGAACTAGAACAGAACTAGAACAGAACTAGAACAGAACTAGAACAGAACTAGAACAGAACTAGAACAGAACTAGAACAGAACTAGAACAGAACTAGAACAGAACTAGAACAGAACTAGAACAGAACTAGAACAGAACTAGAACAGAACTAGAACAGAACTAGAACAGAACTAGAACAGAACTAGAACAGAACTAGAACAGAACTAGAACAGAACTAGAACAGAACTAGAACAGAACTAGAACAGAACTAGAACAGAACTAGAACAGAACTAGAACAGAACTAGAACAGAACTAGAACAGAACTAGAACAGAACTAGAACAGAACTAGAACAGAACTAGAACAGAACTAGAACAGAACTAGAACAGAACTAGAACAGAACTAGAACAGAACTAGAACAGAACTAGAACAGAACTAGAACAGAACTAGAACAGAACTAGAACAGAACTAGAACAGAACTAGAACAGAACTAGAACAGAACTAGAACAGAACTAGAACAGAACTAGAACAGAACTAGAACAGAACTAGAACAGAACTAGAACAGAACTAGAACAGAACTAGAACAGAACTAGAACAGAACTAGAACAGAACTAGAACAGAACTAGAACAGAACTAGAACAGAACTAGAACAGAACTAGAACAGAACTAGAACAGAACTAGAACAGAACTAGAACAGAACTAGAACAGAACTAGAACAGAACTAGAACAGAACTAGAACAGAACTAGAACAGAACTAGAACAGAACTAGAACAGAACTAGAACAGAACTAGAACAGAACTAGAACAGAACTAGAACAGAACTAGAACAGAACTAGAACAGAACTAGAACAGAACTAGAACAGAACTAGAACAGAACTAGAACAGAACTAGAACAGAACTAGAACAGAACTAGAACAGAACTAGAACAGAACTAGAACAGAACTAGAACAGAACTAGAACAGAACTAGAACAGAACTAGAACAGAACTAGAACAGAACTAGAACAGAACTAGAACAGAACTAGAACAGAACTAGAACAGAACTAGAACAGAACTAGAACAGAACTAGAACAGAACTAGAACAGAACTAGAACAGAACTAGAACAGAACTAGAACAGAACTAGAACAGAACTAGAACAGAACTAGAACAGAACTAGAACAGAACTAGAACAGAACTAGAACAGAACTAGAACAGAACTAGAACAGAACTAGAACAGAACTAGAACAGAACTAGAACAGAACTAGAACAGAACTAGAACAGAACTAGAACAGAACTAGAACAGAACTAGAACAGAACTAGAACAGAACTAGAACAGAACTAGAACAGAACTAGAACAGAACTAGAACAGAACTAGAACAGAACTAGAACAGAACTAGAACAGAACTAGAACAGAACTAGAACAGAACTAGAACAGAACTAGAACAGAACTAGAACAGAACTAGAACAGAACTAGAACAGAACTAGAACAGAACTAGAACAGAACTAGAACAGAACTAGAACAGAACTAGAACAGAACTAGAACAGAACTAGAACAGAACTAGAACAGAACTAGAACAGAACTAGAACAGAACTAGAACAGAACTAGAACAGAACTAGAACAGAACTAGAACAGAACTAGAACAGAACTAGAACAGAACTAGAACAGAACTAGAACAGAACTAGAACAGAACTAGAACAGAACTAGAACAGAACTAGAACAGAACTAGAACAGAACTAGAACAGAACTAGAACAGAACTAGAACAGAACTAGAACAGAACTAGAACAGAACTAGAACAGAACTAGAACAGAACTAGAACAGAACTAGAACAGAACTAGAACAGAACTAGAACAGAACTAGAACAGAACTAGAACAGAACTAGAACAGAACTAGAACAGAACTAGAACAGAACTAGAACAGAACTAGAACAGAACTAGAACAGAACTAGAACAGAACTAGAACAGAACTAGAACAGAACTAGAACAGAACTAGAACAGAACTAGAACAGAACTAGAACAGAACTAGAACAGAACTAGAACAGAACTAGAACAGAACTAGAACAGAACTAGAACAGAACTAGAACAGAACTAGAACAGAACTAGAACAGAACTAGAACAGAACTAGAACAGAACTAGAACAGAACTAGAACAGAACTAGAACAGAACTAGAACAGAACTAGAACAGAACTAGAACAGAACTAGAACAGAACTAGAACAGAACTAGAACAGAACTAGAACAGAACTAGAACAGAACTAGAACAGAACTAGAACAGAACTAGAACAGAACTAGAACAGAACTAGAACAGAACTAGAACAGAACTAGAACAGAACTAGAACAGAACTAGAACAGAACTAGAACAGAACTAGAACAGAACTAGAACAGAACTAGAACAGAACTAGAACAGAACTAGAACAGAACTAGAACAGAACTAGAACAGAACTAGAACAGAACTAGAACAGAACTAGAACAGAACTAGAACAGAACTAGAACAGAACTAGAACAGAACTAGAACAGAACTAGAACAGAACTAGAACAGAACTAGAACAGAACTAGAACAGAACTAGAACAGAACTAGAACAGAACTAGAACAGAACTAGAACAGAACTAGAACAGAACTAGAACAGAACTAGAACAGAACTAGAACAGAACTAGAACAGAACTAGAACAGAACTAGAACAGAACTAGAACAGAACTAGAACAGAACTAGAACAGAACTAGAACAGAACTAGAACAGAACTAGAACAGAACTAGAACAGAACTAGAACAGAACTAGAACAGAACTAGAACAGAACTAGAACAGAACTAGAACAGAACTAGAACAGAACTAGAACAGAACTAGAACAGAACTAGAACAGAACTAGAACAGAACTAGAACAGAACTAGAACAGAACTAGAACAGAACTAGAACAGAACTAGAACAGAACTAGAACAGAACTAGAACAGAACTAGAACAGAACTAGAACAGAACTAGAACAGAACTAGAACAGAACTAGAACAGAACTAGAACAGAACTAGAACAGAACTAGAACAGAACTAGAACAGAACTAGAACAGAACTAGAACAGAACTAGAACAGAACTAGAACAGAACTAGAACAGAACTAGAACAGAACTAGAACAGAACTAGAACAGAACTAGAACAGAACTAGAACAGAACTAGAACAGAACTAGAACAGAACTAGAACAGAACTAGAACAGAACTAGAACAGAACTAGAACAGAACTAGAACAGAACTAGAACAGAACTAGAACAGAACTAGAACAGAACTAGAACAGAACTAGAACAGAACTAGAACAGAACTAGAACAGAACTAGAACAGAACTAGAACAGAACTAGAACAGAACTAGAACAGAACTAGAACAGAACTAGAACAGAACTAGAACAGAACTAGAACAGAACTAGAACAGAACTAGAACAGAACTAGAACAGAACTAGAACAGAACTAGAACAGAACTAGAACAGAACTAGAACAGAACTAGAACAGAACTAGAACAGAACTAGAACAGAACTAGAACAGAACTAGAACAGAACTAGAACAGAACTAGAACAGAACTAGAACAGAACTAGAACAGAACTAGAACAGAACTAGAACAGAACTAGAACAGAACTAGAACAGAACTAGAACAGAACTAGAACAGAACTAGAACAGAACTAGAACAGAACTAGAACAGAACTAACACAGAACTAGAACAGAACTAGAACAGAACTAGAACAGAACTAGAACAGAACTAGAACAGAACTAGAACAGAACTAGAACAGAACTAGAACAGAAATAGAACAGAACTAGAACAGAACTAGAACAGAACTAGAACAGAACTAAAACAGAACTAGAACAGAACTAGAACAGAACTAGAACAGAACTAGAACAGAACTAGAACAGAACTAGAACAGAACTAGAACAGAACTAGAACAGAACTAGAACAGAACTAGAACAGAACTAGAACAGAACTAGAACAGAACTAGAACAGAACTAGAACAGAACTAGAACAGAACTAGAACAGAACTAGAACAGAACTAGAACAGAACTAGAACAGAACTAGAACAGAACTAGAACAGAACTAGAACAGAACTAGAACAGAACTAGAACAGAACTAGAACAGAACTAGAACAGAACTAGAACAGAACTAGAACAGAACTAGAACAGAACTAGAACAGAACTAGAACAGAACTAGACACAGAACTAGAACAGAACTAGAACAGAACTAGAACAGAACTAGAACAGAACTAGAACAGAACTAGAACAGAACTAGAACAGAACTAGAACAGAACTAGAACAGAACTAGAACAGAACTAGAACAGAACTAGAACAGAACTAGAACAGAACTAGAACAGAACTAGAACAGAACTAGAACAGAACTAGAACAGAACTAGAACAGAACTAGAACAGAACTAGAACAGAACTAGAACTAGAACAGAACTAGAACAGAACTAGAACAGAACTAGAACAGAACTAGAACAGAACTAGAACAGAACTAGAACAGAACTAGAACAGAACTAGAACAGAACTAGAACAGAACTAGAACAGAACTAGAACAGAACTAGAACAGAACTAGAACAGAACTAGAACAGAACTAGAACAGAACTAGAACAGAACTAGAACAGAACTAGAACAGAACTAGAACAGAACTAGAACAGAACTAGAACAGAACTAGAACAGAACTAGAACAGAACTAGAACAGAACTAGAACAGAACTAGAACAGAACTAGAACAGAACTAGAACAGAACTAGAACAGAACTAGAACAGAACTAGAACAGAACTAGAACAGAACTAGAACAGAACTAGAACAGAACTAGAACAGAACTAGAACAGAACTAGAACAGAACTAGAACAGAACTAGAACAGAACTAGAACAGAACTAGAACAGAACTAGAACAGAACTAGAACAGAACTAGAACAGAACTAGAACAGAACTAGAACAGAACTAGAACAGAACTAGAACAGAACTAGAACAGAACTAGAACAGAACTAGAACAGAACTAGAACAGAACTAGAACAGAACTAGAACAGAACTAGAACAGAACTAGAACAGAACTAGAACAGAACTAGAACAGAACTAGAACAGAACTAGAACAGAACTAGAACAGAACTAGAACAGAACTAGAACAGAACTAGAACAGAACTAGAACAGAACTAGAACAGAACTAGAACAGAACAGAACTAGAACAGAACTAGAACAGAACTAGAACAGAACTAGAACAGAACTAGAACAGAACTAGAACAGAACTAGAACAGAACTAGAACAGAACTAGAACAGAACTAGAACAGAACTAGAACAGAACTAGAACAGAACTAGAACAGAACTAGAACAGAACTAGAACAGAACTAGAACAGAACTAGAACAGAACTAGAACAGAACTAGAACAGAACTAGAACAGAACTAGAACAGAACTAGAACAGAACTAGAACAGAACTAGAACAGAACTAGAACAGAACTAGAACAGAACTAGAACAGAACTAGAACAGAACTAGAACAGAACTAGAACAGAACTAGAACAGAACTAGAACAGAACTAGAACAGAACTAGAACAGAACTAGAACAGAACTAGAACAGAACTAGAACAGAACTAGAACAGAACTAGAACAGAACTAGAACAGAACTAGAACAGAACTAGAACAGAACTAGAACAGAACTAGAACAGAACTAGAACAGAACTAGAACAGAACTAGAACAGAACTAGAACAGAACTAGAACAGAACTAGAACAGAACTAGAACAGAACTAGAACAGAACTAGAACAGAACTAGAACAGAACTAGAACAGAACTAGAACAGAACTAGAACAGAACTAGAACAGAACTAGAACAGAACTAGAACAGAACTAGAACAGAACTAGAACAGAACTAGAACAGAACTAGAACAGAACTAGAACAGAACTAGAACAGAACTAGAACAGAACTAGAACAGAACTAGAACAGAACTAGAACAGAACTAGAACAGAACTAGAACAGAACTAGAACAGAACTAGAACAGAACTAGAACAGAACTAGAACAGAACTAGAACAGAACTAGAACAGAACTAGAACAGAACTAGAACAGAACTAGAACAGAACTAGAACAGAACTAGAACAGAACTAGAACAGAACTAGAACAGAACTAGAACAGAACTAGAACAGAACTAGAACAGAACTAGAACAGAACTAGAACAGAACTAGAACAGAACTAGAACAGAACTAGAACAGAACTAGAACAGAACTAGAACAGAACTAGAACAGAACTAGAACAGAACTAGAACAGAACTAGAACAGAACTAGAACAGAACTAGAACAGAACTAGAACAGAACTAGAACAGAACTAGAACAGAACTAGAACAGAACTAGAACAGAACTAGAACAGAACTAGAACAGAACTAGAACAGAACTAGAACAGAACTAGAACAGAACTAGAACAGAACTAGAACAGAACTAGAACAGAACTAGAACAGAACTAGAACAGAACTAGAACAGAACTAGAACAGAACTAGAACAGAACTAGAACAGAACTAGAACAGAACTAGAACAGAACTAGAACAGAACTAGAACAGAACTAGAACAGAACTAGAACAGAACTAGAACAGAACTAGAACAGAACTAGAACAGAACTAGAACAGAACTAGAACAGAACTAGAACAGAACTAGAACAGAACTAGAACAGAACTAGAACAGAACTAGAACAGAACTAGAACAGAACTAGAACAGAACTAGAACAGAACTAGAACAGAACTAGAACAGAACTAGAACAGAACTAGAACAGAACTAGAACAGAACTAGAACAGAACTAGAACAGAACTAGAACAGAACTAGAACAGAACTAGAACAGAACTAGAACAGAACTAGAACTAGAACAGAACTAGAACAGAACTAGAACAGAACTAGAACAGAACTAGAACAGAACTAGAACAGAACTAGAACAGAACTAGAACAGAACTAGAACAGAACTAGAACAGAACTAGAACAGAACTAGAACAGAACTAGAACAGAACTAGAACAGAACTAGAACAGAACTAGAACAGAACTAGAACAGAACTAGAACAGAACTAGAACAGAACTAACTATAGATCGATTTCAAAAGTTTTCATATATCGATTACCAAAAATAGTCTGTGCTACATTTTATCAGATGGAATGAGTATATAAATAAGACCACTTATTTGATGTAGGGTGTAGCTATTATAAGTCTCGGAAAGGGCATAAGGAGAATGAGGATTTTTACCACGAATATCAGCTTCTAAAATGAATTAAATTAGCAAAAATTTTAATTTACAACAAAATCTAAAGAATATTTAATAGGATGAGAAACAAGGTTTGAAAATATACTCTAAAGTTCTGTATTTTAATGAACCTTATTATACTTAGGCAAGTTCGGTGTATTGTCAAATACGTAACAAAGTATTCAGTTTAAGTATAGGAACCTTAAAATGTTAGAGTATCTGTTAAAATATACAGCAAACTTTTACAAAGTACGCTAAAAATAACGTACTTCGTTGAGTACTATAATGTACTTTGTTGAGTACTTTAACGAATTCTTATGAAACAGTGTTGCCAAAAGTGATACTAAATAAAAATAATGCTGTCGTGTAGGATGCAAACCCCTTTACAGGCAACGCTTGCCTCTACTTGTGTGTATATCATAAGAAATTGTTACACCCATACAAACACAATTGACTTACGGTTCATGTAAATTTTAAGAATTTACCACCAGTTCCAAATTGATGGACTGTTTCCATGTTGGCGAAATGCCTGAAGATTTTAACATGTACTTCTGATTCGAGTAGGTTGAAGTTCGCTTTTACCTATCCCCAAGTAAGTTTTTTGCTCAAAAAGTACATGTTCAAATCCCTCTTAATTTTGTCAGTATTGAATATGGTTCTTTAACTTGGAACTTTTGGGGATTTTTGGGGATTTTTTTATGAAAATATACGAGATATTTATAAATGTTAGTTATCTGAATGTTAGTTACGTAGTACTTTATAGTACTCTAAAGTTAACTCAAGAATACTCTAAAATTCTAGAGTACGTTACGTTATTATAAGGTACCGTTCTTTTTATACCCTTCATCACCATAGGTGGCACAATTTATGATACCCTTATAAATTGTGCTGATATATATAATGCATAGAAATGTTTGTCTTGTCCTTTTAGTATACCAATAGTCTTAGAATCACTTTCTGAGTCGATTTACCGATTTCAGTCCGTCTGGCTGGCTGGCTGGACCCCCCTGTAAACCAAATCAAAGTACAGATCGGAATTCTAAAGATATTTTGATGAAATTTGGCACAGACAATTTTTTTGGTAATGGGACCATGGCCATTGAAATTCGTCAAAATCGGTCCATTATTTATGGTACCTCCCATAGGTCCCACTTCCCGGAATTGATATATTGGCTACAAATATCTATATTTTTTATGAAATTTAAAACAAATACTGCTTCTGTAAACTTAAATCACTGTAAAAAATTTTGTTGAAATCGGTCTACATTTGACCATAGCTCCCATATAAACTTATATGTTAAAACGTACTAAATCAGACAAAAATCACTAAGACGGTCGTAAATCTGAAGATAATGAGAATTTTAAGTTTATCTTTTGTAAACATAATTTTTGTAACAACTGTAATTTCGAAATAATCTGTCCACATTTGACCCTAGCCCTCATATATAGGTCCAAATGATGGAAACAGCTTAAATATATAAGTTTTGAGAAAATGTTTGTATGATGGCAAAAGTTAGGAAATATTTTTCTTTATACAGTAAAAAGAACACTTTTGACTTTAATGGTGAAGGTCGGGCTTGACCGACTATAGCACTTTCTTACTGGTTTTATTGTACCTTTGTGTACTTAACTTTGTTTCGAACTAAATTAGATACGATAAAATAAATAACTTTTCTGTATGCGTGAGTTTAGTACAATATAATAAGGTACTGTTTTTTTCCGAACCTTGATAAGAAGACAACTTTAAAAGAACTTAAAACCTGACGACTTAAAGTCAGACTTAAAACAGAACTTAGAAAGAGAACTTCAAGACGATCTATTATACGTAATAAAGAATGATGTATTTCAGGATCAAAATCAGGTCATGAAGAAGATATTTGAAAATGACCTTAAGGTGGGTCTAAATTGTATTTATAACAATTCTGCAACAGAAGTTAAAAGTATTTTTGTTTTATCTAAATATGAAATAAGTAATATTTTTTATCTTAGAACATTATCTTAAATGTTTGTTTCCTCATACATTTATTGGTTTACAGAATTTATACAATTGTATCTTTTTTGTGGTCTATAATGTTTTATTTATGTTAAAGTAAACTTTTTATTATAATTAGAATGTAAAATGTAAATTTTATTAGAAACATTTTGTATGTCCTATAAAAAATAGGAACAAGTATTTATTATAGGGAAGTAGCTCCTGCTTTTGCTAACAGTTAAAAAAATTACCTTTTTTCAAGGAAAGCAAGAATAACATTAAAAAACCTTTAGGAATTGCAAATAAGGTTAAAGAAATGTAAAATGTGTTACAAATACCAAATAATCTTTTTTTTTCTGTTAGTCACGTTTTGTGTTCAGGTTTTTTTTTAAAGAAGGGGGGACCCTTTTGTAGTTGGAATGAAATGAACAGTATTGAACAGTCATGGTAACCTTTTAGTCCTTAAGGATTTGAAATACAAAAGTTGCCCTAATAAAATATACGACAAGGGAAATAGTGTACAATTTAGAGCAGTTTTTCTTGTATTCTATTTATCTAACAAGTTGTAATAGTTTTTTTTTTGTAACATTTTTCCTTTGATTTTTTCTCTTTTTTTAATGAAATTAGCTTTAAGTTATTTACTATTTAGTATAAAAAAGAAAAAGGTTTAATTTGTTACTTTGTGTTTTTGTAAGTTTTTAGATTATAACAACATTTGTTGTTAAGTGTATGTGAGCAAGTATGAGGCAAGGTTGGCCATTATTTAAGTGGTAGGGGAATAACAACGATTGAAAAAACTTTTTCTTCAATCGTACAAAAACACAAGTAAGAAAGCGCTATAGTCGGTCTAGCCCGACCATACGATACCCTTCACCACTGAGGTCAAAGGTGTTATTTTTTAAAGACAAATATTTGCAAAATTTTGCCATCATACAAACATTTTCTTAAAACTTATATATTTAAGCTGTTTCCGTCATTTGGACTTATATGAGAGCTAGGGTCAAATGTGAACCGATTATCTCAAAATTTGGCAAATTGATTACAGTTCTTACGAAAATTATGTATGCAAAAAATAAACTCAAAATGTTCATTATCTTTAGATTTACTAGCGTTTTAGTGATTTTTTGTCTCATTTAGTGCGTTTTTAAAGAAAAGTTTGTATGGGAGCTATGGTCAAATGTGGACCAATTCAAACGAAATTTGGTACAGTGATTTTAGTTTACATAAGCAGTATTTGTTTTAAATTTAATGAAAAAATATTGGTATTTGTGGCCAATATATCAATTCCGGGAAGTAGGACCTATGGGAGGTACCATAAATAATGGACCGATTTTGACGAATTCCAATGGCCATGGTCCCATTACCAAAAAAAAAAATTGTCTGTGCCAAATTTCATCAAATTATCTTTAGAATTGCGACCTGTAGTTTGATTACAAGGTTTACATGGGGGTCCAGCCAGCCAGACGGACGGACGGACGGACATCGCTAAATCGACTCAGAAAGTGATTCTAAGCCTATTGGTATACTAAATGGTAGGTCTAAGACAAATATTTCTATGCGTTACATACATCAGCACAAACTTATAATACCCTTTCCACCTATGGTGGTGAAGGGTATAAAAACGCAAGCAAAAATGCTTACAACAATAACAAATATAATCAGTGCTCATGTTCATTTTAAGATTGAGAACTCTAATTTTAAAACGATCTCCATTTGGCCAAACTTGATCTAAAAACCAGCATTTATGTATGTATGGGTAACAACTCAGAAGTATAGGAAAAATTACGATAGGGAAGAGATTAAAAGAGAAAGATTAAGATGTGGAAATATACAACAACATCACTTTCAACTTCTTCCTAAAGCTCTTCTTTTTACTTTCACTTGTTTATATTTGTGTCCCTCTATCTCTAATAACATCCACATGCATATGCATGTGTTTGTGCGTTTCCTTTCCTTTCTCGGTATTTCCCCATTTTATTTATATGTTTGTTTTCTTATGTTTTATTTATTTTTTGTGTGTATTTATGCTTCATTTATTATTTTCTTTCAAAATTTACTAGATTTTTTTGTTGCCTGTTGTTTTTTCTTCTACTCATTTGAAATTCTATTGATGTTAAATTAAGTTTAATAAAATAAAGAACAGACTCGAAAAGTATCCAAGGGAAAGCTTTAAAACTGAATATAGAAATAAAAAAAAATTATGCAAAAATAAATATCAAACAAATAAAAAAATCTACATTGCAAAAGATGATTTTTCTATAAAAAAAATTTTACTCAGTCTGTCATTAAACATTTATGGAAATATATGCAGGTTTTTATTTCGGGGGAATATTTAATAAGTTAAACGAAAAAACCGCATATGACAATTTGTAGGAGATGAAGTTGTGGCTTTACTTGTTATAAAACTCACTTCTTTGGCTTATAACAAAAATAAACAATTTCTGAAGCATTTCCAGGAATCAGTTAAACTCAGCAGAAAAATCAAAAAATTGTCGATAGAAATTTTTTTATTGAAAATTTTCTATAGAAAAATTTTTTTTAACAAAAAAAAAAAAAATTGTTTGAAAAGTTTTACTGTAGTGTATTACACTAAAATCCCAATTTATTACAATTATTTATTATAGTAATAAATAGTCTTTTGACTAAAAAAATCTACATTGCAAATAAAACCAATTCTTTTGCCGAAAATTTTCCAAAGAAAAATTTTTTTAAAGAAACTTTTTCTAAAGAAAAAATTTTTTAACGAAAATTTTTCTAAAGAAAATTTTTGTATAGAAACATTTTTTTAACTAAAAATTCTTCTACAGAATAATTTTTTTAACTAAAAATTTTTCTATAGAACAATTTTTTTAACTAAAAATTTTTCTATAGAAAAATTTTTTTAACTAAAAATTTTTCTATAGAAAAATTTGTTTAACTAAAAATTTTTTTATAGAAAAATTTGTTTAACTAAAAATATTTCTATAGAAAAATTTGTTTAACTAAACATTTTTCTATAGAAAATTTTTTTTAACTAAAAATTTTTCTATGGAAAAATGTTAAAAACATTTTTCTATAGAAAACTGTTTTTTACTTTCTATAGAAAAATGTTTTTAACTAAAAATTTTTAGTTAAAAACATTTTCCATAGAAAAATTTTTAGTTAAAAAAATTTTTCTATAAAAAATGTTTAGCTAAAAAAATGTTTTTAGTTAAAAAAATTTTTTTTCTATAGAAAAATTTTTTTATCGAAATTTTTTCTATAGAAAAATATTTTTATCGAAAACTTCTCTATATATTTTTTTATATTTTATTTTTTTTTTATATTTTATAGAAAAAATTTTTTATCGAAAATTTTTCTATAGAAAATTTTTTTTATCGAAAATTTTTCTATAGAAAATTTTTTTTATCGAAAATTTTTCTATAGAAAATTTTTTTTATCGAAAATTTTTCTATAGAAATTTTTTTTTATCGAAAATTTTTCTATAGAAAATTTTTTTTATCGAAAATTTTTCTATAGAAAAATTTTTTTTTCGAAAATTTTTCTATAGAAAAATTTTTTATCGAAAATTTTTCTATAGAAAGATTTTTTTATCGAAAATTTTTCTATAGAAAGATTTTTTTATCGAAAATTTTTCTATAGAAAATTTTTTTTATTGAAAATTTTTCTATAGAAAACATTTTTTATCGAAAATTTTTCTATAGAAAAATTTTTTTCTCAAAAATTTTTCTATAGAAAAATTTTTTTCTCAAAAATTTTTCTATAGAAAAATTTTTTTATCTTAAATTTTTCTATACAAAAAATTTTTTAACTAAAAATTTTTCTATAGAAAAATTTTTTGAACTAAAAATTTTTCTTGCATCGAAAATTTTTGTATAGAAAAATACATCATGAAACATTTTGCAAAATAAATTATTTGTAAAATCCCTAAGGTATATTACGTAATATTTGCTTGAAAGTCTGAATTTGCGATCGATATCGAATGCGGCGATTTGGAGACAGTTCTTGGTTGTATTCTGGGTTATGTTTTATGTTATGTTCTAGACTGTGTCCCTGACTGTGAGGCCCTATGCTCCACTGGGAGTCAAGGATAACAGAATAAGAATAGACTGTGTCCTAGACCCTCCAGTACTTTGCTTATGTCCTAGGTTCTATTCTAGGCTATCTTTTGGTTTTATTTTTGTTCTTTATTAATTTATTCCTTTTCGGTCCTTTTTATGTTCAGTTGATTTTACACCTTTTTATTCAAAATTTAAATAACATCTGCTTTTAGCATTTGTCTATAAAGTAAACGTAAACCTGAGTATAAAAGCTGACATATTAGCCTTTTTAAAACATTCTAAATTATTTTATATATATTTCAAAGCCTACTTTAAGGATTGTTAGCGTAGGCAAACATAAAATATATATAAATTTTTGCCATAACATATGTTTGTTTTAAAATAGTCCTTTTCATTTATGTTGATTCTATTTCTACTTTAAAATTTATTACTTACTTTAAGCATTTCATTTGCATTTTTTTAGAGCCCAGTTTATGAAATATTTTATAGCATACTTTTGGCCTGCTTAAAATTTATAGCCTCAAATATTTGTCATATGTGAACGTGTGTGGTTGTTAAAAGATGTCCTTTTCTTTCAGTGAAATAGTAAAATGTTTGTAGAGAAATATTTTCTTTTTGCATATCTTTCGGGGGGCATTTTAAATTAATTATATGATTTATCATAACAAGGTACTTGTCTTTTAATTTATAGCATACTTTGGGGATGCTTAAGATAAAAAGGAGACTTAAAAATGATACTTTTGAATTAAAGTGGGACAAGAAATGTTTTGTTCAATTATGTGACTTCTTGAAAGATAAATTAAAAGACCTTCCCAAATCGTGTCTTTTGACAACTGCAAAGGAAATCCCTTAACTATTCCCTTAATACAAAATTTGAAATTTTAATTTCTATCTTCATGGACGTTTCGTTTAATTATCATGTATTTAATTTAAATACAAAGCATTTAAGATAATTTTGTCACGCTTCCCTGGTTACTTAAGCCATTTCAAAATAGTTCTTAGTTAGCTGGATTTTAACATGTAGGGAAAGCAACTGAAAAGCTAACAAAGTAAGCGAAATAAGAACAAGAAAAAAAAATTTTTAAATTCAATTAATGATTTTCATTCTTGGAAATATAAATTTTGTGGTTGCTGGTAGAGTTTACATGCGAAAACTTGTAAAAACCACTGCACTAAAGTGAATTTAACGCCAAGAGTTGGGAAAACAAAAATAAATTTTAAAGGGTGTGGCAAAAAAAAGCAAGAAAATCTGCTCCTAAAAGATGCCAAGCATATAAACAGACACTATTAACATTTATCATCATCTGTCTGTCTGTGTGTCTGTCTGTCTGCCTGTCTGTCTGTTTGTCTGTTTGCCTGTCTGTCTGTCTGTGTGTCTGTCTGTCTGTGTGTCTGCCTGTCTGTCTGTTTGTCTGTTTGCCTGTTTGCCTGTCTGTCTGTTTGCCTGTCTGTCTGTCTGTTTGTCTGTTTGTCTGTCTGTCTGTCTGTCTGTCTGTCTGTCTGTCTGTCTGTCTGTCTGTCTGTCTGTCTGTCTGTCTGTCTGTCTGTCTGTCTGTCTGTCTGTCTGTCTGTCTGTCTGTCTGCCTGTCTGTCTGTCTGTCTGTCTGTCTGTCTGTCTGTCTGTCTGTCTGTCTGTCTGTCTTTCTGTCTGTCTGTCTGTCTATCTGTCTGTCTGCCTGCCCGTCTGTCTGTCTGTGTTTCTGTCTAGCTGTTTGTTTGTATATAGTAAAAACCGCACATTTTAACTACATTTTAACTACTTTAAAAACCTCTCTTAAACAAACACCCTTTAAATATCTAAAAAAATTTCCAAACTTAATATTCGTGTAAACACAAAATAAAATTTGCTGATATTGTAACTTTGTTTAAAACGTTTCCTAGTTTTTTCTGTCTATTTTTTCCCCAGCTTCTTCTCTATTTGTTATTATGTGGGTTGTGTATCTATGGGTGAATTCCTATGTATTTGTGGCCTTATCCTTGTGTATCCTTTGGTTTTTATACACACAGAATTGTATATATTTAATCAGTATTGTGCTATTTGGAGAAAAGTTGCTTTTTTTTAACATTTACGTTAATTAAACAAAATTAAAAAGTTATCTGCCAAAAAGTGTAGAAAATAAAACAAACAATGGAAGGACTCACACACACACACAAATACAGATGCATACAATAAATATACATATATTCACAAGTGGAAATAGAGTAGCGATATTTACAAAATCGAAAGGACTGAGATTAGCTAAAAAAAATCTTAATTAAACAAATTGGTTAACGAAATTTTGTCTACAGAAAATAATTTTTAACGAAATTTTTTCTATAAATTTTTTAACGAAATGTTTTCTACAGAAATTTTTTTTTATAATTTTAACGAAAATTTTTATAATTTTAACGAAAATTTTTTATAATTTTAACGAAAATTTTTTATAATTTTAACGAAAATTTTCGAACGAAATTTTCTATAGAAAAAATTTCTTAACGAAAATTTTTCTATAGAAAAATTTCTTAATGAAAATTTTTCTATAGAAAAATATTTTTAACTAAAATTTTTCTACAGAAAAAATTTCTTAACGAAAATTTTTCTATAGAAAAAATTTCTTAACGAAAATTGTTCAAAAGAAACAACGAAATTTTTTCTATAGAAAAAATTTTTTGACGAAATTTTTTCTATAGAAAAAATTTTTTGACGAAATTTTTTCTATAGAAAAAATTTTTTGACGAAATTTTTTCTTTAGAAAAAATTTTTTGACGAAATTTTTTCTTTAGAAAAAATTTTTTACGAAATTTTTTCTTTAGAAAAAATTTTTAACGAAATTTTTTCTATAGAAAAAATTTTTTAAAGAAATTGTGTTAAAAAATTGTTTCTATAGAAAAAATTTTTTAACGAAATTTTTTCTATAGAAAAAAATTGTTAACGAAATTTTTTCTATAGAAAAATTTTTTAACGAAATTTTTTCTATAGAAAAAAATTTTCAATGAAATTTTTTCTATAGAAAAAATTTTTTAACCTAATTTTTTCTATAGAAACAATTTTTTAACAAAATTTTTTCTATTAAAAACAATTTCTAACCAAACTTTTTCTATAGAAAAACATTTTTAACGAAATTTTTTCTACAGAAAAAAATTTTTAACGAAATTTTTTCTATAGAAACAATTTTTTGACGAAATTTTTTCTATTAAAAACAATTTTTAACCAAACTTTTTGTATAGAAAAAATTTTTTAACAAAATTTTTATCAACATTTTTTCTATAAAAAAAATTTTCTAACGAAGTTTTTTCTATGGAAGAAATTTTCTAACGAAATTTTTTCTATGGAAGAAATTTTCTAGCGAAATTTTTTCTATAGCAAAAATTTTTTAAAGAAATTGTTTCCATAGAAAAAATTTTTTAACGCAATTTTTTTTATAGAAAAAGTTTATTAACGAAATTTTTTCTATAGAAAAAGTTATTTTACAATTTCGTAAAAAAACTTTTTATATAGAGAAAATTTCGTTAGAATATTATTTCTAAAGATAACTGTTCGTTAGAAATTTTTTTTATGGAAAAATGTTTATTAATAAATTTTTTCTATAGAAAAATTTTAGTTTAAAAATTGTTTAAGGAAAATTTTTGTCAATAATTTTTTCTACAGAAAACTTTTCGTTAAAAAATTTTTTGTATAGAAAACTTTCCGTTAAAAAAATTTGTTTATAGAATCCGTTAACAAATTTTTTCTATAGAAAACATTTTTTCTGTAGAAAAATTTTTTCTATAGAAAAAATTTCGTTAAAAGATTTCTTCTATAGAAAAAATTTAGCTAATAATATTTTTCTAAAGAAAAAATTTTTTCTACAGAAAACTTTTCGTTAAAAAATTTTTTGTATAGAAAACTTTCCGTTAAAAAAATTTGTTTTAGAATCCGTTAACAAATTTTTTCTATAGAAAACATTTTTTCTGTAGAAAAAATTTTTTCTATAGAAAAAATTTCGTTAAAAGATTTCTTCTATAGAAAAAATTTAGCTAATAATATTTTTCTAAAGAAAAAATTTCATACAAAAATTTCATAAAAAAAATTTTTAGAAAAAAATTTTCTTTAAAAAATTATTTCGATACAAAAACGTTCTTTAAAAAATTATTTCAAAAGAAAAATTTTCATTAAAAACATTCGTTATAGAATTTTGTTTTTAATTTGCATATTGAAATTTTTGGGTTAAAAAAATTTTTGTAGCAAAATTTTTGCGGCACAAAAAAAATTATAAGGAATATTTTTCTTTAAAAAAAATTTCTCTATAAAAAATTTTCATTTAAAAATTTTTCTATTGTAAAATTTTCGTTAAAATTTTTTTTTATAAAAAATTTCATATGAAAATGTCTTCTATTAAAAAATGTTAATTAAAAAATTTTTCTATAAAAAAGTTTCCTTAAAAATTTTTTCTATAGAAAAAATTTCATGCAAAAATTTTTTCTATAGAAAAATTTTCATTAAAAAATTTTTCTAAAGGAAAATTTTCATTAAAAAGTTTTTTTATAGAAAAATTTTGTATTATTGTTTCTATACAAACATTTTTTTATAAAAACTTTTGTCTATTCTACCTGTTCTCAGTCCTGAGTTCAAAAATAACTTTAAGTATCCATTTCTTTCCTTAAGAACAATAACCAATTTAAAGAACAAGTACCGAAATAAAGAAATAATTGAATAAAACAATTTTACTCTTTTATACAAGTACAATAACAAAATTAAATTGTATTAAGTTTTTCTTTTTAGCTCCAACTTTTTTTGGTATTGGCTGATGTTCGTGCTTTGTGTTGCTTTTATACCAACAAAAAAAAACTTACAAGAAGACAAATAACTAATGATGGTTAAAGTGAAAATAAACATTCGAAAGAAAAGAAAATGGGAAAATTCTATAGAATAAATTGAAGATGTTTTTTGGAAAACTGCAGCACATATTTTTCAAGCGCTGAAAAGGAAAATGTTTTTTGCTTGCAATAAAAAAGGAATCAATGAATTTTGAAAGACATCTATGACAAACTTTTAAATGACTTAAATTTGTCATCAAAAGATAAGAAAACAAGAATTTTTGGTGTTTGATAGAGTTTTGTGGGAAAAAAAGCTAATGCAAAAGAATTTTTTTAAAAAAAGATGATATTTATAATAATCTAATGGAAATACATCAGTTGAGTTAAGTCTTTTAGTAGTTAAATGCTAAACCATTGCCTATTTTAAGGCTTTGTTATTTAAGCCCAACTCTTGCCTAGCCTAAGGCTGCTGATTTAATTATTTCTTTCTCTTTAATCTCTTTAGACATTTTACCACCGAGAAGGTGTTAAAATTTTTAATTTTGTTTTTTCTCGGCTTTTATCTTATCCGTTTTTTTTTTTCTTTAAATCAATTTAAAATTTAATTGCCCGACTTCGGGCAAAATATGCAGCCATACAAAGCATCTGCAAGGCTATTGCATATTTATAGGCGCTGATAAAATTAAATATTTACTCAATTCAGTTAGTCAACTTTTCTTCGTTTACAGCTTTATTCATAACAATCTTAAGTCAAATAAGCCTGAATGAATGAACAGTATGAAAAAAAGGATACAACAAAATCTTAAGCCAGTATAACAAAAACCTAAAGGAAGGATATATGCCTTCACGTACAAACATAAATTGCCCAGGCCCATAAAGGTAACTCACACATATAAAATCATACTAAAAACAAACTTCTTCATAACAAACGACCTCATGTTCATTCATGCTCAACAGCTTCAGAGTCTCTAGTTAAAATAAATATTGAGACTATAAAAACACGTGACAATGATCGTAAAAAATTTCTTTATAGAGGCATTTAAAATTGTTTGGTTGTAATAATAAAATGAAATCAAGCAGAATTTACTGCAAGGAGGCTTTAGTTAGGAAAAGGAATAAAAGTTTTGCAATGATGCCGTTGTAAGAAGTATTTACATATGAACGTGAGAAAGTTGGCTTCTAAAGAATTTTGAAAAGAATTGTTAGCTAAAGTTTAGAATAGACTAGGATATATTTCCTTTTAGTAGTTAAGTTTTTAATCTACGAAAACTATAAGTTTAATTTTGTTTTACTTTGACTCTAATATATAAGACTATTAGATGTGCAGAGCTAATGATGCCTGTTTTTTTTAACAGGGCCAATATGTTA
This sequence comes from Stomorhina lunata, assembly GCA_933228675.1. NCBI lineage: Eukaryota > Metazoa > Arthropoda > Insecta > Diptera > Rhiniidae > Stomorhina > Stomorhina lunata. Next base: position 13,465,584 of record OW121741.1, read on the forward strand.
ACCATATTTTTCGGTACTTTTTTTTACCCATATGTTCTTTTTTGAAAAAACGAACATAGAAACAAAACGTATTCTATTAGGACTGAAAATAGGTAAAAGGGGTACGAAAAACTTTTTTGGTACTTTTTCTTAACCCATACTAAAGTTTGAATCTATGAGTACTATCTTTATTATTTTGTTTTACTATAACAAAGATATGTATATTTCTCTAGATTTACAGATCTAAAGTTGCCCGTGTTTAATAACGAGGCCGAATAGGGATAAAAAAGGCTACATTTTTAACACAAATATTTTTTGAACTAATGAGTATAGAAACAAAATTTATTTGAACAAGTAAGAGTGTTATATTCGGAAGTACCGAATTCTTTATACCCACCATTAAATTGTGTTAAATTTAGAAACATATCTCTCTTACCTACGAGGGTGCAATATGGACTAAATTCAGTTGCAGTAGCTTTAGAGCTCAACATTTAAAAGTATCTAAGTCAAAGTCTATCAAAATTTAATCTTAGTACCTGGCGCCTTGCTCGGAGCTTTATGATAAGCATTTCGAGGCGAATATTTTATTTATTTTAAGGCGGTACACAAATATCCAAATAATTTTGAATCATTTTATTCATTTTATTCTATCAACACATGATCGAATGCATAGTTTAATATGAATAATTTTGGAAATTGGTCATACTTAGAAACCTCCGCCGACTCATGCGCAAGAACTTTTCTAAAGATCATAGCCTGATAAAGTGCATAGTTTACGATATAAATCATTTTGAGTAGTTTTCAGTGGTGCCACCTATCGGAAATTGTTCATACCCTATTAAGAAATCTTCGTCGGCTCATGCGTAACAACTTTGCTAAAGATTATATCCTGATCAAATGCACAGTTTACGATTTCATTTAATTTGAGTAATTTTCAGTTGCGCCACCTGTCGGATATTATTCATACCAATTAAAAAAACCTTCGTCGGATCATTTGTAACAACTTCGCTAAAGATAATAGCATGATCAAATGCACAGTTTACGATTTAATTCACTATGAGTAATTTTCAGTGGCGCCACCTGTGGGATAGTGATGCAACTAAAAAACCTTAATCATCTCATACGCAATAACTTTAGCTGAAGATCATTGTATGAGCATAACATGGTTAAATGCATAGTTTACTATTCTATAAAGGACATAAAGACATAAAAACATTTATTTGTTCAAAAGATATAACTTTACCAATTTTTTCCCCTTTTATCCCCTATTTTTTAAAAAGTAACATGTGAATATTTGGTACTTGGTACCAATTTAATTCGGAACTTTTCATAAAAACGCAGTTAACATATTGTTCCTATTCATATTTCTTCATGAGGTGTTAAGTTACCATTTTATCCCTTTTTTACTCATTTTGGCCCCCGAAATCAATAAAGTACCAAATACGTGTTCAGTATTTTTCTTACATTTATTGATTGCATTACAACATTATTTTCTATATTGTTTGGTTCAAAAGATAAGAGTAGCTTAAAAATGGTACCAAAAAAACTATTTTTTATTTTTAACTTTTTACCCTCTATCGGGCACAGATTGAAAAAAGTACCACTCGTCCGCTTATTTTAACAGCTCTTCAAAACATAATTTAAATTTTGTTTCTATGCCTATTACTTTTGTAGATATAGCATTTTTTATTTTTTCCCCTTTTTAACCATTTTTACCCTCTTAGAGGCAAAGGTTCCAAAAGTCCCCTCTTACTCGACTCGTTAGAGCCGTTTTCGAGATAGCCATTCTATATATATATATATATATATATATATATATATATATATATATATATATATATAACCGGGTATGGTTTTACATAAATAAGTGGTTAAATACTTTTCGTTTAGCTTAATACTTAGTTAAGATGAAGATTATGATAGTAATGCGACAGGTCCATATATTTTGTTAGGAATTCCTAGTGCTTATACCGTATATAAAGTCTGGACATTGCTGCAATCTTAATATGCTGCTTGCACCTCCGAATTTTTTTAATTGAAGATAAAAAGAGAGATAGCTGTTATAGTTTCTAATTTAATAGCTCTTAACTGGCCTTTGCTACATTTTTTTTTGGTTTCCGGGAATGGTTTTTATATGAAAGCTATAGTCAAATTTGGACCGATTCCTATAAAATTTGATATACTGACCAATAGTTGCATAAAACTTCTCTATTCTAAATTTAGTCGTCATATATATTACAATTGCATTCAATTTATCAGCATTAATGTGTTTCCCGGATCGGGGTTATATGGGAGCTCTAACTAAATGTGAACCGATTTTGTCCATTTTTAATATAAAACTTTTTCAAGATATCAAAAATACTTATGTAAAATTTTGTTCCTCTAAATCTTTTTGTTAAGGCGCTATCGCGCTTTTATCTGACTGACTGACAGACGGACATAAGAGCCCCTTTTCTTTTTGTATTTTTGTGTTTTCGCAAGTTTTTTATATGGGAGCTATGGTCAAATCGTGACCGATTGTGACAAAATTTCGCACACTGCTTGGCATTGGCACAAGACTTCCTTGAGCTAAATTTATTGGCCAAAGCTATTATCATTTATTGGCATTTGAGTATATTTTAGGTGGAATTTTGGCTGTTTCCGTAAATTTTCTGTATGGGAGCCATGGTCAAATGTGAACCAATTTCGATCAAATTTTATATGCCCCCTGCTTATGTAAAATTTTTTCATATCAAATTTCATCACTATAGCTGTTATAATTTATAATTTATTAGCAAAAAAGCTATTAGCCTAGAGGTTATACGGGAGAAATGAAGAATATTTATGCCAAAGTTCAGTGACCTATATCCTTTCGTTAAGTTTTTATCGTGACGACAACAGACAGACAGACAGAGAGAGAGAGAGAGAGAGACAGACAGACAGACAGACAGACAGACAGACAGACAGACAGACAGACAGACAGACAGACAGACAGACAGACAGACAGACAGACAGACAGACAGACAGACAGACAGACAGACAGACAGACAGACAGACAGACAGACAGACAGACAGACAGACAGACAGACAGATAGACAGACAGACAGACAGACAGATAGACAGACAGACAGACAGACAGATATACAGACATACAGACAGACAGACAGATATACAGACATACAGACAGACAGACAGACAGACAGACAGACAGACAGACAGATATATAGACAGATAGATATACAGACATACAGACAGACAGACAGACAGACAGACAGATAGATAGACAGACAGACAGACAGACAGACAGACAGACAGACAGACAGACAGACAGACAGACAGACAGACAGACAGACAGACAGACAGACACAAATCGGTCCCTTATTTATTTTACCAACCATAGGTCTCACTTCCCGGAATTGATATTTTCACCACAAATATCACTTTTTTTTTTCATGAAATTTAAAACAAATACTGCTTATGTTAACCAAAATCACTGTACCATATTTCGTTGAAATCGGTCCACATTTGACCATAACTCCCATACAAACTCTTCTGTGAAAACGCACTAAATGAGACAAAAATCATAAAAACGCTCGTATATCTGAGAATAATGAGAATTTTAAGTTCATTTTTTACACAAATAATTTTTGTAAAAACTCTAATCAATCTGACAAATTTTGAGATAATCGGTCCATATTTGACCCCAGCTCTCATATAAGTCCAATGGAAACAGCTTAAATATATAGGTTTTGAGAAAATGTTTATATGATGGCCAAATTTAGCAATTATTTGTCTTTATACAGAAAAAAGAACACCTTTGGCCTAAGTGGTGAAGGGTATCGTATGGTCGGGCTTGACCGACTATGGCACTTTCTTATTTGTTTCTTAAACATTTATTGCTAATTTCACATTTATTGTCCCGGGAGATATAGGTATAACTCATAAAAATCTGTAACTATCATTTTTATGGATATTTATCTTTTTATGACTTTTGACAGTTTCTTACTCTGATTTTTGCAAACAAATGCACTTGAGTACATAAACGAAAAAAAGCTTAAGTGATTTCTGGTTTTATTGAAAAGATAGGAAATTCGTTAAGGATTTGGTAAAGTGTAAAAACTATATTTCAGAGTGTCAAATCGTGTAAAACTGAGCTAAGATTTTTATTAAAATAGGATAGGGAATTAATGTAGGTAATGTATAGAAATTACTGTATTGAGTGTAAGGTACTTTTAAGGCATTTTAATATTTCTTGTTTAAGTACTTTTACAGATTTTATTACAATTATTAAGCCCAGTTCTGGCATAAGTGGTACCCTCCCCACTTATGGTCTAGTTGAATTGAACTTGATCTACCGAACAACTCAGAATTATTTTTAAGTCTATTAAACGAAGTTTGTCTTCCAGCCTTTCCGTATATCTATGTATATGTTCTTGTGTTAAAGCAAAGAAATTAAAGTCGATAAAAAAACAATGAAAAACACATGAACGCACAAACAAACATACATTTCATGGACACATGTGTGTGCCTTAGCTTTCTCTCATTGGATAATCGCATTCATGCGTTATTTCCGAATTAAAGTAAAAGCGGTATTCTCACTTTTTATGGGACTTATCGAAAAGACCATACTCCAGAAGAGTCCATTTAAATCAGAATTTCCAATAGAATCATTTATTTGATTCCATTTTTCGACATACCTGACCAAGCGAGACAGACCTACATACCAGTGCTCCCCATTTTTCCACATACCTGCAATGAAACAACAAAATTTCATAATAAATAAGTTATTTTTGTTTCTTCCATATATTAAAGTTGTTTTTAATTTATGCTAAAATTTTTCTAGATCATTGAAAATTTCTATACAAATTCATATAAATTTTCTCCTGAATAAATATTGACCTTTCAATTTTAAACAAATTAAGTGACGTTGTAGTTAAAGCTCTCGTGCATGCCAGTGCATGCAGTAAATAATAATGTATACATTATTTGCAAAAATTTATTTAACAATAATATTAAAACCATAAATTTTAGGAAAAAGCTAACAAAAGTAAAATTTTGAAATAAAATATTTTGGGAAATTTTTGTTTGAATAAAAGTTTTGAACGAGTGTGTGTTTTTATATATTGTAAGCGTTACTGTTGTACACTCAAAATAAAAAAGAAAAAATTTCATTAACAAAATATTTGGTTATAATTTTTTTTTATAGAAAACATTTCAATAAAAAATATTTTTCCTATAGGAAAAATTACACCAAAAAAAAATTTCTATAAAAAAAATCTTAAACAATTTTTTCTATAAAAAAAATCCATTATAATATTTTTTCTATACAAAAATTTTTTTTCGAAATTTTTTCTACAGAAAAAATTTTTTAACGATATTTTTTCTATAGAAGAACATTTTTAACGAAATGTTTCCTATAGAAAAAATTTCGTTGAAAACATTTTTTAATGAAATTTTTTCTATAAAAAAAAATTTTAACGAAATTCTTTCTATAGAAAAATTTTTTATAGAAACAAATTTTTTAGCGAAAATTTTTCTATAGAAAAAATTTCTTAACGAAAATTTTTCTATAGAAAAAATTTTTTAACAAAAATTTTTCTATAGAAAAAATTTTTTAATGAAAGTTTTAAGAAAAAATTTTTTAATGAAAATTTTTGTATAGAAAAAACTTTTTAACGAAAATTTTTCTACAGAAAAAATTTGTTTACAAAAATTTTTCTAGAGAAAAAATTTTTAACGAAAATTTTTCTATAAAAAAAAAAATTTTTAACAAAAATTTGTATATAGAAAAAAATTTTTAATGAAAATTTTTCTATAGAAAAAATTTTAACGAAAATTTTTTAGCGAAAACTTTTCTATAGAAAAAATTTTTTAACGAAAATTTTTTTATAGAAAAAATTTTTTAACGAAAATTTTTCTATAGAAAAATATTTTTAACGAAAATTTTTCTATAGAAAGATATTTTTAACGAAAATTTTTCTATAGAAAAATATTTTTAACGAAAATTTTTCTATAGAAAAATATTTTTAACGAAAATTTTTGTATAGAAAAATTATTTTTAACGAAAATTTTTCTATAGAAAAATATTTTTAACGAAAATTTTTCTAAAGAAAAATTTTTTTAACGAAAATTTGTCTATGGAAAAAATTTTTTTACGAAAATTTTTCTATAGAAAAATTTTTTTTACGAAAATTTTTCTACAGAAAAAATTTTTGAATGAAAATTTTTCGATAGAAAAAATTTTTTAATGAAAATTTTTCTATAGAAAACATTTTTTAATGAAAATTTTTCTATAGAAAAAATTTTTTAACGAAAATTTTTCCATAGAAAAAATTTTTTAGTGAAAATTTTTCTATTGAAAAAATTTTTTAAAGAAAATTTTTACATAGGAAAAATTTTTTAACGAAAATTTTTCTATAGAAAAAATTTTTTACGAAATTTTTATATAGAAAAAATTTTTTACTGAAAACTTTTTAAAGAAAAAATTTTCTACGAAAAATTTTCTATAGAAAAAAATTTTATTTCTTTAAAAAGTTTTCAGTAAAAAATTTTTTCTATATAAAAATTTCGTAAAAAATTTTGTTCTGAAGGAGATTAAAATTGATCAATAGATATTAATGTTTTGTACTGAGAGAATATTTTGAGCTTATTTTCTATTTTCCTCTATGAAATAATTTCATTTTAATTATTTGCCAAATTTCTCTACATTTGTTTTGCCTGAATAGTTTCAATTTAGTTAAGCGAAAAATTCTGGTACCAACAAAATTTCCAGCATAAATATTTTCATATAATTTATGAAATAAGCTGTTGCACAACATAAGTATTTGCTTTTTTGAGTTCTCTCAGAAAAGGTGTATTTCTGACTTTCGAAATTTATTAGGTGGAAAATTTTTCGGCTTTCTATTGAAAATTGAAAAATTGTGAATTGTTGCTAGAGACCAACGAATTGTTGTGGCAGCACAATAAACTTATGATATTATGTTGTATAATTTTGTTCAATTTTGTAGTTATTTAACGAAAGTTTATGTTGAAAAGTTTATAAACATTTGAAAATTAATAAAGGGAATATGTTGCAATTATAACAAAAGAAATTAAGTTTTTGAAGAGTGCCATATTTTATTAACCCTAGAACGTCATCCTTCGTCAAAATGATTACGGAAAATTTTAAGTTTTTATTAATAATTAAAAAATAAACAAATTAATTTCTTTAAAAATTTATTAAAAAGAGTCTATTAATACATAAGAAAACTATTTTGGTATCCATTTTTGCTCACGAAGAGTTTTATAGTCTCTTGAAGTATACGTAGTCAAAATGACGAAGGATGACGTTAGTGTATGTAAAATAAGGATGACTTTCCAGGGTTAAAGAGTTATTTAATTGAAAATATGTTTATTTGAATGAGAATTAGTTATCGTATGATTTTACAATACAATTTGAAATTTCGCTTATTAGTATTTGCTTTTCTGGGTCGTGGGTAAGTTTACCTTTTTGCTCATAACTTTAGTAAAAATTGAGAAAAATTTTGATTTTAAATTTCTTTTGATTCATTATTTTTTAGCAAATAATAAAATGAAAAAATTTTTTACTTATTTTATTTTGTCTTGTTGTGAAAAATTTTCAAAGTCAAAATTTTAAAACTTAATAAAAAACTTAGCTTAGATCTAAATTGTTAAAATTTTTTATAGATAAATTACTTTATTAAGGAGTTATTTTATCAAAAATATGTTTATATGAACGATAAAAAGCCTTTGAATTATTTTGCTTTTCTGAATCATGGGTAAGTTTACCTTTTTGCTCATAACTTTAGTAAAAATTGAAAAAACTCAGTGTTTTAAATTTTCTTTGTTTCATTATACTTTAGTTAATAATGTAATGAAAAATTTGTTTAGTTATTTTTATCTTTCTAGTTATGAAAAATTTTCAAAGTCAAAAATTTAAATCTTAACAAAAATTTAGCTTTATTTGAAAGGAGGTTGTTATGTCCTCTCAAGATCTTCATAACGTTTGTGTTTTTAACTTTTTAAATATATTACATTCAGATTTACAGAATCCAAAAGCTCGTAAAATCTAAGGATTGTACTCAGCTGCTTTCAACAAAAAATTTTACTCTAGAAATCAAAATCAATGAGTAGTTGCAATAGTTAACAGCAATAAATAAACAGCAATAGCAAGTAGTTTTTGTTGCTAAAAAACACACTTTGAAGCAAAATAGGACCTATAAAAATTCTTCGAAGTCCCTAAAATTGGTTTTAGCCTTAAACCCCATCGAAATGTTCTTATTTTCCATGAGTATCCGTATGAAAAACTAATAAAAACACTTTGTTTTAGTTTTTTTTGCAAACAAATAACTCCGACCCTTCAATAAAACGACTCTAAAACAATAAAACGGACACTTGTGTTCTTGTTTTATTATTTTGGAGTCCTTTTCCTTGAACTCTTGGGTTGGCTTCATACCGGACTTTTCAGAGTTTGGTATTAAAACGGAAATAAAAAGAAGTTGTTAAATAGACGTGAGCAGAATTTTTAAACAAAAACTGAACGAATTTTTAATCCTATTGACAAAAAAAAAACACTCTGACAAAACCACTTTGGTATACTCTCGGAAAATATAAAAAAAACTGGCTTTTGCAAAAAGGACTATACATTTTTGTGATTGGCTTTGGAAGTACATACCTACATTTATATGTAGTCATATGTATCTGCATATCGCCGTTTGGAATGTAATTGGCATAAAATTAAATATGAATTTCGTTAAAAAATTTTTTCTATAGAAAAAATTTCGTTAAAAAATTTTTTCTATAGAAAAAATTTCGTTAAAAAATTTTTTCTATAGAAAAAATTTCGTTAAAAATTTTTTCTATAGAAAACATTTCGTTAAAAAATTTTTTCTATAGAAAAAATTTCGTTAAAAAATTTTTTCTATAGAAAAAATTTCGTTAAAAAATTTTTTCTGTAGAAAAAATTTCGTTAAAAAATTTTTTCTATAGAAAAAATTTCGTTAAAAAATTTTTTCTATAGAAAAAATTTCGTTAAAAAATTTTTTCTATAGAAAAAAAAAAATTTTTTTTCTATAGAAAAAATTTCGTTAAAAAATTTTTTCTATAGAAAAAATTTCGTTAAAAAATGTTTTCTATAGAAAAAATTTCGTTAAAAAATTTTTTCTATAGAAAAAATTTCGTTAAAAAATTTTTTCTATAGAAAAAATTTCATTAAAAAATTTTCTCTATAGAAAAAATTTCGTTAAAAAATTTTTTCTATAGAAAAAATTTCGTTAAAAAATTTTTTCTATAGAAAAAATTTCGTTAAAAAATTTTTCTATAGAAAAAATTTCGTTTAAAAATTTTTTCTATAGAAAAAATTTCGTTAAAAAAATTTTTCTATAGAATAAATTTCGTTAAAAAATTTTTTCTATAGAAAAAATTTCGTTAAAAAATTTTTTCTATTGAAAAAATTTCGTTAAAAAATTTTTTCTATTGAAAAAATTTCGTTAAAAAATTTTTTCTATTGAAAAAATTTCGTTAAAAAATTTTTTCTATTGAAAAAATTGCGTTAAAAATTTTTTTCTATTGAAAAAATTTCGTTAAAAATTTTTTTATACAGAAAAAATTTCGTTGAAAAATTTTTTCTATAGAAAAAATTTCGTTAAAAAATTTTTTCTATTGAAAAAATTTCGTTAAAAATTTTTTTATACAGAAAAAATTTCGTTGAAAAATTTTTTCTATAGAAAAAATTTCGTTAAAAATTTTTCTATAGAAAAAATTTCATTAAAAAAATTTTGCTGTAGAAAAAATTTCTTTAAAAATTTTTTCATAGAAAAAATTTAGTTGAAAAATGTTTTCTATAGAAAATACTTCGTTAAAAAAATTTTTCTATACAAAAATGTTTTTCTATAGAAAAAATTTCATTTAATTTTTTTTGTCTACAGAAAAAATTTAGTTAAAAAATCTTTTTTCTATAGAAAAAATTTCGTTGAAAATTTTTTTCTATGAAAAAAAATGTCATTATTTTTTTTCTATTGAAAAAATGTATTTAAACAATTTTTTCTATAGAAAAAATTTTCTTTCGAAAAATTTCCTTCAAAAATTTTTTGTATAGAAAAATATTCGTTTAAATAAATATTTTTTGTATAGAAAAATTTTTGTTAAAATATTTTTTCTATAGAAAACTTTCGTTAAAAAATTTTTTCTATAGATAAAACTTCGTCAAAAAATTTTTTTCTATAGAATAATTTTCGTGAAAATATTTTTTCTATTGAAAAATTTTCGTTAAAGAATGTTTTCTTTAGTTCACTCCTTCTATTTTTGGCACTTTAATGTACGAAGAAATACCACTGTGTGCCATATGGTCACCCCGAGCATCGATCGCACTGTAGCTTTTTAGTTGACGATATATATTCGTGTGTGTCATTGCGAGTTTTATTGGATAAAGATTTAGAGGCATATGAAGATATCAATAACCAATTTGTTTTTGATGTTTGAGGGCAGGGGTATTAATATGTGTGAACCCTAGGGAAAGAAATAAAACAATTAAAAATGGAATTCCAGACTCTAATATCTAAATCTGGGAGAACAATAAAATAAATTGGTACTTTTTGGATACTAACTTTATATGTTTTAGTACCTACTCTTATTTCATGACTTCTAAAAACTCCCTAGCATATGCTGTTTTAAAAAGGTTTTCTTGCTAAGACAATATCAACTTTATTTGAAAACTTGACTTAGGGGAAAAAATTAATTATTTAAAAAAGGATTTCCAAACTCTAATACATATGCTCTCAAGTAAATTGGTACTTTTTTAAGCACACACTTTATGTATGTTCTTATACTCTTATTTCTAACAACTCCCTAGCATATGCTATATGAAATAGTATTTCTTGTTAAGAAAAATACACTTTTTTTGAATACTTCAACTACAAGAAAACCTTTCAATCTATTTCCTTTCCTTAAACACCTTTGACCCTCACCCATTTTCTTTTAAATCAAATTGGCCCCTAACTCTAATTTGTGTGCAACTGACGTTTAAAAATGGTTTGAAATCATATTAAAATGAATGAAGCAGGTCTTGATGCTAAAAATTCAAAATTGAGTTGTTCCCTTTATACATATATAAAATTTGAGGTTAAAATTGTAAAATTGCATTAGAAACAAAAAAAAAAAAAATCTAAATGTTAAATGAAATGAATAGAGCTTTCCCAAGCATTGACATTTAGGCACGTTAAACATTTGAATAGATTTTTTTTTATTTTTTCTACAGAAATTTAATATTGAATTTTTTTGTTTTTACTCGATTTTTAGTTTTTCATCTTCAAGTGTATGATGAATTTACAAATCATCACTCTCTGGCAAATGAAGTCTTAAGCTGTTGAAGCCAAAAACTGAAATGATTTTTGGGCATGAGTTTCGAAGGCTTTGAGAAATTGAAGCCAATAAAATACAAGTTTTTTCAATTGAATACTAAGAGTTTTATATTTGAAATAAATTTAAATTTAAATAATGAAATTGTAATGAAATTAAAATTTTAAATGAGAAACAAATAAATGTGTTCGAAAAATAATAGCAAAAAACGAAAATTAATTGGAATGAAAGAAAAGTTAAAGAATAAGAATTTCCAATAATTGAAGTTTGTATTATACTCGCAAGTCAAGAGATAATGATAATTAAATAATTATTTTTAACATTTATAGGAATATTATAAGTTCAATTATAAAAAATTTTTTCTATAGAAAAAATTTCGTTAAAAAATTTTTTCTATAGAAAAAATTTCGTTAAAAAATTTTTCTATAGAAAAAATTTGGTTAAAAAATTTTTTCTATAGAAAAAATTTCATTAAAAAATTTTTTCTATAGAAAAAATTTCGTTAAAAAATTTTTTCTATAGAAAAAATTTCGTTAAAAATTTTTTTCTATAGAAAAAATTTCGTTAAAAAATTTTTTCTATTGAAAAAATTTCGTTAAAAAATTTTTTCTATTGAAAAAATTTCGTTAAAAAATTTTTTCTATAGAAAAAATTTCGTTAAAAAATTTTTTCTATACAAAAAATTTCTTTAAAAAATTTTTTCTATAGACAAAATTTCGTTAAAAAATTTTTTCTATAGAAAAAATTTCGTTAAAAAATTTTTTCTATAGAAAAAAATTCGTTAAAAATTTTTTCTATAGAAAAAAATTCGTTAAAAATTTTTTCTATAGAAAAAATTTCGTTAAAAAATTTTTTCTATAGAAAAAATTTCGTTAAAAAATTTTTTCTTTAGAAGAAATTTCGTTAAAAAATTTTTTCTATAGAAAAAATTTCGTTAAAAAATTTTTTCTATAGAAAAAATTTCGTTAAAAAATTTTTTCTATAGAAAAAATTTCGTTAAAAAATTTTTCTATAGAAAAATTTTCGTTAAAAAATTTTTTCTATAGAAAAAATTTCGTTAAAAAATTTTTTCTATAGAAAAAATTTCGTTAAAAAATTTTTTCTATAGAAAAAATTTCGTTAAAAAATTTTTTCTATAGAAAAAATTTCGTTAGAAAATTTTTTCTATAGAAAAAATTTCGTTAACAAATTTTTTCTATAAAAAAAATTTCGTTTCACGCCAATTTTTCCTTTGTAGAAAGAATCCTCTTTTGACTTAATACAAACAACCTTTCAGTCTTAAACCTTTGGGAAATTTCTTTCACACACAAACATACACATATAAATAGGCAATTACACATGTAAAGATTTGGCTGTTAAATGTTAACACTTCACTTTTCTCGTCATAGTACTGGGCATTTTAAATGAATGAAGCGACGAATGAATGAAATAAAATGTATTTTCAAAAGCCTACAAAAAAAAAACTGCTTACAGTCTCTAAATATTAGTGTAAATCGTTGTAAATATATAATGAATATAATGAATACAGATATACTAGAAAAGACATGGCAAACAAATTGTTCATATAATAAGAAGATATTACAGAAATTTTCTATACACAATTTGAATGAGCTTTTACAAAAACTACATGGATTCACAGTTTGTTTATGTGTTTGTGTGTGAGAGTGAGTTCCTTTGTGTATGTGAAATGGCAGGATGCCAATGTGTAAAACTGTATGTGAGTTCATGCATGTTTTCATTCATTCATTTGATTCATTTTATTTCTAGTTTTTTTTTCATTTTCATTTCATGCCTTCAATTCGTTCATTCATTCATTCATGTTTACTGGTTTCTATATATTTCTTGTTTTTTTGTTCATTCCTTATTTTTTTACAGTTTATTTAATAAGTTGATATTTAACGTTTTATAATGAATGCAACAAGTTGAGCAAACAAATTTTGTAAATAATGAAAAAAAAGAATAAATATTTTTTTTGAAGTATTTGTGTGTATGTGTGTGTATAGATGCATATGTATGTGAGATGATTTTGAATGCATTCATTTCATTTTGTTGGCAATTATACAATTTAATTCTTTTGTGGTCGTATTTTAGTTATTAATGAATCAAAGGATTTAAGTTATTATTATACATATTTAGCTTTTGTTTAACTATAAAATTAGTTAGGGGTTAAAAGGGTATTAAGTATGGCTAGAAATGAGAAAATAATAATTTAACAATTTTTAATATTTATTAAAATAAGTTTTGTTTAATTTTTAAATTATATTAGGTACAAGAGGCCGCACTATCGTTTTTCTACTGCAAAAAAAAAAAGAACATTTTTGACCACCGCTTTTGAAAAATCTTATGATGCAGTTCTATAGGAAAGAGTCTAGATATTAAGTATCAATAATTGTTTCAAGAAAAATTTATATTATGTGTTACAAAAAAAGGTATTCAAATGAAAAGTGAAAAAATTTTTCATCAAACTCAGTAGCTCATGCATCGAATATAGTTTCGGTGTAAATTTTTAGATTTTACAGAAGATTTTGTATAACAATTATTTCTTGGCTAAAGTTTTTGCATAAAAATCCTTCAAGGATAAAGAAATATTTTATGTAGAAATTTTTGTTTATTAAAAAAGCTTTAACAAATAATATAACGAAAAATTTGTCATATATTTTGAAATAGTTTTTGGGTGATAAATTTTCAAAATGGAAAATTTTGAGAAAATATTATAATTTTGAAAATATTTTTTTTTAACCAATTTATGAATTTGAAAATTTTTTGCAAATAAATGATTTCGGATAATAAAGCAAATGTTTCACTAAATAGTTCCTTTTACTGTTATATAATATTAAAAATTTATATCTAAATTTTTACTTCATTTTTACGGAAGATATAATGAAAAGCTAAAATCCAGATATGAACCAAATACAAATATTTAAACTAAAAATCTTATAAGTATATCATGAAAGCTAATCAAAAGATATATTGTTTCAATATAAGAAACATAATGTTTAGTTTCAATATAAGCTTTTGTAAGTTTTTAGATTTTTAAGAAAATTTTTTATTACAAGTTTGACTTGGTTTAAAGTTTTGATCACAACTCCTGTAAAAACGAAGAAATATTTTAAATATAAATTTTTGTTTATTGAGAACTCTTTGACAAAGCTTTAAGGGAAACTTTTGTTTTATATTTTGAAATAGTTTTTGGGTGAGAAATTTTCAAAATCGAAAATTTTGTGAAAATATTAGGACAATATTTTTTTTAAACCAATTTCTGACTTTGAAAATTTCTCGCAAATAAATGATTTTGGATAATAAAAAAAAATGTTCATTAGATAGTTCCTTGTACTATTGTATTATATTAAAAATTTATAACTAAATTTTTACTTCATTTTTACGGAAGTTATAAGGAAAAGTTTAAATTAAGACATGGTCCAACTACAAAATTTTAAACTCAAAGTTTTGTATATATATCTTAAAAGCTGATCAAAAGATATGAAGTTTTAAAGAGATAATTTCAATATGAACTTTTGTAAGTTTTTAGATTTTACAAAAAATTTTGTATTGCAAGTTTGCCTTGATTTACATTTTTCTATATAACTCCTACATGGATAAAGAATTATTTTATTTACAAATTTTGGTTTATTTAAAACACTTTAACAAATTAACCTCAGAAACATTTGTCTTATTATTTTCAACAGTTTTTGTGTGATAAGTTTTCAATGTTAAAATTTTAACAAAATTTTAAAATTTTGAATTTTTTTTAACAAATCTTGGTTTTGAAAAATTTTTACGAATAGAAGATTTGTGATAATAAAGCGAATATACCATTATATAACTCCTTAGCGGGTGGTGTGTCAACAAAAATTTATAAATTAATTTTTACTGCGTTCTTGCAAAAGATATAAAGAAAAGTTTAAAACTAAACATGATCGAATTTAAATGTTTGATCTTAATCGATTGTATATCATAAAAGCTGTCCAAGAGATGAACAATTTTGATATAAGAATGATAACGATTTCCTTTAATATGAGCTTTTGAAAGTCTTAAGATTTGTGAGGAAATTTGTTATTACAAGTTTTCCTTAGTTTAAGTTTTTGGGTACAACTTTTGAAAGGACTAGGAAATATTTTTATAAGAAATTTTTGTTTATTGACAACACTTCAACAAATAATTTAACGAAACCTTTGTCTTATAATCTTAAGTAGTTTTGGGTGATAAATTTTTAAAGTTGAAAATTTTGAGAAAATATTTTAATTGCAAAAATATTTTTTTGTACAAATTTCGGATTTTGAAAAATTTTCAAGATAAAAAAAATTTAAGGTAATGATGTAAATGTTTCGCTAAATTGTTCTTTAGATTGTTTTGAATTTATTAAAATTATTAAATTTAGTTTAGTTTCATTCTTGCTAAAGATATAAGGAAAATCGTAAATCCAGTCAGGATAAAAATAAAAAACAATTTTGAGTATAAGAATGTCATAAATATCATAAAAGCCAAGCAAAGTATCGAAATTTCATTGTTATAGAAATCATAATAACTTATTTTAATATAAGCTTCTAAGTGTTACAAAATTTGTATAAAAGTTTATTATTTTAAATAGGACTTGATTTATATTTTTCTATATAACTTCTGCAATTATCAAGCCAACATTTTTTAAAAATTTTCCATTTATTCTTCATAATCTGGCAAATAACTAAGCGATAAATTTGATTTATAAATTTTAAATCTTTAGAAATGAAAAATGATCAAAGTCAAAATATAATAAAAAAATCAAAATTTTTTTTATTATAATTTTCTTAAAATTTTTTATATTGAAATTTTCTTAAAATTTTTTTATATTAAAATTTTCTTAAAATTGTATATTTTCAACTATTAAATAAAGCTTTCAAATGCCTTTTTAGCTTAAATTTCTTCAAAAGCATTTAAATAAAATCCCCTTTTACCCCAAAGACTTTAAGGCTTTTAAATGCCAGGCCATAACTTTGTAGCAATTGTTGTTGGTAGCAATTTAAAGGCTCACAACTCTTTAAAAATAGATGGTTTTTTAAAGATTTCCTGGCAACTCTTTGGCTTAAGCCTACAACTTTGTGGTGTAAAGAAAAATAAAAAAAAAAAATAATGCATTTAAAATAATTTTGTATGCAGAGGGGCAGGGTGAAAGGCAGCGACGGCATCATCAGCCAAAGGAGATGACTATACGGATATTTGTGGTAGTTTAAATATTTAAATGTTTATTTTAAGCCATTATCGTAATGCCGTTGTGTGGTTAGAGAGCACAAATACATATACGAGCTTTTATGTATATGTAAAGATGATTTAAAGCTGAGATGTTATAAGTCAATATTTGGAGCATTTTATCTTATTCTAAACTTTTTTTATTTTGTTCTAAAAGCTTATACTTTTAGTATTTACATTTATTTCATATTCTCTTTAAACCTCTTTTCTAGACTTATAACACCTTTTCGGCAACTGAGCTTTATTTGTATATATGTATGTGCATTCTCGCCAACAGCTTGTTTTGTTAAGCATTCTTTGGGGGTATAGTTTATTTAACAGTTTTTTATTAAAGTACTACTCACTTGGCTTTAGACTATAACTATATGTAAATGTGCAACATGTGGCAAGTTATGAAAGTTTAAGTATATTGAAAATTGTGGCCAAAGCTAGATAACAATAAAGTTGGATGTAAAAAGGAAATTGTTGCTAATACAAAATGGCAAAACGCTAACAGCAATTAGAAGTCAATAACACAAATAATATTTAAAGTTTTTACAACTTGAAATTTTGGTATTATTTGAAATAAAGCTGAGAGGCTTTTGATATATAATAAATATAATTAAGTTTTTCGATGTTGTTACTAAAGGCAACATAAAATATTTCTTTATTGAAATTAATATTCCATAATTTTGACTTATTTATTCCACAAAGTCCATTGGGAATATACGAAAGCTACAATAGCAAAAAGCTTATCGCACGCTTTTCAGTTTATCCATCGGAATAAGTTTTAAAAGAGCTTTTAAGACCCCCAATATCTAAATCAGCCAAGTCTCTTATGAAATGAAATACCAGAGTAGATCATTTCAAATGCAGGAACGGGTTTTTATTGAATCCACCGCACTTTAATGAAAATATTTCGTTACAGCTTTTAGACCAAGGTTGGTAATTTGTTTGAAATTAAACAGCTTTTTAATTTGTTAGTTTAAAAGCTTTTTTACTATTAAAAGCTTTTTAAATAGCTTTTTAAAAGCTTCTTTAATGTTTGTGACGTATAATGACAAATGTTTTTTAAAAGCTTTTTAAATAGCTTTTTAAAAGCTTCTTTAATGTTTGCGACGTGTAATGACAAATTTTTTTAAGTGAGCTTTAAAATTTTGTTAAGAAATTGTTTCTTAAGCTCTTTTTTATAAAAACTTTTATAAAAAGCTCTTTTTTATATGTAAAGCTTTTTGTTAGCAAGTCTCTTTTCTTGGTAGCTCTTATAATGGAAATAGTTTTTTCTTTTAAATTTTGTATTACAATTTAAAGTTTGAACTCTCTTTTCAAAAGCTTTTTTATAAAAGTTTTCTTTAAAAGATATATAACTTTAAAATTTTTTTTTTTTTAAAGTTTCAACGAATTGAAAACGTATCAAAAATCAGTTTTTGTTCTACCAGAAAAATTGATATAGAAGATTGTTTGCCTGATTTTCTTTTTACAAAAGCTTTTTTGCGTATAGTATAAAAAGTTTTTTCCCATGAGCTTTTTCTTACGAAGTCACTTTTCTTGGTAGCTCTTATAATGGAAACAGTTTTTTAAAAAATTTTATATCATAATTTAATGTTCGAATTCTTTTTTTTAAAGCTTTTTTATATAAGTTTTCATTAAAAGATATAAAACTTTAAAAATTGTTTTTCTAGAAGCTTCTATGAATAGAAAACATATCAAAAATCAGTGTTTGTTCTACCGGAAAAATTGACATAAAAGTTTTTTTGCCTAAAAAGTTTTTTACAAAAGCTTTTTGCGTATAAATAGAAAAAGCTTTTGCTTCATGTCTTTTTCAAGAGCTTTTTACAGCTTGGGCTTAAATATTCTGCAATAAGTTATTTTAAAGTAATTGTTTTAAAAACTTTCTGTCATTTAAGTGTCAAACTTGTGAAATTTTTTATAGAAAACTTTTACATTGTCATTTTTTCGAAAACTTATTATTATATCAATATTATATGATCGAGTTCCTTTTTTAAAGGCTTTTTATAGAAGTTATTATTTAACTAAAATAATTATTTTGCGTGAAATTTAGTTTTTAAAAGCTTTTATATAAAAGCTATTTAACTGATATTTTGAAAATTTTTGTATCCAAAGCTTTTGCGTGATGTTGTTTTTTCTGTGATTTGTATAGCTTGAACTAGAATATTCTGTATTAGGTTGTATTTAAAAAAATGTTTCTAAAGCTTTCTGTCATTAAAACTTTTATATTGGTTAATTCTTTATAAAAAGCTTTTTCAAGATCTCATTTTTGAGAGTTTTTTATTACGTCTGCATTTTTTAATCAAATTACCTTTCCGAAAGCTCTTCATTAATGTTATTAATAAAAGACATTTAGCTTTCAATATTATTTTGTTTGAAAAAGCTTTCAAAACAAAAGTTTTAAAGATTAATGTTTACTTTAACCGAAAATTTGTTTCATTATAGCAATTGTTCTAAAAGCTCTCTATCATAAAAACTTCTTTCTTGAAGATTTGAAAAATAAAAAGCTTGTGATCGATGATTGTATTTCGAGAGCTTTTTATTGCATCTTAAATATTCTGTTAAAGGTTATACTAAAGATACTACTTATTAAGCTCTTTGTCATTAAAACTTCAATATTGGGGATTTTTTTAAGTACTTTTTATACAATCTCTATTTAAAAAGCTTTTTATTGTATTCATATTTTTTGAGCGAATTTATTTTTCAAAAGCTTTTTTAATAAAAGTAATTTAACTTTTCAGAAAATTGTCATTAAAGTTATTTAAATATATTTATATGTTTTAGGTGGAGTATTTTTTAGTATTTTTTTATATTTTTGATAAATGTTTTCTGTTAAAGGATTTTTTTGTATGAAAGCTTTTACTGAAATTAGTTAAAATATTTTCTATGTAAACAAAATTGTAGGTTTTGACAAAAATATTGATCTAAAAGCTTTTAAGTTTCCAAAGCTTTTTTAAAAAGCTTTTGTCCTGGAAATGATTTGTATCACAGCTAGTTTTTGTCTAAGCCTAAATTTTCTGTAAGAGGTTCAAGCAAAATAAAAATTCGTTTCAGAACTTTTTTCTTAAGCTTTTTCTCAACTCGAGGCAATCTCTAAATAACCAAATCACTGCCAAAATAGTATCATTTTAAAAATTCTAAAATTTATTCTAGCCAATACAAACGTTCCCAGGCAAATAGCTCTGTTAAACTACGTGAGTTAGTTAAAGCAATTGAAATGTTGTCAGGCGTTCTGGGACTCTTCTAGACAAATACAATTCTGGAATTAATTTCAGAACATATTGGGTATTCAGATCGTTTTTATGCCTTTGCAACACGTAACTGGATTGATAGCTAAGTTGGACAAAAAGAAGACCGAATTTCTAACAAAATATGTTAATTTTTATAGATACAAATGTATCTGCAGTACAAGCTTAAACATATGTGTGTGTGTTTGAGCTTTTGCTTCAATTCGCATCCTTTTTGTTTTATTGAGTATAAAAGTGGTAGTGAAATTACATGTTTGTGGTTTTTAGTTCTGTTAAAGGCACGTCAACAATGCTATAATTGTAACAATTTCTACGTGTGTGAAACTTTATATACATACAAGTACAGACATGCAAATATATGGTCCCCTTTTCGTTTCGGTAACTGTGTCTGTTTACTCTTATACTGCCACAGTTGTGCTGTTTGTGCCTATTGGAATACATGGCTGATCTCTGTGGTTTTATAAGGTTGGTTTTGGTTTTCATATTTGCTGTCGTTAATATTGTTGTTGTTGCTTTGAAAATGCTGATAATCATGACGATGTTGCAGCTGCCGTGTCTGCATATCAATGCAACAATTATTGTGGGAAAAGCCTATCTCTTGTATTTACAATTGTTGAACGTCCTTTTTTAAACTATTTTCTAAGAGACCCACTAGCATTCTCACAACTTCACTACTTAACTACAAAACATTTTATTATGTAGTTTTGGTTTTGTGGAATGTTCAACTCTACTAATAGCGAACAGTTCCAAGTAAGGATTCAATACAAAAATAAGTTGTATGCCAAGTTTTAAAATATGTTACAGTGAAAGTTAAAACAAATGTGATATACATACTAGTCTAGACTATGACTAGACTATGACTAGTCATAGTCTAGTCATAGTCTAGTCATAGTCTAGTCATAGTCTAGTCATAGTCTAGTCATAGTCTAGTCATAGTCTAGTCATAGTCTAGTCATAGTCTAGTCATAGTCTAGTCATAGTCTAGTCATAGTCTAGTCATAGTCTAGTCATAGTCTAGTCATAGTCTAGTCATAGTCTAGTCATAGTCTAGTCATAGTCTAGTCATAGTCTAGTCATAGTCTAGTCATAGTCTAGTCATAGTCTAGTCATAGTCTAGTCATAGTCTAGTCATAGTCTAGTCATAGTCTAGTCATAGTCTAGTCATAGTCTAGTCATAGTCTAGTCATAGTCTAGTCATAGTCTAGTCATAGTCTAGTCATAGTCTAGTCATAGTCTAGTCATAGTCTAGTCATAGTCTAGTCATAGTCTAGTCATAGTCTAGTCATAGTCTAGTCATAGTCTAGTCATAGTCTAGTCATAGTCTAGTCATAGTCTAGTCATAGTCTAGTCATAGTCTAGTCATAGTCTAGTCATAGTCTAGTCATAGTCTAGTCATAGTCTAGTCATAGTCTAGTCATAGTCTAGTCATAGTCTAGTCATAGTCTAGTCATAGTCTAGTCATAGTCTAGTCATAGTCTAGTCATAGTCTAGTCATAGTCTAGTCATAGTCTAGTCATAGTCTAGTCATAGTCTAGTCATAGTCTAGTCATAGTCTAGTCATAGTCTAGTCATAGTCTAGTCATAGTCTAGTCATAGTCTAGTCATAGTCTAGTCATAGTCTAGTCATAGTCTAGTCATAGTCTAGTCATAGTCTAGTCATAGTCTAGTCATAGTCTAGTCATAGTCTAGTCATAGTCTAGTCATAGTCTAGTCATAGTCTAGTCATAGTCTAGTCATAGTCTAGTCATAGTCTAGTCATAGTCTAGTCATAGTCTAGTCATAGTCTAGTCATAGTCTAGTCATAGTCTAGTCATAGTCTAGTCATAGTCTAGTCATAGTCTAGTCATAGTCTAGTCATAGTCTAGTCATAGTCTAGTCATAGTCTAGTCATAGTCTAGTCATAGTCTAGTCATAGTCTAGTCATAGTCTAGTCATAGTCTAGTCATAGTCTAGTCATAGTCTAGTCATAGTCTAGTCATAGTCTAGTCATAGTCTAGTCATAGTCTAGTCATAGTCTAGTCATAGTCTAGTCATAGTCTAGTCATAGTCTAGTCATAGTCTAGTCATAGTCTAGTCATAGTCTAGTCATAGTCTAGTCATAGTCTAGTCATAGTCTAGTCATAGTCTAGTCATAGTCTAGTCATAGTCTAGTCATAGTCTAGTCATAGTCTAGTCATAGTCTAGTCATAGTCTAGTCATAGTCTAGTCATAGTCTAGTCATAGTCTAGTCATAGTCTAGTCATAGTCTAGTCATAGTCTAGTCATAGTCTAGTCATAGTCTAGTCATAGTCTAGTCATAGTCTAGTCATAGTCTAGTCATAGTCTAGTCATAGTCTAGTCATAGTCTAGTCATAGTCTAGTCATAGTCTAGTCATAGTCTAGTCATAGTCTAGTCATAGTCTAGTCATAGTCTAGTCATAGTCTAGTCATAGTCTAGTCATAGTCTAGTCATAGTCTAGTCATAGTCTAGTCATAGTCTAGTCATAGTCTAGTCATAGTCTAGTCATAGTCTAGTCATAGTCTAGTCATAGTCTAGTCATAGTCTAGTCATAGTCTAGTCATAGTCTAGTCATAGTCTAGTCATAGTCTAGTCATAGTCTAGTCATAGTCTAGTCATAGTCTAGTCATAGTCTAGTCATAGTCTAGTCATAGTCTAGTCATAGTCTAGTCATAGTCTAGTCATAGTCTAGTCATAGTCTAGTCATAGTCTAGTCATAGTCTAGTCATAGTCTAGTCATAGTCTAGTCATAGTCTAGTCATAGTCTAGTCATAGTCTAGTCATAGTCTAGTCATAGTCTAGTCATAGTCTAGTCATAGTCTAGTCATAGTCTAGTCATAGTCTAGTCATAGTCTAGTCATAGTCTAGTCATAGTCTAGTCATAGTCTAGTCATAGTCTAGTCATAGTCTAGTCATAGTCTAGTCATAGTCTAGTCATAGTCTAGTCATAGTCTAGTCATAGTCTAGTCATAGTCTAGTCATAGTCTAGTCATAGTCTAGTCATAGTCTAGTCATAGTCTAGTCATAGTCTAGTCATAGTCTAGTCATAGTCTAGTCATAGTCTAGTCATAGTCTAGTCATAGTCTAGTCATAGTCTAGTCATAGTCTAGTCATAGTCTAGTCATAGTCTAGTCATAGTCTAGTCATAGTCTAGTCATAGTCTAGTCATAGTCTAGTCATAGTCTAGTCATAGTCTAGTCATAGTCTAGTCATAGTCTAGTCATAGTCTAGTCATAGTCTAGTCATAGTCTAGTCATAGTCTAGTCATAGTCTAGTCATAGTCTAGTCATAGTCTAGTCATAGTCTAGTCATAGTCTAGTCATAGTCTAGTCATAGTCTAGTCATAGTCTAGTCATAGTCTAGTCATAGTCTAGTCATAGTCTAGTCATAGTCTAGTCATAGTCTAGTCATAGTCTAGTCATAGTCTAGTCATAGTCTAGTCATAGTCTAGTCATAGTCTAGTCACAGTCTAGTCATAGTCTAGTCATAGTCTAGTCATAGTCTAGTCATAGTTTTGCTTCTCACTGTTTTTTTTTAGCTTTTTTGTTGCTTTTGTATTTGTGGTTTTGGTTTGTTTTTAATATTATCTTTTTATTGTGGCCATTTCTATAGAGACATTTGTGTTGGTCCTTTAAAGCTCGAGACTACATTAATTTTATCATTGGCTTTGTAATCGCAAAGGATTTAAAAATTGTTCAATAAGTGTTATTCAGTTTTAATTATAATTTGATGATATGAATACTTTTTTTTAACAGGAGTAAAATTGTGCATATTTGAGGTTAAACATCCGAAGGTTTTTTCGAGATAGGTTTTAAAATTTTTATTTTTTTTAGTACGTGAATAATTCAGTTTTAAATTTGTAATTGTTAAAGCATTTAGGTTTCCTTTGTTTTTAATATTTCCTATTTTTTAGACCTTGACAGAATCATAAATAATATTGAATATAAATTGTGAGAAATCCGAATTTTTACCATTATACTCAGCAGGAGTTGTTAGAGGGCAATAATTTCTGATTAATGAATGGAAGAACATTTAACTTTTGAACATAAAAAGCAATTACATGTAAAGATAAATTATTTTGAATATGAACAAAAACACGCAATTACATAAGACACGACCCGCTTTTGCCATAAACAACTTTTTTGCATACAAACAATTTTGCAAATATTTAAAATTTATGTAATTTTTTTTAGAAATCAATTATAAACTTGACAATTTAAACATGTAAACGTAAAAAATTAAAATATAAATCATTTAGATAAAATAAATAGATAAAATTTGTTTTAGTATGTAAATATTGAAGTAGAACCTTATTGCAACTGTGAGCTGCCCTGTGGTCTGGTGGGTAGGGTCCTAGGTTTTTGGCGTAGGTGTTGCGAGTTTGAATTCCAGTCCAATTATCTACACCAAGTATGAGATTCACATCAGGGAAATCGAAAAACTTGGTATTTAAGTAAACTTTATATTGTATTTCCAAAAATACTCTAATTAATTTAACAGGTTATTTCTATTTAGCCCTAACCCTAACCATAGTCTAGTCAGAGTCTAGTATTTTTTAATACATAAGACATAAACATTTTCTTATTGAAATTTTGCTGCTTTTTTATTCCATATTTTCTTCCTTTAACTACAATATATCCACCAGACAAAACATCCTACAAAAGGAAACAGATAAGGCTTTTCAAGCAAACACAGGAAACCAAAAGTGCTTTTCTTAAGAATACTAAAGCGCCAAGAGTGCACTTTAATTCAGGTAAAAAATATTATAAGAATATATAAATAAAGAAAATTGAGAAAAGGGAAATCTTTTAGAGATTTGCATGAAAGGAATAAAGGAATTGGAAAATAATGTTCAAGTTTATTAATGGTGGGCACTTTATGGTAAATAAAAAGTGTCAAAGTGTAGTCGGAACTACCCGAAGGCGGAATCTAAAGGAAACCCTAAGACCTATTATTAGGACTTATACAAAATTTTTATAGAAAAATTATTGATACAAAATTTTTATAAAAAAAATTTTGATACAAAAAATTTTGATACAAAATGTTTATAGAAAAAATTTTGTTACAAAATTTTTATAGAAAAAATTTTGATACAAAATTTTTATAGAAAAAATGTTGATACAAAATTTTGTAAAGAATACAAATTTTGATGTAAAAAAAATTTTGGTACAAATTTTTTAAAGAAAATATTTTGGTACAATATTTTTGAAGAAAAAATTTTGATACATAATTTTTATAGAAAAGTTTGTATAATAAAAATTTTGATACAACATTTTTTTTTAGAAAAAATTTGATGTCAAATTTTAATAGAAAAAATTTTTGTAGAAAATTTTTAAAGAAAAAATTTCGATACGAAATTTTATAGAAAAAAATTTTATAAAATATTTTGATAAAAAATTTTTGTAGCAAAAATTTTGATACAAAATTTTTATAGCCAAAAATTTTGATACAAAATTTTTATAGAAAAAATTTTGTTGTAAAATTTTTATAGAAAAAATGTTGATACAAAATTTGAATTAAAAAAATTTTGTTTCAAAATTTTTGTAGAAATAAATTTAATACAAAATTTTCATTCAAAAAATTTTGATACAAGTTTTGATACAATATTTTGACACAAAATTTTTTATAGAAAAAATTTGAAACAAAATTTTGCAAGAAAGGGGTTTGATACAAAATTGTCATAGAAAAAATTTGAATAAAAAATTGTTAAAGAAAAAAAAAATTTAGAAAAAAATTTTTCGATACAAAATTTGTATAGAAAAAAATTTGATACAAAATTTTGTAAAGAAACAATTTTGAAAAAATTTTTATGGAAAAAATTTTGTAAAAAAAATGTTGACAAAAAATTTTTAAAGAAAAAAATTTGGCACAAAATTTTTTAAGAAAAGAGTTTGGTACAAAATTGTCATAGAAAAAATTTGAATAAAAAAATTGTTAAAGAAAAAAAAAATTTTAGAAGAAAATTTTTCGATCTAGAATTTTGATGAAACATTTTGGAAGAAAAATTTTTAATAGAAAGAATTTCACAAAAAAGATTTTGATACAAAATTTGTATAGAAAAAATGTTGATACAAAATTTTGTAAAGAAACAATTTTGAAAAAAATTTTATGGAAAAAATTTTGTAAAAAAAATTTTGACAAAAAATTTTTAAAGAAAAAAATTTTGACACAAAATTTTTTATAGAAAAAAATTTGAAACAAAATTATTTTAAGAAAAGAGTTTGATACAAAATTGTCATAGAAAAAATTTGAATAACAAATTGCTAAAGAAAAAAAAAATTTTAGAAGAAAATTTTTCGATCTAGAATTTTGATGAAACATTTTGGAAGAAACATTTTTGATAGAAAGAATTTCACAAAAAAGATTTCGATACAAAATTTGTATAGAAAAAATGTTGATACAAAATTTTTTAAAGAAACAATTTCGACAAAATTTTTATATATTAATTTGAGATTTAATTGAAAAATTTTTCAGTGTAAAATTTTTATAACAAAATTTTTTGATATGAAATTTTTAGTAGAAAAATTTTTACAAGAAATTTCGTTGATCTAAAGGTTTATAGAAAAATTTGGGATATTAAATTTTTATAAGAAAATTTTGGAATATAAAATTTTTCAAACAAATTTTTGAATATAAAATTAAAAAAAAAAAAATTTTAAGACAATTTTTAAATAAAATTTTTTATAAGAAAATTTCTAAATAAAATTTTTATAACAAAATTTTTTGATACTAAAGTTTGACGATCAATTTTTATATATAAAATGCTTATAGAAAATTTCAGGTATTACATTTCTTTTAAGAAATTTTTTGATTATAAATTTTTTTTTTATAAATTTTTTTTCAAAAATTTCACAATACAAAATTTAATGTATATTTTTTATTGTCGTAAAAAATCCTCAATATTGTTCGCTCGTGGCAAACTGCTGCACACTATTTCAATGGTACTAAAAGAATGAATTATTTGTTTTTATAAAATACACATGTTAATTACGTAACTCTTGGATAAAAAGCATATGATGATATAGAACATGATATAAAAAAATATTTTTTAAAATTTAAATTTTTGTTATCAAATTGCTCTCTTGTTAAACAGCGGCATACGACTGCACTTGATTTTAAAAGCACTAAAAGAAGCGACTATATGATTTAATTTGATATATAGAATTAGACGGATACTCCTGGATATGTAGCGCATTATGACATTGAACACATATACAAAATTTATAAACAATTCAAATTTAGCTTTTTACCCCCCAAATTACTATTTTGGACCATTGTGCTGTGGCAGTAATAGCTACAAAAAATATCTAAGTAACATTAAGTGGTACTATGTGCCGCAGCAGTAATAAGATTTATAATTTTTTGTTCTACACATTTTCAAGTTAGTACTCTATCGTGCTTTCGCAAGTACTTTTGGGGCGTTTCTAATTAAATTATACTTTATTACTGCTGCTTTACTTTTGTAGAATTATAGAAAGTCTGTCGCTGTTTTTTTTTTCTTTTTTACTTACTACTTTTGATATTTAAAAAGCTGTTAGCTGCAGTATTTAGATTTTTTTTCTTACTTTTTTGCTTAACATCATAATACGTGCAATAAATTGCATTTAATTTTTCATACTTTTTCGTGTTAGCTGGAATTTTTTGAGATTTTTTTTTTACTGAGCTTAGCCGCCTTAAACACTTAAACATGTTTTATGTGAACATTGAACTTTTTTGTTAAGTATTTGTTTGTTTTAGTTAGTGTTGTTTTGTTATTTTTTTTTTTGTTAAGTGTTGTGGCATGCACCAAGTGCAACGATTCAATTATGACTGGAAAGGAACTTTAGGTGCTAGGTCTGGTCTAAGTGTTTGTAGTGTTGAGACTTGAGAGTTGGAAGTTTATTTAATAAAAATGTTAAAACAATTGAATTAACATTAAAAGAAGTTTCTAAGAGTTAGTTGAAGTATAAAAAAATAATGACTGAAAAACAGAGACTTAGAGCTGAAAAGGTCTTGGAACATGTTTAAACTTTAAAATGGGGTAACTTTTTAAAGTTCTGAGAAAGCAAAGTTGAGACAAAGGCAGCTGAAAGGTTCTGAAATACGATTAAATTTTTAGATGGAGTAATTTTTAAAAATCTAAGAATTCATTATTCAGACAAAAGCACCTGAATATCTTAGAAGAAAATCATTGCATTACTTCAGAAAAGTCCTCTTGGTTTGTATTGTCCTAATAAAAAACATCCTTAATATTTAATATTCTTTGCTTTTGTTGTTTAAAGTATAAAAAGATAATTAAAAGTTAGAACAATAACTTCCTGCCACCAACATCCTATGAACTGTAAAAAAATGAAAATAATAGCAACAAAATGTCACTCTAATTAAGTATCACGCACTAACAGAGATGACCCTCTAAAGACTTTTTAAAATGACCACAATTTTAAGCAATTAAAATAATGAAAAAGATTAAATACTGGGACAAATCCTCTTCAAAAAAAAAAAAACAAAAAAATACTTAATAAAAATTTAAATGAAAAAGAAATTTTTTAAATACCAACAAAATTTTTCAGTTTCAAAAAAATACATTTAAATGCTTATCTCTGCGCTATTTTTGGCATACATTTAAATTTAAGTCGACAAAACTATTTGCTTTATCCTTTTTGGCACCATTTTCCAAAACACCATTAAACAATTAAAGCTGACAACATCAGCAGTATTAAATTTAAATAAAGCTGTGATCTGACAAGAATAGCGAACAAAAAAAATTAAATATTTTTGCTTTTATTCAAAACTGTTAAGCTTTAAATGGAATTTTTGTATTGAAAAAAAAATCGCATACATTTTCACAGACAAATATCGAAAGTCCAAAAAAGGGCACACAAACAAAAATTAACTTAAGGCAAGGACTTATAAGGAGGGTTTGTGGGAAAAATCAAAATTAACAAAATCAAATAGTTCATTAATCATTGTCATCATCAGTGTCAGTCAGTGGAATAATGGAACCAAAAATAGGAGAATAAATAAAGAAAAATTCAAATTAGGGAAAAACAAAAGAAAAGGAAAACCATGAAATCTAGAATAGAACAAGAAATAGAACAAAACAGAACTAGAACAGAACTAGAACAGAACTAGAACAGAACTAGAACAGAACTAGAACAGAACTAGAACAGAACTAAAACAGAACTAGAACAGAACTAGAACAGAACTAGAACAGAACTAGAACAGAACTAAAACAGAACTAGAACAGAACTAGAACAGAACTAGAACAGAACTAGAACAGAACTAGAACAGAACTAGAACAGAACTAGAACAGAACTAGAACAGAACTAGAACAGAACTAGAACAGAACTAGAACAGAACTAGAACAGAACTAGAACAGAACTAGAACAGAACTAGAACAGAACTAGAACAGAACTAGAACAGAACTAGAACAGAACTAGAACAGAACTAGAACAGAACTAGAACAGAACTAGAACAGAACTAGAACAGAACTAGAACAGAACTAGAACAGAACTAGAACAGAACTAGAACAGAACTAGAACAGAACTAGAACAGAACTAGAACAGAACTAGAACAGAACTAGAACAGAACTAGAACAGAACTAGAACAGAACTAGAACAGAACTAGAACAGAACTAGAACAGAACTAGAAAAGAACTAGAACAGAACTAGAACAGAACTAGAACAGAACTAGAACAGAACTAGAACAGAACTAGAACAGAACTAGAACAGAACTAGAACAGAACTAGAACAGAACTAGAACAGAACTAGAACAGAACTAGAACAGAACTAGAACAGAACTAGAACAGAACTAGAACAGAACTAGAACAGAACTAGAACAGAACTAGAACAGAACTAGAACAGAACTAGAACAGAACTAGAACAGAACTAGAACAGAACTAGAACAGAACTAGAACAGAACTAGAACAGAACTAGAACAGAACTAGAACAGAACTAGAACAGAACTAGAACAGAACTAGAACAGAACTAGAACAGAACTAGAACAGAACTAGAACAGAACTAGAACAGAACTAGAACAGAACTAGAACAGAACTAGAACAGAACTAGAACAGAACTAGAACAGAACTAGAACAGAACTAGAACAGAACTAGAACAGAACTAGAACAGAACTAGAACAGAACTAGAACAGAACTAGAACAGAACTAGAACAGAACTAGAACAGAACTAGAACAGAACTAGAACAGAACTAGAACAGAACTAGAACAGAACTAGAACAGAACTAGAACAGAACTAGAACAGAACTAGAACAGAACTAGAACAGAACTAGAACAGAACTAGAACAGAACTAGAACAGAACTAGAACAGAACTAGAACAGAACTAGAACAGAACTAGAACAGAACTAGAACAGAACTAGAACAGAACTAGAACAGAACAGAACTAGAACAGAACTAGAACAGAACTAGAACAGAACTAGAACAGAACTAGAACAGAACTAGAACAGAACTAGAACAGAACTAGAACAGAACTAGAACAGAACTAGAACAGAACTAGAACAGAACTAGAACAGAACTAGAACAGAACTAGAACAGAACTAGAACAGAACTAGAACAGAACTAGAACAGAACTAGAACAGAACTAGAACAGAACTAGAACAGAACTAGAACAGAACTAGAACAGAACTAGAACAGAACTAGAACAGAACTACAACAGAACTAGAACAGAACTAGAACAGAACTAGAACAGAACTAGAACAGAACTAGAACAGAACTAGAACAGAACTAGAACAGAACTAGAACAGAACTAGAACAGAACTAGAACAGAACTAGAACAGAACTAGAACAGAACTAGAACAGAACTAGAACAGAACTAGAACAGAACTAGAACAGAACTAGAACAGAACTAGAACAGAACTAGAACAGAACTAGAACAGAACTAGAACAGAACTAGAACAGAACTAGAACAGAACTAGAACAGAACTAGAACAGAACTAGAATAGAACTAGAACAGAACTAGAACAGAACTAGAACAGAACTAGAACAGAACTAGAACAGAACTAGAACAGAACTAGAACAGAACTAGAACAGAACTAGAACAGAACAAGAACAGAACTAGAACAGAGCTTGAACAGAGCTTGAACAGAACTAGAACAGAACTAGAACAGAACTAGAACAGAACTAGAACAGAACTAGAACAGAACTAGAACAGAACTAGAACAGAACTAGAACAGAACTAGAACAGAACTAGAACAGAACTAGAACAGAACTAGAACAGAACTAGAACAGAACTAGAACAGAACTAGAACAGAACTAGAACAGAACTAGAACAGAACTAGAACAGAACTAGAACAGAACTAGAACAGAACTAGAACAGAACTAGAACAGAACTAGAACAGAACTAGAACAGAACTAGAACAGAACTAGAACAGAACTAGAACAGAACTAGAACAGAACTAGAACAGAACTAGAACAGAACTAGAACAGAACTAGAACAGAACTAGAACAGAACTAGAACAGAACTAGAACAGAACTAGAACAGAACTAGAACAGAACTAGAACAGAACTAGAACAGAACTAGAACAGAACTAGAACAGAACTAGAACAGAACTAGAACAGAACTAGAACAGAACTAGAACAGAACTAGAACAGAACTAGAACAGAACTAGAACAGAACTAGAACAGAACAAGAACAGAACTAGAACAGAGCTTGAACAGAACTAGAACAGAACTAGATCAGAACTAGAACAGAACTAGAACAGAACTAGAACAGAACTAGAACAGAACTAGAACAGAACTAAAACAGAACTAGAACAGAACTGGCATATAAATAATATGGAACTGGTACATAAATAATATTTTTCGCCTTCGATATCGATAAAAAACTCAGACTTTGAGCGAATATTGCGTAGCATACCTTAAGGATTTTCAAAATAGTTTCAAATCAAATCCATTTCTTTGTTAAAACATTTAGTTTGAATGAAACTTTTTTGCTTTCAGGGAGCTTGCGACCAACCTTATGTGTTATATATATTTTTAAGATTATCCTAAAAGTATGCTATACAAATGTTTCTAAAATATCATACATTTTCGTCGTTATGGAATGCGGCGATTTGGTCCCAGTTTTTTTTTCAAATTTATCTAAAATCATAATTATTTCCTTGATATTTTGTGGCATTTCCTGGTGTTTTCTTGGTATCATGTTTTTTTTTTACTAATATTCGCTGAAAAAAATTCATTCTTTATATAAACGTTGGCGTAGGCGAAAAGAAAATGAGCAAAAATTATTACCATTTTTAGCGCTAAAAATAAATAAGTGTTAAAATGAATGAATTTGGATTTCCTTTGTTGCCTGTGATTCAAAAACAATCATCATTTTCAGGGCAAAATATTTTTAAAAAAAGAAAAAGAAAAAAAAAATATTAAATATTAAACAAATTTCATGTTAATGAGGTCGGAATGCGGCTACAGCTTTTAATAAGAGCAATGCAAAGTGGTTTTGATTTATAAAGTAAAATATTAAATCTCTGGTATTAAGCAGAGATTTTTTTCGCTTACCGCAATGATGTTGGTAACTGTGGAGTTAACAATAGAGATAAAACATTACCTGAAAGATAGGAAAGAAAATAAAAGGAGGTGAGATTTTTTTTGTTAGGGATATAAAGATAATGAGGGAAAATATTTTAGATTATTTTCAATTAGGAGGAAATTGATTTATTAATAGGGAAAATTTGGTTTTAGAGGTTTTTGTTGTAGGCAGCTGTCTTTTTTAAATTTGAATACATTATTCAAATATTTGACAGTTTTGTTCGTTTTGGGTGGTATAAGTAATCGTTTTACTTATTTTTTCTAATTAAATTAAGTTTTTCTGTTTTTGTTTCAAGGCCTGATGTTTTAGATAAATTTTGTAATTTGTTTAAATTTATTTCATTACATAAATTTTTATACATCCTCTATACAAATGACTCTCAAAGGTAATTTTAATTTCGATTATTTTGATCCTTAGATTTATTGTCTGTACAAAAAAAAAAAAAAAAAAAAAAAAAAACACACAAATGTTGCGTTAATTTTGTTTTATTTATTATTGGAAATCATAGAAAATTAATTTAAAATTTATGTAAAATAGATTTATTTAGATTTATTAGAGAATAATGTGAACAAAATGAAATAAAACCCAGGGGAAAACAAAGCCTAAATTGTAGCAAAAAGGCATTGTTATAATACAAATAAATATAAATTTTTAATGAAAAATATGTTTTTGTTTTGGATTGAAATGATTGAATATTTGTTAAATTTTCAAAGAAATTTTTATATAATATTTGAAAGCAATTGTATTTTGCACTAATACACAGTCAAATCCAGCCACACACCTTTTTTGCTTTAATTCAGTCTCAAAATTTCGTTAAAAAATTTTTTCTATATAAAAAATTTCGTTAAAAAATTTTTTCTATATAAAAAATTTCGTTAAAAAATTTTTTCTGTAGAAAAAATTTCGTTAAAAAATTTTTTCTATAGAAAAAATTTCGTTAAAAAAATTTTTCTATTTTTTAACAAAATTTTTTCTATAGAAAAAATTTTGTTAAAAAATTTTTTCTGTAGAAAAAATTTCTTTAAAAAATTTTTCTATAGAAAAAATTTCGTTAAAAAATTTTTTCTATAGAAAAAATTTCGTTAAAAAATTTTTTCTATAGAAAAAATTTCGTTAAAAAATTTTTTCTATAGAAAAAATTTCGTTAAAAAATTTTTTCTATAGAAAAAATTTCGTTAAAAAATTTTTTCTATAGAAAAAATTTCGTTAAAAAATTTTTTCTATAGAAAAAATTTCGTTAAAAAATTTTCTCTATAGAAAAGATTTCGTTAAAAAATTTTTTCTATAGAAAAAATTTCGTTAAAAAATTTTTTCTATAGAAAAATTTTGTTAAACATTTTTTTCTATAGAAAAAATTTCGTTAAAAATTTTTTTCTATAGAAAAATTTCGTTAAAAATTTTTTTCTATAGAAAAAATTTCGTTAAAAAATTTTTTCTATAGAAAAAATTTCGTTAAAAAATTTTTTCTATAGAAAAAATTTCGTTAAGAAATATTTTCTATAGAAAAAATTTCGTTAAAAAATTTTTTCTATAGAAAAAATTTCGTTAAAAAATTTTTTCTGTAGAAAAAATTTCGTTAAAAAATTTTTTCTATAGAAAAAATTTCGCTAAAAAATTTTTTCTATAGAAAAAATTTCGTTAAAAAATTTTTTCTATAGAAAAAATTTCGTTAAAAAATTTTTTTATAGAAAAAATTTCGTTAAAAGATTTTTTCTATAGAAAAAATTTCGTTAAAAGATTTTTTCTATAGAAAAAATTTCGTTAAAAAATTTTTTCTATATAAAAAATTTCGTTAAAAAATTTGTTCTACAGAAAAAATTTCTTAAAAGAATTTTTTCTATAGAAAAAATTTCTTAAGAGAATTTTTTCTATAGAAAAAATTTCTTAAAAGAATTTTTTCTATAGAAAATTTTTCGTTATAAAAATTTTTCTATAGAAAATTTTTCGTTAAGAAAAATTTTTCTATAGAAAATTTTTCGTTAAGAAAAATTTTTCTATAGAAAATTTTTCGTTAAGAAAAATTTTTCTATAGAAAATTTTTCGTTAAGAAAAATTTTTCTATAGAAAATTTTTCGTTAAGAAAAATTTTTCTATAGAAAATTTTTCGTTAAGAAAAATTTTTCTATAGAAAATTTTTCGTTAAGAAAAATTTTTCTATAGAAAATTTTTCGTTAAGAAAAATTTTTCTATAGAAAATTTTTCGTTAAGAAAAATTTTTCTATAGAAAATTTTTCGTTAAGAAAAATTTTTCTATAGAAAATTTTTCGTTAAGAAAAATTTTTCTATAGAAAATTTTTCGTTAAGAAAAATTTTTCTATAGAAAATTTTTCGTTAAGAAAAATTTTTCTATAGAAAATTTTTCGTTAAGAAAAATTTTTCTATAGAAAATTTTTCGTTAAGAAAAATTTTTCTATAGAAAATTTTTCGTTAAGAAAAATTTTTCTATAGAAAATTTTTCGTTAAGAAAAATTTTTCTATAGAAAATTTTTCGTTAAGAAAAATTTTTCTATAGAAAATTTTTCGTTAAGAAAAATTTTTCTATAGAAAATTTTTCGTTAAGAAAAATTTTTCTATAGAAAATTTTTCGTTAAGAAAAATTTTTCTATAGAAAATTTTTCGTTAAGAAAAATTTTTCTATAGAAAATTTTTCGTTAAGAAAAATTTTTCTATAGAAAATTTTTCGTTAAGAAAAATTTTTTTATAGAAAATTTTTCGTTAAGAAAATTTTTCTATAGAAAATTCTTCGTTACAAAGTTTTCTTTAGAAAATTTTTCGTTATAAAAATTTTTGTATAGCATTTTCTGTAGGCATTTTTATTTTTAAATTTTCAACTGCCTCAACTTTTATTTCTCACTTCCAGTTAAAGTCAAAATATCCCCTGTAATGGTTAAGCCTGCAACTCCTTTCGTCGTTAGTTTCCTGGGGCAATTTAAGTTATTTTTTTAACAAAATATTCACAAGTTTTTTAGTATTTTTTTTTCATAGCTTTATTTTGTTTTACACTTCACTAAATATAAAAAGTCTAGTGCTTGGGTCTTTTTTTCAGCCTGAGTGTTGCACCTGCCATAGAGTATGTAAAAAAACTATTTTTTTTTTAATAATTCGGTTTTGAGAAACTCGATGCCCATATAAATGCATTAGAAGGACCGCCTGAAAATTGAGTATGTTAACTTAAGAGCTAACATCTTTAACTTTTATCAGACTAAAGAAAATTTTTCTACAGAAAAAATTTTTTTACGAAATTTTTTCTACAGAAAAAATTTTTTAAAGAAATTTTTCTATAGAAAAAATCTTTTAGCGAAACTTTTTAATAGAAAAAATTTTTTATAGATTTTTTCTATAGAAAAAATTTTTTAACGAAATTTTTTCCATGGAAAAAAATTTTTAACGAAATTTTTTCCATAGAAAAAAATTGTTAACGAAATTTTTTCTACAGAGAAAAATTTTTTACGCAATTTTTTCTATAGAGAAAAAGTTTTAACGAAATGTTTTCTATAGAAAAAAATTGTTAACGAAATTTTTTCTATAGAAAAAAATTTTTAACGAAATGTTTTCTATAGAAAAAAATTTTTAAAGAAATTGTTTCTATAGAAAAAAATTGAGAAAAATTTTTTTCATTTTCTAGTGGTGACATTTTCTGATTTATATAAAAATCAGACATGTTTGTATGAATTAAAGACACACTCAGGCAAGAGGAAAAGGATACTATAAGAAATTTTCAACATAATATCAACAATTTCTGCTCATGGCCCAAGGGCAATATTGCATGTGTCAAGTGTAATGTATGAATATGAATAAAAAAATATTTGAAATTGTGAAAATGAAGGAAATTCCTTATATCTACAAGTTTGATATTACTTTAGAAAAAAAAATGCACAAGTCCCTGTAGTTTAAAATTTAGAAGATGAATCAAATCTTGAAGAAATTATTAGGGATTTAAGCTTATATATGTTAGTAAATGGGACCATCAAGTTCATTGAGCTTTTTATTAGACGTGTCTTATGACAAGGATCCTTAAAGACGCACAGATATTTTATCACATGAAGGGACTGTCCGTCAATTTGGAACTAACGGGCAGCCTATTTATATATTCTAAGCTTTTCTGTTTGAGACTTATTCTTTATACATTTATATTTGCTATAGAAAAAAAACTTTCCCTATTCATATTTTTTATACCATTTTCTATTCATTTATTGAGACCACTTTTTCCCCTAATCCTCTTTTGCTTCAATATTTTTTTCTAAATCTAAAAATCTGTTTAAAGTGTATTCTAATTTGTTCTCTAAATATGTTTATGGTTTTTGTGATTCTTCCCCCTTTTTTATACCACACCACCACAGTCTCGATTATTTTATTTTTTTGGCTTTGTGTTTGTTTTATCTCTTCATACATGTTTGATGTTAGTCCTGGCTAAATGGAGCCAAGTTTGGTTTGTTTTGTATAACTATTTAGTGTCTTTTTGTCTGCTCTATTCATATATCAAATGGATGGTTAAGAAGTCAGTTAGATTTATTTTAATGAGTCACTTAACATCATTTTTTTGCTGGCTTTTTTGTTTAGCTGGATTTAGCTAAAATATAAATACTATAGAACTTTTTTCTAAATTTGATAAAGTCTGGCCAAAGTCTGCAAAATAAAAAATTTTAATAAATGAAACATCATAACAAGTTTTTTGTTTATATTTTTTAAAGTGTTTTATTAACTTGGCCAAACTATAAGTGTTTTTGGGTATATGCTATCTACTTCATTAAGATAGGGAACCATAAAATTATGTTGTTTAAAAATCCAAAAGTAGACAAAT
This sequence comes from Stomorhina lunata, assembly GCA_933228675.1. NCBI lineage: Eukaryota > Metazoa > Arthropoda > Insecta > Diptera > Rhiniidae > Stomorhina > Stomorhina lunata. Next base: position 13,502,677 of record OW121741.1, read on the forward strand.
GCTAATAGGCATAATAGAAACAATGATATTGTGTTCTGTTCTAGTTCTGTTCTAGTTCTGTTCTACTTCTGTTCTAGTTCTGTTCTAGTTCTGTTCTAGTTCTGTTCTAGTTCTGTTCTAGTTCTGTTCTAGTTCTGTTCTAGTTCTGTTCTAGTTCTGTTCTAGTTCTGTTCTAGTTCTGTTCTAGTTCTGTTCTAGTTCTGTTCTAGTTCTGTTCTAGTTCTGTTCTAGTTCTAGTTCTGTTCTAGTTCTGTTCTAGTTCTGTTCTAGTTCTGTTCTAGTTCTGTTCTAGTTCTGTTCTAGTTCTGTTCTAGTTCTGTTCTAGTTCTGTTCTAGTTCTGTTCTAGTTCTGTTCTAGTTCTGTTCTAGTTCTGTTCTAGTTCTGTTCTAGTTCTGTTCTAGTTCTGTTCTAGTTCTGTTCTAGTTCTGTTCTGTTCTGTTCTAGTTCTGTTCTAGTTCTGTTCTAGTTCTGTTTTAGTTCTGTTTTAGTTCTGTTCTAGTTCTGTTCTAGTTCTGTTCTAGTTCTGTTCTAGTTCTGTTCTAGTTCTGTTCTAGTTCTGTTCTTGTTCTGTTCTAGTTCTGTTCTAGCTCTGTTCTAGTTCTGTTCTAGTTCTGTTCTAGTTCTGTTCTAGTTCTGTTCTAGTTCTGTTCTAGTTCTGTTCTAGTTCTGTTCTAGTTCTGTTCTAGTTCTGTTCTAGTTCTGTTCTAGTTCTGTTCTAGTTCTGTTCTAGTTCTGTTCTAGTTCTGTTCTAGTTCTGTTCTAGTTCTGTTCTAGTTCTGTTCTAGTTCTGTTCTAGTTCTGTTCTAGTTCTGTTCTAGTTCTGTTCTAGTTCTGTTCTAGTTCTGTTCTAGTTCTGTTCTAGTTCTGTTCTAGTTCTGTTCTAGTTCTGTTCTAGTTCTGTTCTAGTTCTGTTCTAGTTCTGTTCTAGTTCTGTTCTAGTTCTGTTCTAGTTCTGTTCTAGTTCTGTTCTAGTTCTGTTCTAGTTCTGTTCTAGTTCTGTTCTAGTTCTGTTCTAGTTCTGTTCTAGTTCTGTTCTAGTTCTGTTCTAGTTCTGTTCTAGTTCTGTTCTAGTTCTGTTCTAGTTCTGTTCTAGTTCTGTTCTAGTTCTGTTCTAGTTCTGTTCTAGTTCTGTTCTAGTTCTGTTCTAGTTCTGTTCTAGTTCTGTTCTAGTTCTGTTCTAGTTCTGTTCTAGTTCTGTTCTAGTTCTGTTCTAGTTCTGTTCTAGTTCTGTTCTAGTTCTGTTCTAGTTCTGTTCTAGTTCTGTTCTAGTTCTGTTCTAGTTCTGTTCTAGTTCTGTTCTAGTTCTGTTCTAGTTCTGTTCTAGTTCTGTTCTAGTTCTGTTCTAGTTCTGTTCTAGTTCTGTTCTAGTTCTGTTCTAGTTCTGTTCTAGTTCTGTTCTAGTTCTGTTCTAGTTCTGTTCTAGTTCTGTTCTAGTTCTGTTCTAGTTCTGTTCTAGTTCTGTTCTAGTTCTGTTCTAGTTCTGTTCTAGTTCTGTTCTAGTTCTGTTCTAGTTCTGTTCTAGTTCTGTTCTAGTTCTGTTCTAGTTCTGTTCTAGTTCTGTTCTAGTTCTGTTCTAGTTCTGTTCTAGTTCTGTTCTAGTTCTGTTCTAGTTCTGTTCTAGTTCTGTTCTAGTTCTGTTCTAGTTCTGTTCTAGTTCTGTTCTAGTTCTGTTCTAGTTCTGTTCTAGTTCTGTTCTAGTTCTGTTCTAGTTCTGTTCTAGTTCTGTTCTAGTTCTGTTCTAGTTCTGTTCTAGTTCTGTTCTAGTTCTGTTCTAGTTCTGTTCTAGTTCTGTTCTAGTTCTGTTCTAGTTCTGTTCTAGTTCTGTTCTAGTTCTGTTCTAGTTCTGTTCTAGTTCTGTTCTAGTTCTGTTCTAGTTCTGTTCTAGTTCTGTTCTAGTTCTGTTCTAGTTCTGTTCTAGTTCTGTTCTAGTTCTGTTCTAGTTCTGTTCTAGTTCTGTTCTAGTTCTGTTCTAGTTCTGTTCTAGTTCTGTTCTAGTTCTGTTCTAGTTCTGTTCTAGTTCTGTTCTAGTTCTGTTCTAGTTCTGTTCTAGTTCTGTTCTAGTTCTGTTCTAGTTCTGTTCTAGTTCTGTTCTAGTTCTGTTCTAGTTCTGTTCTAGTTCTGTTCTAGTTCTGTTCTAGTTCTGTTCTAGTTCTGTTCTAGTTCTGTTCTAGTTCTGTTCTAGTTCTGTTCTAGTTCTGTTCTAGTTCTGTTCTAGTTCTGTTCTAGTTCTGTTCTAGTTCTGTTCTAGTTCTGTTCTAGTTCTGTTCTAGTTCTGTTCTAGTTCTGTTCTAGTTCTGTTCTAGTTCTGTTCTAGTTCTGTTCTAGTTCTGTTCTAGTTCTGTTCTAGTTCTGTTCTAGTTCTGTTCTAGTTCTGTTCTAGTTCTGTTCTAGTTCTGTTCTAGTTCTGTTCTAGTTCTGTTCTAGTTCTGTTCTAGTTCTGTTCTAGTTCTGTTCTAGTTCTGTTCTAGTTCTGTTCTAGTTCTGTTCTAGTTCTGTTCTAGTTCTGTTCTAGTTCTGTTCTAGTTCTGTTCTAGTTCTGTTCTAGTTCTGTTCTAGTTCTGTTCTAGTTCTGTTCTAGTTCTGTTCTAGTTCTGTTCTAGTTCTGTTCTAGTTCTGTTCTAGTTCTGTTCTAGTTCTGTTCTAGTTCTGTTCTAGTTCTGTTCTAGTTCTGTTCTAGTTCTGTTCTAGTTCTGTTCTAGTTCTGTTCTAGTTCTGTTCTAGTTCTGTTCTAGTTCTGTTCTAGTTCTGTTCTAGTTCTGTTCTAGTTCTGTTCTAGTTCTGTTCTAGTTCTGTTCTAGTTCTGTTCTAGTTCTGTTCTAGTTCTGTTCTAGTTCTGTTCTAGTTCTGTTCTAGTTCTGTTCTAGTTCTGTTCTAGTTCTGTTCTAGTTCTGTTCTAGTTCTGTTCTAGTTCTGTTCTAGTTCTGTTCTAGTTCTGTTCTAGTTCTGTTCTAGTTCTGTTCTAGTTCTGTTCTAGTTCTGTTCTAGTTCTGTTCTAGTTCTGTTCTAGTTCTGTTCTAGTTCTGTTCTAGTTCTGTTCTAGTTCTGTTCTAGTTCTGTTCTAGTTCTGTTCTAGTTCTGTTCTAGTTCTGTTCTAGTTCTGTTCTAGTTCTGTTCTAGTTCTGTTCTAGTTCTGTTCTAGTTCTGTTCTAGTTCTGTTCTAGTTCTGTTCTAGTTCTGTTCTAGTTCTGTTCTAGTTCTGTTCTAGTTCTGTTCTAGTTCTGTTCTAGTTCTGTTCTAGTTCTGTTCTAGTTCTGTTCTAGTTCTGTTCTAGTTCTGTTCTAGTTCTGTTCTAGTTCTGTTCTAGTTCTGTTCTAGTTCTGTTCTAGTTCTGTTCTAGTTCTGTTCTAGTTCTGTTCTAGTTCTGTTCTAGTTCTGTTCTAGTTCTGTTCTAGTTCTGTTCTAGTTCTGTTCTAGTTCTGTTCTAGTTCTGTTCTAGTTCTGTTCTAGTTCTGTTCTAGTTCTGTTCTAGTTCTGTTCTAGTTCTGTTCTAGTTCTGTTCTAGTTCTGTTCTAGTTCTGTTCTAGTTCTGTTCTAGTTCTGTTCTAGTTCTGTTCTAGTTCTGTTCTAGTTCTGTTCTAGTTCTGTTCTAGTTCTGTTCTAGTTCTGTTCTAGTTCTGTTCTAGTTCTGTTCTAGTTCTGTTCTAGTTCTGTTCTAGTTCTGTTCTAGTTCTGTTCTAGTTCTGTTCTAGTTCTGTTCTAGTTCTGTTCTAGTTCTGTTCTAGTTCTGTTCTAGTTCTGTTCTAGTTCTGTTCTAGTTCTGTTCTAGTTCTGTTCTAGTTCTGTTCTAGTTCTGTTCTAGTTCTGTTCTAGTTCTGTTCTAGTTCTGTTCTAGTTCTGTTCTAGTTCTGTTCTAGTTCTGTTCTAGTTCTGTTCTAGTTCTGTTCTAGTTCTGTTCTAGTTCTGTTCTAGTTCTGTTCTAGTTCTGTTCTAGTTCTGTTCTAGTTCTGTTCTAGTTCTGTTCTAGTTCTGTTCTAGTTCTGTTCTAGTTCTGTTCTAGTTCTGTTCTAGTTCTGTTCTAGTTCTGTTCTAGTTCTGTTCTAGTTCTGTTCTAGTTCTGTTCTAGTTCTGTTCTAGTTCTGTTCTAGTTCTGTTCTAGTTCTGTTCTAGTTCTGTTCTAGTTCTGTTCTAGTTCTGTTCTAGTTCTGTTCTAGTTCTGTTCTAGTTCTGTTCTAGTTCTGTTCTAGTTCTGTTCTAGTTCTGTTCTAGTTCTGTTCTAGTTCTGTTCTAGTTCTGTTCTAGTTCTGTTCTAGTTCTGTTCTAGTTCTGTTCTAGTTCTGTTCTAGTTCTGTTCTAGTTCTGTTCTAGTTCTGTTCTAGTTCTGTTCTAGTTCTGTTCTAGTTCTGTTCTAGTTCTGTTCTAGTTCTGTTCTAGTTCTGTTCTAGTTCTGTTCTAGTTCTGTTCTAGTTCTGTTCTAGTTCTGTTCTAGTTCTGTTCTAGTTCTGTTCTAGTTCTGTTCTAGTTCTGTTCTAGTTCTGTTCTAGTTCTGTTCTAGTTCTGTTCTAGTTCTGTTCTAGTTCTGTTCTAGTTCTGTTCTAGTTCTGTTCTAGTTCTGTTCTAGTTCTGTTCTAGTTCTGTTCTAGTTCTGTTCTAGTTCTGTTCTAGTTCTGTTCTAGTTCTGTTCTAGTTCTGTTCTAGTTCTGTTCTAGTTCTGTTCTAGTTCTGTTCTAGTTCTGTTCTAGTTCTGTTCTAGTTCTGTTCTAGTTCTGTTCTAGTTCTGTTCTAGTTCTGTTCTAGTTCTGTTCTAGTTCTGTTCTAGTTCTGTTCTAGTTCTGTTCTAGTTCTGTTCTAGTTCTGTTCTAGTTCTGTTCTAGTTCTGTTCTAGTTCTGTTCTAGTTCTGTTCTAGTTCTGTTCTAGTTCTGTTCTAGTTCTGTTCTAGTTCTGTTCTAGTTCTGTTCTAGTTCTGTTCTAGTTCTGTTCTAGTTCTGTTCTAGTTCTGTTCTAGTTCTGTTCTAGTTCTGTTCTAGTTCTGTTCTAGTTCTGTTCTAGTTCTGTTCTAGTTCTGTTCTAGTTCTGTTCTAGTTCTGTTCTAGTTCTGTTCTAGTTCTGTTCTAGTTCTGTTCTAGTTCTGTTCTAGTTCTGTTCTAGTTCTGTTCTAGTTCTGTTCTAGTTCTGTTCTAGTTCTGTTCTAGTTCTGTTCTAGTTCTGTTCTAGTTCTGTTCTAGTTCTGTTCTAGTTCTGTTCTAGTTCTGTTCTAGTTCTGTTCTAGTTCTGTTCTAGTTCTGTTCTAGTTCTGTTCTAGTTCTGTTCTAGTTCTGTTCTAGTTCTGTTCTAGTTCTGTTCTAGTTCTGTTCTAGTTCTGTTCTAGTTCTGTTCTAGTTCTGTTCTAGTTCTGTTCTAGTTCTGTTCTAGTTCTGTTCTAGTTCTGTTCTAGTTCTGTTCTAGTTCTGTTCTAGTTCTGTTCTAGTTCTGTTCTAGTTCTGTTCTAGTTCTGTTCTAGTTCTGTTCTAGTTCTGTTCTAGTTCTGTTCTAGTTCTGTTCTAGTTCTGTTCTAGTTCTGTTCTAGTTCTGTTCTAGTTCTGTTCTAGTTCTGTTCTAGTTCTGTTCTAGTTCTGTTCTAGTTCTGTTCTAGTTCTGTTCTAGTTCTGTTCTAGTTCTGTTCTAGTTCTGTTCTAGTTCTGTTCTAGTTCTGTTCTAGTTCTGTTCTAGTTCTGTTCTAGTTCTGTTCTAGTTCTGTTCCAGTTCTGTTCTAGTTCTGTTCTAGTTCTGTTCTAGTTCTGTTCTAGTTCTGTTCTAGTTCTGTTCTAGTTCTGTTCTAGTTCTGTTCTAGTTCTGTTCTAGTTCTGTTCCAGTTCTGTTCTAGTTCTGTTCTAGTTCTGTTCTAGTTCTGTTCTAGTTCTGTTCCAGTTCTGTTCTAGTTCTGTTCTAGTTCTGTTCTAGTTCTGTTCTAGTTCTGTTCTAGTTCTGTTCTAGTTCTGTTCTAGTTCTGTTCTAGTTCTGTTCTAGTTCTGTTCTAGTTCTGTTCTAGTTCTGTTCTAGTTCTGTTCTAGTTCTGTTCTAATTCTGTTCTAGTTCTGTTCTAGCTAAGTTTATGGTTTTTTTTTATCCATTTTAATATATGAAGTTTAATTTCCTTTAAAAAGTTTATTTTCCTCTTTATACATGTATCTCGCAAGTAACTATTTTAATCGTTTAATATGCTATAACTTTTTTATAAACATATATTTCATTTCCTTTATTATGTAAATACTTATGTTAACCTTGTTACATTAACATTTGCATTGAAATTACTCGCAGTGTCACTCCAATTTTAAGAAAACTACAGAAACTTTAATAGTTTAAGGATTACAAGGAACAGTGAAGGAAGGAATGAAATGCTTGATAAGTATAAACGTGAGTCTGTTTTATTTCGACTACGTGCCTTATTTGCCACCCCTTCCACATGGTTACATGCAACACAAGTTGCATAATAGTACTTGTGGCATCTGAAAGAGATGGAGAAGTCATCATGATAAAAGTGAAACTTTAAGTTGTTGCTCTCTTTCTTGTTCATTTACAAGATAAGACCTTTAGTGTCTCCTTATCTTTTTAATGTTCATACTTGTGGCAAAAATGTTATACGATTATCCACGTTGCACATTATGAACATATAACATTAGATTACGTGCCTTGTGTAATTTGTGCTTAAGGTAATACTTTCTTTTCCATTCCATTACAAACACTCTATGCATCCTTGTTGTCAGGCTTGTTTGGTAACATGAAAATGTGTTGCATGCAACATGTGTTTACTAGCTCTCAAGGTGTTTTCCTTTAAATTTGTTTTTATAATAATTTCAATAGATCTTTTTTGTTGGATTTCCTTTGCGCCGTCTGAGCTCTAGATAAGAGGCACTATTTTTTTCTGCTGCAGCGAAAGGAGCACATAAAATAATAATAAAAATATCTTTTAAGTAGGTGACAAAATAATCAATAAAATATTCATGTACTCAAATGTAGTTGGGTTTAGGTGTTTTTTTATTTTATTACAGATAAATTTTATTTGTAAGGGATAAAGTTTCAAGGACAATTTATATTTTTTTAAGAAAAAAATAAAATATAATTGAGTAAAAAACTAATTTTTTAACGAAAATAATTTAACATTCTATAGAAAAAATTTTCTAAAGAAAATTTTCTATAGGAAAATTTTCTAACGAAAATTTTGCTATAGAAAACATTTTTAAACGAAAATTTTTCCATCAAAGAAATTTTTTAACGAAATTTTTTGAACCAAAATTTTTGTAAAGCAAAAACATTTTAACGAAAATTTTTCTATCAAAAAATTTTTATCGAAAATTTTTCTGTAGTAAAAATTTCTAAACAAAAGTTTTTCTATAGAAAAAATTTTTAAACGAAATTTTTTCTTTAGAAAAATTTTCGTTAAAATTTTTTATAAAAAAATTTTCATTAAAAATTGTAGTTAAGAAAATTTTCTATAGAAACTGTTTGTTAAAAAATATTTTCTGTAGAAAAATTTTTGTTTAAAAATTTTTTCTATAGAAAAATTTTAGTTAAAACAATTTTTTCTATAGACAAATTTTCGTTAAAAATTTTTTTCTATAGACAAATTTTCGTTAAAAATTTTTTTCTATAGACAAATTTTCGTTAAAAAGTTTTTTCTATAAAAAAATTTTCGTTAAAAAATTTTTTCTATAGAAAAATCTTTGTTAAAAAATTTTTTCTATTGAAAAATTTTCGTTAAAAAATTTTTTCTATAGAAAAATGTTCATTAAAAATTTTTTTCTATAGAAAAATTTTCGTTAAAAAATTTTTTATATAGAAACAATTTTTTCTATAGAAAATTTTTCATTAAAATAATTTTTCTATAGAAAAATTTTCGTTAAAAATTTTTTCTATGGAAAATTTTTCGTTAAAAAATTTTTTCTGTGGAAAATTTTTCGTTAAAAAATTTTCGTTAAAAAATTTTTTCTATAGAAAAATTTTCGTTAAAAAATTTTTTCTATAGAAAAATGTTCATTAAAAATTTTTTTCTATAGAAAAATTTTCGTTAAAAAATTTTTTATATAGAAACAATTTTTTCTATAGAAAATTTTTCATTAAAATAATTTTTCTATAGAAAAATTTTCGTTAAAAATTTTTTCTATGGAAAATTTTTCGTTAAAAAATTTTTCCTATGGAAAATTTTTCGTTAAAAAATTTTTTCTATGGAAAAATTTTCGTTAAAAAATTTTTTCTATACAAAAATTTTCGTTAAAATTTTTTATATAGAAACAATTTTTTCTATAGACAAATTTTCATTAAAAAATTTTTCTATAGAAAAATTTTCGTTAAAATTTTTTTCTATGGAAAATTTTTCGTTAAAAAATTTTTCGTTAAAAAATTTTTTCTATGGAAAAATTTTCGTTAAAAAATGTTTTCTATAGAAAAATTTTCTTTAAAATATTTTTTCTATGGAAAAATTTTCGTTGAAAAATTGTTTCTATAGAAAAATTTTCGTTAACATTTTTTTTCTAGGGAAAAATTTTCGTTAAAAAATTTTTTCATTGGAAAATTTTTCGTTAAAAAATTTTTAATTAATTTTTTCTATAGAAAAATTTTCGTTAAAAAATTTTTTCTATAGAAAAATTTTCGTTAAAAAATTTTTTCAATAGAAAAATTTTCGTTAAAAAATTTTTTCTATAGAAAAATTTTCGTTAAAAAATTTTTTCTATAGAAAAATTTTCGTTAAAAAATTTTTTCTGTAGAAAAATTTTCGTTAAAAAATTTTTTCTAGAGAAAAATTTTCGTTTAAAATTTTTTTCTAGAGAAAAATTTTCGTTAAAAAATTTTTTCTATAAAAAAATTTTCGTTAAAAATTTTTTTCTATAGAAAAATTTTCGTTAAAAGTTTCTTCTATAGAAAAATTTTCGTTAAAAATTTTTTTCTATAGAAAAAATTTTAACAAAAAGTTTCATTAAAAGATTTTTCTATAGGAAAAATACTTTAACGAAATCACTTAGTGCATTCCTATTTTTATGTCATTTTTTTTTATTTGTTGCCCTGACTTACATACGTTTAGAGATCTTCGTAGATTTTTATTTGGACCATAAATAAATAATGCTATCTCTAAGTGCAAGTTGAAAGTGAAAAGTCTTTCAATAATTCATAAATTTATTTAGAAATTGAAAAATAAAAACCTTAAAACATTTGAGGTCATTTAAAGACAATTTCTCATCATTACTTGTAAAGTAAAGCCTTACAAAAATAATAAATGGTAAGTTTTACTATAAAACAGAATTTTGAATATCTACGATATTAAGCCTTACACTAGACACAATATGAATTTTGAGCTAACACAATTGTCTAAAGTAATAAGGTAAAGAAATATTTCCTTTAAATAAGATTTTAAGAAAAATCTTAACTTGTCTTAAATAATTTTTAATACATTACTTTTAGTTATATTATAAATCTACATAAATCTTCAAATCAGTATGAATTTTCAATTCTCCTAATGACCAGCATAACGCCCTCTAACAAGTTTTCAAAGTGTCTAAATATATGAATTTTGAAAAACAATTTTAATTGTATCATCAATATTTTACTAAGCATTTGGTATAGAAGTTGCTAAAGTACTTAAATTATGTTGATGTTAAGTCCTTTGTGTTTCCTGTCAGTCTATCAGTATCTGGGTGTATGTGTGTCTGTACAAGTACAATTACTACAAAAAGTGATAAATAGCCAGTAAACGGATGTTTGAACAGTAAATTTGTCTTAGATTTACAATTATTAGTCTTTTGCAACAACATCATTTATTATATGAGATGAACTAAAGAAAAATAGGTTAAAACAACAAAAAGTAATAAAGTGTGTTATGTCGGTGAAGAACGACTATATGATGCCCTACACCACTGAGGTCAAATGTGGGTTAGTTCTAAAATTTGTTATAATATTCAACAATTATAAAAACATTAAAAATTATGAATTATTTAATTCAAGAGCGATTTTATAAAGCTTAAAATTAAGATTGCCATATGGCAACAATACAAAAAAAGTATAAGAAATGATTTTTTCAAGTTGAATTTTTAAAAATTTGTCATTTTAATGGAGTTGCTTACCTTTATTTCTAATTTTAACACATCTATTTCGAATATAGATATAATTAAATATTAACATAAAAGAAAACACATTTTAAATCTCTAGAAACTACAAACTCTATTTTAATAAATTTGTGGTCACAAATGGCAAATGGAGATGTTAAAAATTTTATAATTTATGGAAATGAGTTAATTCAAGCTATAAAATTTATACTGTAATTTAAATCTGTTCATTGTGTTCTTAAAAAGGACAATGCATCTACGTTCAATCTGGATTTGTTTAAGCACAATTGTACAAGATGTTGTAGTTAATTATTAAATAAATAATAATTATTATTATTAAGTTTTAGTGTTTAACAAGAACACTCATTAATCTAAATGTTAACAGATTCCAAATCTCAGATTTCAGTTCATTTTGGTTATATTACACATCTAAACTTTAATAACTATAACAAATAATTTTGAATATTCATGTCTATTAGAGTGTCCCACCTTTGTATTGAGAAAATTAACTTTATAACACGTAATTATTTACATTTGACCCCTAATCCAAATACAAAGTTTCATTCAGATTGGATATCGTTAAGGAGTGCTGACTTGATGCCAAAGTTTGGACATGCCAGTTATATGGAAAAAATAAGTTGTTTCGTCAAATGTTTGTAAAAAAAATTCCACTTAGAATAAAGCTTGAAGAAAGCATTTAACAGCATGGTACTGAGTTCGAAATGAACTTTCCAACGAGATATATAAACTAAAAATCGGTTAAAAACTCTCCTTATTATTAAGGTTTTCCCAAAATATTTAACAACCTAAAGACTTCCCTGAGCATATGCAATAAAAATTAGTTTATAAAAATCTTTTTTATCAAAAATTTTTCGATACACAAATTTTTTTATCAACATTTTTTTTTAGCAAAATTTTTGTATCAAAACATTTCAAAGAAAAAAATTTTTTATCGAAATTTTTCTAAGGAAAAATTTTTTATCGAAAATTTTTCTAAGGAAAAATTTTTTAACAATTTTTTTTTTTAAATTTTCGATTAAAAATTTTTTTGTAAAATCATCATCAAATAAATTTTTGTATAGAAAAATTTTCGTTAAAAAAATTTCTTTAGAAAAATTTTCGATAAAAAAATTTTTCGAAAAATTTTCGATAAAAAATTTTTCCTTAGAAAAAATTTCGATAAAAAAATTTTTCTATAGAAAAATTTTCAATAAAAAAATTTTTCCTTTAGCAAATTTTCGATAAAAAAATGTTTCTATAGAAAATTTTTCTAAAAAAAAAAATGGTAAAAACATTTTTCTTTATGAAAATTTTTTTTCTTAAAGATGTTTCTATATAATCGAAATAATCGAAAAATTTTTGATAAAAAAATTTTTCTATAGAAAAATTTTCGATAAAAAAATTTTTCTATAGAAAAATTTTAAATAAAAAATTTTTTCTATAGAAAATTTTTCTTTAAAAAAGTTTTTCTATAGAAAAATTTTCGATAAAAAAATGTTTCTATAGAAAAATTTTCGATAAAAAAATGTTTCTATAGAAAAATTTTCGATAAAAAAATGTTTCTATAGAAAAATTTTCGATAAAAAAATTTTCCTATAGAAAAATTTTTGATAAAAAATTTTCTATAGAAAAATTTTCGATAAAAAAGTTTTTGTATAGAAAAATTTTCGAAAATTTTCTATACAAAAATTTTTCGATAAAAAACTTTTTCTATAGAAAAATTTCGATAAAAAAAATTTTCTATAGAAAAATTTTTGTATCGAAAATTTTTGATACAAAAATTTTTCTATAGAAACATTTTCGATAAAAACAAATTTTCTAAAAAAATTTTTCTATAGAAAATTTTTTGATAAAAAAAATTTTCTATAGAAAAATTTTCGATAAAAAAAATTTTCTATAGAAAAATTTTCGATAAAAAAATTTTCGATAAAAAAATTTTTCTATAGAAATATTTTCGATAAAAAAATTTTTCTATAGAAAAAATTTGCGATAAAAAAAATTTTTCTATAGAAAAATTTTCGATAAAAAAATTTTTCTATATACAAATTTTCGATAAAAAAAATTTTTTTATAGAAAATTTTTTTCAATAGAAAATTTTTTGATAAAAAAATTTTTCTGTAAAAAATTTTTCTGTAAAAAATTTTTTTCTTTTGAAAACGAAAGAGATTTCTTTTGAAAAAGATTTCACAAAAATCGGTGATGGTTGATGTTAAAAATATTATTGCCATTAAGTTCTTCACATTACCCGACGTCTATTATTAGTTAATTAAAATGTTTAATCTTTTTTTAAATACATATTTCAAATAAATTGAAGTCCTTCTCTACAGGAGCTGAACCGGTGGTGACATATTTACAAAAGCTTTGATTTAAATTAATAGGAAACCTAAAACCTAATAACTAAATGCCAATCATTTTCACTATTATTTCAAATTTATTCATTTAGGCTGTTTTTGTTAAAACTCATCATAAAAATATATGAAAACTAAATTAAATTTATTTGTGTAAACCTATAAATTAAACACAACCGCAATTTTAATTTCCGCTTAAATAAATTTCTAGTCTTTTTTTCGCAACATTTTAATTCTAATTAAAACAAAACATATGATGAAATTTTCTGTATGATATTCTATACAACCATAAACATATCCGACACTGAGTGCGAAATTAAAAATATATATTTATATAAAAACTAAATCCAATTGAAATTGTCTCTATGTAAAGAATATAAATTCGCTAAAATGTTAAATATTAATGTCACATAAAATAAATCTCATTTATTCGCCTGTTCCCATGATATTCAAAGAGGAGGAAGTGGAAATAGTGAAATTTGCTCAAACTGAATTTAGTTTTGTAAATGTGTTAAAAAAAAACTAAAATTAAGTTAATAAGATTTTGGGAAAAAACGAAAATATAATTAAAATAAATTAAAGCACAACAAAATGTATTCAAGAGAAAATACAAATTTGCATAATCTGGCAGAAAATGTGATTATATAAAGAAAGGACAATGGTAGTAAAGGATTAAGAAAACCAAATGTTCCTATCCTATCGTCAACTTTTCTATAGAAAAGTCTTCCTATCGTCAACTTTTCTATAGAAAAGTATTCCTATCGTCAACTTTTCTATAGAAAATTCTTCCTATCGTCAACTTTTCTATAGAAAAGTCTTCCTATCGTCAACTTTTCTATAGAAAAGTCTTCCTATCGTCAACTTTTCTATAGAAAAGTCTTCCTATCGTCAACTTTTCTATAGAGAAGTCTTCCTATCATCAACTTTTCTATAGAAAAGTCTTCCTATCGTCAACTTTTCTATAGAGAAGTCTTCATGTCGTCAACTTTTCTATAGAGAAGTCTTCATGTCGGCAACTTTTCTATAAAAAAGTCTTCCTATCATCAACTTTCCTATAGAAAAGTCTTCCTGTAGTCAACTTTTCTATAGAAAAGTCTTCCTTTCGTAAACTTTCCATGTTTTAAATATTCTTTTGGAAAACTCGTATTCATTATTAACTTATAATTTAATAAAACATGTAATTTGAAATTCAATTTATTTTATTGAATTCAATAAAGTTTCAATGACTTTTCTGCATCCTCTTGACAGTGGCATTTTTGCAATTATCGTTTTTATTTACTCCTTTTCATTCTTTTACCCCTTTCCGCGAATTTGTTTTTACATTTTTCTATAGTTTTTTGCTGTTGCGCCATTACACTTAGAAATTGAAAACTTTTAACATTGAAAATTGTTTATGAATAGTGAGTTTTGTGGTAGTTATTCCCCATTTATGGGAAATAAAAAATAATGAATAAGCTAAAAGTTTTAGAGAATAAAATAATCCTAACTTTAGTGTTTTTTTGAGATCTCTGGGTACCACCTGCTGTACAGGCTGATTGTGTGTGGTAGGGCAAAATTCGTTTGGCATTATTTGTAGCATAGTTTTGGGCTAGAGTTGTAAGTGTGAAATGTAGAAGCGATTTAAAGTAAATGCAATTATAGAAAAAAAATCTTAGCTATTCGAGGAATTTTAAACAACTTTCATTTGTTAAGAAATATATAACAATTTTTTTATTTTTATAAATTTAATAAAAATTTATCATCAACTCTATCCCTTATTTATTCACATAACTTTGGTTTGACTAAGTACTTACATTCCTCTGTGTTCTTTTAACAAATTCATACATTTTGCAACATATCTCATCAAAGGAAGGATTTTACTAAATCCACTTTTTAGTCTGCAGTTTATTTTTTATAGTGCAATTGAAAAAAATAAAACAAAAACCGAAATTTTCATTTCAAAGAATTTTTGTATAAGAGTTTGTCTTTTTTTATCACCGTAACAACCAAAACCAGAAAATAAAGGAAATTGCTAGAATAAAAAGTATTTTTTTGCAGTTTTTTTCATATTTTTATATTTAATTTTTGTTATCAAGTATACCACTTACCCTTAACCTAAAACCGAAAAAATAACACAGTCACAGGTAAACTAGAAATACTTTTAACAACACACAGACACAGTTTTTAACAAAGTCACCCATGGAGGATGAAGATGATGATGTTGGCTGCTACAGACATGCTTACGATTCCTTATATATACACTGATATTGTGGCTTAAAAATAAACTTATCATTGTACGAAATCTATGTATATATACACTAAAATTTACATGTTCTACAAGACACTTTTTCCAACCTTATAGAAAGCTCATCTCCTAATTTTTTATAGACATATCATTCCATTTCAAACTTTTAAATAGACAACTCTTCTCATCTCCAACATTTTTTGTAGATAACACTTTTCATCTTAAACTTTTCTTTTGAAAACTCTTTTGATCTTAAATTTTTCTTTAGAAAACTATAGTAAAGTCTTCCTATCGTAAACATTTTTATAGTAAAGTCTTCCTATTGTCAACTTTTATATAGTAAAATCATCCTATCGTCAACTTTTCTATAGAAAAGTCTTCCTATCTTTAACTTTTCTATAGAAAAGCCTTCCTATCTTTAACTTTTCTATAGAAGAGTCTTCCTGTCGCCAACTTTTCTATAGAAAAATTGAAGAATGTCTTCCTATCATAAACTTTTTATCTTAAAGACTCTTCCCACCTTCAACTTTTCCTTAAAAAACTTTACTCTCTTTTATATACATATATACAGGTATGTTTATGTATATTAAATGATGTTGCTAGAGTTATTTGTTAGGTATGTATAAGTAAAACCATTTATATATGCATGTATTGTACATGAAAAAAATCGTTACACAGTTGTAGTAAATGTGTCAAGGTTGCCTGGTTGGTGGATTAAAAAGAAAATCTAGAAACAGATTTAAATAGACAGATAGATACATATTCATTTAGCTATGCCTTTTTGCATATATGAACAAACAACATTTAGCTAACACAATAAAGCAACTGAGCCTGGAAAATAACAATTCAAATGCACAACAAAAATGTATGTATTTATGTACAAAGACAATTACATTTTGTTCTGAATATAGTTTAATGGTTTCACTCTATTTTTGTGGAATCTGTTATAAATCTGGAATATATAAAATTTTATTTTCAGGGCACAAATTTAGAAGAAAAATTAAAGGGGGCGAGTTAAGAAAAGTTTATGTTGGGACGACTTTTCTATAGAACAGATTGTGATGTAAAGAAGAGCTGAAGATAAGAAACGTTTTCTACAGAAGAGTTAAAGCTAAGAAGTGCTTTCTATAGAAAAGTTGAAGAAAGGAAGAGTCTTCTATAAAAAGTTGAATGTTGGTAAATTTTTCTATAGAAAACTTTACTATAGGAAGACTTTGCTATTGAAAAGTTGACGATAGGAAGACTTTTCTATAGAAAAGTTGACGATAGGAAGACTTTTCTAAAGAAAAGTTGACGATAGGAAGACTTTTCTATAGAAAAGTTGACGATAGAAAGACTTTTCTATAGAAAAGTTGACGATAGGAAGACTTTTCTATAGAAAACTTGACGATAGGAAGACTTTTCTATAGAAAAGTTGACGAAAGGAAGCCTTTTCTATAAAAAAAGTTGACGATAGGAAGTCTTTTCTATAGAAAAGTTGACATAAAGAAGTCTTTTGTATAGAAAAGTTGACGATAGGAATACTTTTCTATAGAAAAGTTGATGATAGGAAGACTTTTCTATAGAAAACTTGAAGATAGGAAGACTTTTCTATAGAAAACTTGACGATAGGAAGACCTTTCTATAGAAAAATTGACGACAGGAAGACTTTTCTATAGATAACTTGAAGATAGGAAGACTTTTCTATAGAAAACTTGACGATAGGAAGACCTTTCTATAGAAAAATTGACGACAGGAAGACTTTTCTATAGAAAAGTTGAGGATACGAAGAATTTTCTATAGAAAAGTTGACGATAGAAAGACTTTTCTATAGAAAAGTTGACGATAGGAAGACTTTTCTATAGAAAAGTTGACGATAGGAAGACTTTTCTATAGAAAAGTTGACGATAGGAAGACTTTTCTATAGAAAAGTTGACGATGGAAGACTTTTTTATAGAAAAGTTGACGATGGAAGACTTTTTTATAGAAAAGTTGACGATGGAAGACTTTTTTATAGAAAAGTTGACGATAGGAAGACTTTTCTATAGAAAAGTTGACGATAGGAAGACTTTTCTATAGAAAAGTTGACGATAGGAAGACTTTTCTATAAAAAAGTTGACGATAGGAAGTCTTTTCTATAGAAAAGTTGACGATAGGAAGACTTTTCTATAGAAAAGTTGACGATAGGAAGACTTTTCCATAGAAAAGTTGACGATATGAAGACTTTTCTATAGAAAAGATGACGATAGGAAGACTTTTCTATAGAAAAGCTGACGATAAGAAGACTTTTCTATAGAAAAGTTGACAAATGGAAGTCTTGTCTATAGAAAAGTTGACGAATGGAAGTCTTTTCTATAGAATAGTTGACGATTGTAAGTCTTTTCTATAGAAAAGTTGACGATAGGAAGTCTTTTCTATAGAAAAGTTGACATAAGGAAGTCTTTTGTATAGAAAAGTTGACGATAGGAATACTTTTCTATAGAAAAGTTGACGATAGGAAGACTTTTCTATAGAAAAGTTGACGATAGGAAGACTTTTCTATAGAAAAGTTGACGATAGGAAGACTTTTCTATAGAAAAGTTGACGATAAGAAGACTTTTCTACAGAAAAGTTGACGATAAGAAGACTTTTCTACAGAAAAGTTGACGAAAGGTAGACTTTTCTATAGAAAAGTTGACGATAGGTAGACTTTTCTATAGAAAAGTTGACGATAAGAAGACTTTTCTATAGAAAAGTTGACGATAGGAAGACTTTTCCATAGAAAAGTTGACGATATGAAGACTTTTCTATAGAAAAGATGACGATAGGAAGACTTTTCTATAGAAAAGTTGACGATAGGAAGACTTTTCTATAGAAAAGTTGACGATAGGAAGACTTTTCTATAGAAAAGTTGACGAAAGGAAGCCTTTTCTATAAAAAAAGTTGACGATAGGAAGTCTTTTCTATAGAAAAGTTGACATAAGGAAGTCTTTTGTATAGAAAAGTTGACGATAGGAATACTTTTCTATAGAAAAGTTGATGATAGGAAGACTTTTCTATAGAAAACTTGAAGATAGGAAGACTTTTCTATAGAAAACTTGACGATAGGAAGACCTTTCTATAGAAAAATTGACGACAGGAAGACTTTTCTATAGAAAACTTGAAGATAGGAAGACTTTTCTATAGAAAACTTGACGATAGGAAGACCTTTCTATAGAAAAATTGACGACAGGAAGACTTTTCTATAGAAAAGTTGAGGATACGAAGAATTTTCTATAGAAAAGTTGACGATAGAAAGACTTTTCTATAGAAAAGTTGACGATAGGAAGACTTTTCTATAGAAAAGTTGACGATAGGAAGACTTTTCTATAGAAAAGTTGACGATAGGAAGACTTTTCTATAGAAAAGTTGACGATAGGAAGACTTTTCTATAGAAAAGTTGACGATAGGAAGACTTTTCTATAGAAAAGTTGACGATAGGAAGACTTTTCTATAGAAAAGTTGACGATAGGAAGACTTTTCTATAGAAAAGTTGACGATAGGAAGACTTTTTTATAGAAAAGTTGACGATGGAAGACTTTTTTATAGAAAAGTTGACGATAGGAAGACTTTTCTATAGAAAAGTTGACGATAGGAAGACTTTTCTATAGAAAAGTTGACGATAGGAAGACTTTTCTATAGAAAAGTTGACGATAGGAAGACTTTTCTATAGAAAAGTTGACGATAGGAAGTCTTTTCTATAGAAAAGTTGACGATAGGAAGACTTTTCTATAGAAAAGTTGACGATAGGAAGACTTTTCCATAGAAAAGTTGACGATATGAAGACTTTTCTATAGAAAAGATGACGATAGGAAGACTTTTCTATAGAAAAGCTGACGATAAGAAGACTTTTCTATAGAAAAGTTGACAAATGGAAGTCTTGTCTATAGAAAAGTTGACGATAGGAAGTCTTTTCTATAGAAAAGTTGACGATAGGAAGTCTTTTCTATAGAAAAGTTGACGATAGGAAGTCTTTTCTATAGAAAAGTTGACGATAGGAAGTCTTTTCTATAGAAAAGTTGAAGATAGGAAGTCTTTTCTATAGAAAAGTTGACGATAGGAAATCTTTTCTATACAAAAGTTGACGATAAGAAGTCTTTTCTATACAAAAGTTGGCGATAGGAAGTCTTCTCTATACAAAAGTTGACGATAGGAAGCCTTTTCTATAGAAAAGTTGACGTTAGGAAGTCTTTTCTATAGAAAAGTTCTTGAAAGGAAGACTTTTCTATAGAAAAGTTGACGATAGGAAGTCTTTTCTACAGAAAAGTTGACGATAGGAAGTCTTTTCTACAGAAAAGTTGACGATAGGAAGTCTTTTCTATAGAAAAGTTGACGATAGGAAGTCTTTTCTATAGAAAAGTTGACGATAGTTGTAGATGGAAAGTTTTATATAGATAAGTTGAAGAAAGTTGTATTGAAGTTCATTCCCATTATACAATTTACTTTCAAGTTTAGGTTTCTTTATGTTTACCTTTGAAAATAATTACATTTACCCATTCCTTTTCATTTTAAGGAAGGAAAGTGTATAATTACAAATGCATGCATGAAGAAGGATATGTAAGTATGTTTATATTTTTTTCTTTTATTTATGTAGTATTTAATATTCATCATTATCTTTTCTGTAACCTTTTCTTTATTTTCTTTTGTTTCCCCTTTCACATATTTAACTTTTACTTTTGCACAATTTATTCATTCATTAAAAGACTTAACAAAGCCGGTGGTATTTAAATACATTCAGTCGTAAGTGTGTGTTAGTATATGAGTGTTCATTTATCCTTGCTTCTCTCTGCAGCTGTTTATTCTCTGCCGCTGTTTGTTTACAATTTTCTTCTTCCGTTCTTTTCATTTCCTGCTTTTTTTTGTTTGATTCATTACATATTTTCCTTTTGTTTTCATTATGAAATTGTGTTGCTATTTTTTGTTTTCCTCTATTTGTTATGAAATAATTAAAGGATACTGTTCTTTAATTTAATTCCTTTAATATTCTTTTATTTTACAGTTTAATTGCAAATTTTCATAGAAGTCTTTATAATAACAGAATTTTTGTAAACTTTTTGGAGGATAATTTTCTCCACTAATGAATAGAATACAAAATCTTAATGCAGCTGAAAAGTTAAATAGTCTGGTAGTCTAAATTTTTAATATCAGGTGAGTTTTATATCCTCTTATTCTTGACCTAAATAATACTTATTTTATTTCAATAAAAATTTTGTAAAATGCAACCTATAAATAAAACCCTTAAATTTTTTTCCAGGGAATGCCATGCATTAATATTGCACATATCTGCAAAAAATTTGCATAAAAATTCTTTCCTTTTGATTTCGGTTTTTCACAAACTACAAACAACACAATTAAGTCTAGCAAATGTTGGCTTGCGGTATTTTTAACCACATATTTTTGAAGCCCTTAAGCCAAAAATATTTAACGCTTTTCAGCATACGACGTAATGAAAGGGAAAATGAAATAGAGTGGCTCAAATTCATCTAAGTCCATGAACTTAAACAGAACAAAACTAAAACAGAACTAGAACAGAACTAGAACAGAACTAGAACAGAACTAGAACAGAACTAGAACAGAACTAGAACAGAACTAGAACAGAACTAGAACAGAACTAGAACAGAACTAGAACAGAACTAGAACAGAACTAGAACAGAACTAGAACAGAAATAGAACAGAACTAGAACAGAACTAGAACAGAACTAGAACAGAACTAGAACAGAACTAGAACAGAACTAGAACAGAACTAGAACAGAACTAGAACAGAACTAGAACAGAACTAGAACAGAACTAGAACAGAACTAGAACAGAACTAGAACAGAACTAGAACAGAACTAGAACAGAACTAGAGCAGAACTAGAACAGAACTAGAACAGAACTAGAACAGAACTAGAACAGAACTAGAACAGAACTAGAACAGAACTAGAACAGAACTAGAACAGAACTAGAACAGAACTAGAACAGAACTAGAACAGAACTAGAACAGAACTAGAACAGAACTAGAACAGAACTAGAACAGAACTAGAACAGAACTAGAACAGAACTAGAACAGAACTAGAACAGAACTAGAACAGAACTAGAACAGAACTAGAACAGAACTAGAACAGAACTAGAACAGAACTAGAACAGAACTAGAACAGAACTAGAACAGAACTAGAACAGAACTAGAACAGAACTAGAACAGAACTAGAACAGAACTAGAACAGAACTAGAACAGAACTAGAACAGAACTAGAACAGAACTAGAACAGAACTAGAACAGAACTAGAACAGAACTAGAACAGAACTAGAACAGAACTAGAACAGAACTAGAACAGAACTAGAACAGAACTAGAACAGAACTAGAACAGAACTAGAACAGAACTAGAACAGAACTAGAACAGAACTAGAACAGAACTAGAACAGAACTAGAACAGAACTAGAACAGAACTAGAACAGAACTAGAACAGAACTAGAACAGAACTAGAACAGAACTAGAACAGAACTAGAACAGAACTAGAACAGAACTAGAACAGAACTAGAACAGAACTAGAACAGAACTAGAACAGAACTAGAACAGAACTAGAACAGAACTAGAACAGAACTAGAACAGAACTAGAACAGAACTAGAACAGAACTAGAACAGAACTAGAACAGAACTAGAACAGAACTAGAACAGAACTAGAACAGAACTAGAACAGAACTAGAACAGAACTAGAACAGAACTAGAACAGAACTAGAACAGAACTAGAACAGAACTAGAACAGAACTAGAACAGAACTAGAACAGAACTAGAACAGAACTAGAACAGAACTAGAACAGAACTAGAACAGAACTAGAACAGAACTAGAACAGAACTAGAACAGAACTAGAACAGAACTAGAACAGAACTAGAACAGAACTAGAACAGAACTAGAACAGAACTAGAACAGAACTAGAACAGAACTAGAACAGAACTAGAACAGAACTAGAACAGAACTAGAACAGAACTAGAACAGAACTAGAACAGAACTAGAACAGAACTAGAACAGAACTAGAACAGAACTAGAACAGAACTAGAACAGAACTAGAACAGAACTAGAACAGAACTAGAACAGAACTAGAACAGAACTAGAACAGAACTAGAACAGAACTAGAACAGAACTAGAACAGAACTAGAACAGAACTAGAACAGAACTAGAACAGAACTAGAACAGAACTAGAACAGAACTAGAACAGAACTAGAACAGAACTAGAACAGAACTAGAACAGAACTAGAACAGAACTAGAACAGAACTAGAACAGAACTAGAACAGAACTAGAACAGAACTAGAACAGAACTAGAACAGAACTAGAACAGAACTAGAACAGAACTAGAACAGAACTAGAACAGAACTAGAACAGAACTAGAACAGAACTAGAACAGAACTAGAACAGAACTAGAACAGAACTAGAACAGAACTAGAACAGAACTAGAACAGAACTAGAACAGAACTAGAACAGAACTAGAACAGAACTAGAACAGAACTAGAACAGAACTAGAACAGAACTAGAACAGAACTAGAACAGAACTAGAACAGAACTAGAACAGAACTAGAACAGAACTAGAACAGAACTAGAACAGAACTAGAACAGAACTAGAACAGAACTAGAACAGAACTAGAACAGAACTAGAACAGAACTAGAACAGAACTAGAACAGAACTAGAACAGAACTAGAACAGAACTAGAACAGAACTAGAACAGAACTAGAACAGAACTAGAACAGAACTAGAACAGAACTAGAACAGAACTAGAACAGAACTAGAACAGAACTAGAACAGAACTAGAACAGAACTAGAACAGAACTAGAACAGAACTAGAACAGAACTAGAACAGAACTAGAACAGAACTAGAACAGAACTAGAACAGAACTAGAACAGAACTAGAACAGAACTAGAACAGAACTAGAACAGAACTAGAACAGAACTAGAACAGAACTAGAACAGAACTAGAACAGAACTAGAACAGAACTAGAACAGAACTAGAACAGAACTAGAACAGAACTAGAACAGAACTAGAACATAACTAGAACAGAACTAGAACAGAACTAGAACAGAACTAGAACAGGACTAGGACAGGACAGTACAGAACAGTTCTTAGAGCTGGACTTAGAACCATACTAGAACTTAACAGAAAGGAAAAAAATTAGTGTTGTTGTAGTTTTTGAGCCATCTTATTTATACTCATTTTTTTGTAAGTATTACAATTATTTCCCTTTAAGTGTATTTTTGAAAAAGGAAAATTTGCATAAAAACTCTCACGAATCTGGGCTAGAGTACAAGTACTTTTAAAACTTTTTGTTGTTGTATTTTTGCGGTAATTGTTGTAGCTGTATAAAATATTTTAAATTTTTTGCGTCGTACATACATACACACATACAAATTTGTTGGCTGCATAAATAAAAGTGTTGAAATATTTTTTGAATGCCAGGGTTATTGTTACGAGTACAATGTGGGTTGAGCCCGGGCCTTTTCCGCTGTTGCATATGCATTTCAGCTTTTTGTTTTGCACATGTATGCAAAAGTAGAGATAGAGAGAGTGAGTGTATGGAGGCGATATGGTGGGTATGTGTTAGTGTATATGTGTTTTTTCAATACCACCAGCAATTGCATTGTCCTGTGTGTATAATTTTCAATGTTGTTACTTTTTATGCAGCAACAAAAGAAATTGCACAAACCAGGAACTTTATTCGTTTAAAGTATCCAGCGCATTGGGTTTATTTGTATTTGCAAAACATTGTTGCTGTATTGAGAAATTTAAAAGGAATTACTAAAGAGAAAAATGAAAATGTGGATTCTTTGTATTGCACTTTTTTGAAGAATAGCTTACGTGTTTTTATTTAAATAGAACTTTTTATATTAAATTTCTGTAACAAATAAGTCAGGTATTTCTATAAAATTTGTTTAAGGGCTATTACTTAAACTAAAATTTTGTTAAATTTTTATTCCGAAAATACTTTTTTATTAAAGACATATAGGATATAAAAAATTACAAAATACCTAAACTCAGGTGTTTGTTTTATCTACTTGTATTTTTGCACTTGAAAATTTTGTTACAAAATACAATCAAAAAAGCCATTGAAAATTATTGTAGTTCATTTTCGTCCTTTCACTCACACTTTATTTATTTTATTCAATAATTTATGAAGCAGAACATTTCTTGTTCGAGCATGAAATTAAGACACAAATAAATAGAATTTTTCCAATCATTTTGGATTTTTGTATTTAACAATAACAAAACTCTAACATTTACTAACAAAAGGACTAAAAGCTTAAATTGTTGAAAAAATAATACAGCAACAATTACAAAAAAACAACAAAGGAAAAGAAATTAATATAGAAAAACATTAGTGACATTTCAATAATGGCAAACAAAAACCGGAAAATGTCAAAAAATAAAGAAAAAAAAAAATAAATAAAACAACAAAAGACTAGAGCAGAAAATGAAATGAAATTGACAGCAGTCATAACAGAAATACAACAAAAAAAGCAACAAAAAGAGCAGCAAAAATAACGGAACAAAAGCGGAAATGAAAAAAAAAGAGAAAAACAGGAAAGGAAACAGGTTTTAGCAAAAACAAACTAATAAAGTACTAGACTAGAACTAGACTAGGACTAGTGCTAGTACTTGTACTAATAATAGTAGTTGTACTAAAATATTTTTTTCAAAAAATTTTTTTAAAAAATTTTTCTATAGAAAAATATTTTTTTCAAAAATTTTTCTATATTTTTTTCAAAAA
This sequence comes from Stomorhina lunata, assembly GCA_933228675.1. Classification (NCBI taxonomy): domain Eukaryota; kingdom Metazoa; phylum Arthropoda; class Insecta; order Diptera; family Rhiniidae; genus Stomorhina; species Stomorhina lunata. The sequence continues at coordinate 13,526,992 of OW121741.1, forward strand.
TTTTTTTATAGAAAAATATTTTTTCAAAAATTTTTCTATAGAAAAATATTTTTTTCAAAAATTTTTCTATAGAAAAATATTTTTTTTCAAAAATTTTTCTATAGAAAAATATTTTTTTTCAAAAATTTTTCTATAGAAAAATATTTTTTCAAAAATATTTTTTCTATAAAAAAATATTTTTTTTTAAAAATTTTCCTATAGAAAAATATTTTTTTCAAAAATTTTTCTATAGAAAAATATTTTTTTCAAAAATTTTTCTATAGAAAATATTTTTTTTCAAAAATTTTCCTGTAGAAAAATATTTTTTTCAAAAATTTTTCTATAGAAAAATATTTTTTTCAAAAATTTTTCTATAGAAAATATTTTTTTTTCAAAAATTTTTCTATAGAAAAATATTTTTTTCAAAAATTTTTCTTAGAAAAAAATTTTTTTCAAAAATTTTTCTATGGAAATGTATTTTTTTCAAAAATTTTTCTATAGAAAAATATTTTTTTCAAAAATTTTTCTATAGAAAAATATTTTTTTCAAAAATTTTTCTATAGAAAAATATTTTTTTCAAAAATTTTTCTATAGAAAAATATTTTTTTCAAAATTTTTTCTATATAAAAATATTTTTTTCAAAATTTTTTCTATAGAAAAATATCTTTTTCAAAAATTTTTCTGTAGAAAAATATTTTTTTAAAAATGTTTCTATAGAAAAATATTTTTTTCAAAAATGTTTCTATAGGAAAATAGTTTTTTCAAAAATTTTTCTATAGAAAAATATTTTTTTCAAAAACTTTTCTATAGAAAAATATTTTTTTTCAAAAATTTTTCTATAGAAAAATATTTTTTTCAAAAATTTTTCTATAGAAAAATATTTTTTTCAAAAATTTTTCTATAGAAAAATATTTTTTTCAAAAATTTTTCTATAGAAAAATATTTTTTTCAAAAATTTTTCTATAGAAAAATATTTTTTTCAAAAATTTTTCTATAGAAAAATATTTTTTTCAAAAATTTTTCTATAGAAAAATATTTTTTTCAAAAATTTTTCTATAGAAAAATATTTTTTTCAAAAATTTTTCTATAGAAAAATATTTTTTTCAAAAACTTTTCAATATTAAATTTTTTAAAGAAAATTTTTATCAAACATTTTTCTATAGAAAATTTTTGTACTTGTACTAGTACAAGTACTAGGACTATGACTGTGAAAGAATTAGATGTTTCTTACTTGTGAGTATTAAGTTTCTATATCTTTATAAATCTTTAATGAATTTACTTCCAATCTTTCAGAAGTCTTCTCAATTCATCAATAGTTAAAGTCAGTTCCTACCTCATATGAAAGTAGGAGCATATGACCTTACAAGTATATGAGCAAGTACAAAAAGTACAAAAAACTATCTAAAGCAATGGTGGCAAACTGAAAAATCTAAATGTCAGAAATGACATATTGTTTATGTAACTCTAGTAAAAATAAAACATACTTATCTCCATTCGTATGTATGTGTGTATGTGGGCAACTCATTTTTCATACTTATAATTTTTTAAAAATGTAAGAAAAAAACATTAAAAACGGATGGTACACAACAATCTGCTTTGTCACTGTTTAAATGTTTGTTGTTTGCTTTTCTCAACATACTTTATTTATTGTTGTTATTATTCTTTTTTATTCATTTCAAAAATGTATGTTTGAAAACATATGTCAGTATGCGTGTGTTTGAGAGTATGTGTATTTTAAAGCAAATGTTGGGTTTTTGTTTAAGCAGAACACTGTAAATTACATTGACATCATGTGTTAAAAAAAATATATATATACTTTTTATTGTGTATTTTTACCTTATTGGATTTTAAGACATGGGTTTCTGGAATTGGTTAATTAAAATGTTAAAATTTATATCTTTAAATTCTTTGACATTTCATATTATAGAATAAAAACAACGCTCTAGTCGAAGTCTAGTTATAGTCTAGTCATAGTCTAGTCATAGTCTAGTCATAGTCTAGTCATAGTCTAGTCATAGTCTAGTCATAGTCTAGTCATAGTCTAGTCATAGTCTAGTCATAGTCTAGTCATAGTCTAGTCATAGTCTAGTCATAGTCTAGTCATAGTCTAGTCATAGTCTAGTCATAGTCTAGTCATAGTCTAGTCATAGTCTAGTCATAGTCTAGTCATAGTCTAGTCATAGTCTAGTCATAGTCTAGTCATAGTCTAGTCATAGTCTAGTCATAGTCTAGTCATAGTCTAGTCATAGTCTAGTCATAGTCTAGTCATAGTCTAGTCATAGTCTAGTCATAGTCTAGTCATAGTCTAGTCATAGTCTAGTCATAGTCTAGTCATAGTCTAGTCATAGTCTAGTCATAGTCTAGTCATAGTCTAGTCATAGTCTAGTCATAGTCTAGTCATAGTCTAGTCATAGTCTAGTCATAGTCTAGTCATAGTCTAGTCATAGTCTAGTCATAGTCTAGTCATAGTCTAGTCATAGTCTAGTCATAGTCTAGTCATAGTCTAGTCATAGTCTAGTCATAGTCTAGTCATAGTCTAGTCATAGTCTAGTCATAGTCTAGTCATAGTCTAGTCATAGTCTAGTCATAGTCTAGTCATAGTCTAGTCATAGTCTAGTCATAGTCTAGTCATAGTCTAGTCATAGTCTAGTCATAGTCTAGTCATAGTCTAGTCATAGTCTAGTCATAGTCTAGTCATAGTCTAGTCATAGTCTAGTCATAGTCTAGTCATAGTCTAGTCATAGTCTAGTCATAGTCTAGTCATAGTCTAGTCATAGTCTAGTCATAGTCTAGTCATAGTCTAGTCATAGTCTAGTCATAGTCTAGTCATAGTCTAGTCATAGTCTAGTCATAGTCTAGTCATAGTCTAGTCATAGTCTAGTCATAGTCTAGTCATAGTCTAGTCATAGTCTAGTCATAGTCTAGTCATAGTCTAGTCATAGTCTAGTCATAGTCTAGTCATAGTCTAGTCATAGTCTAGTCATAGTCTAGTCATAGTCTAGTCATAGTCTAGTCATAGTCTAGTCATAGTCTAGTCATAGTCTAGTCATAGTCTAGTCATAGTCTAGTCATAGTCTAGTCATAGTCTAGTCATAGTCTAGTCATAGTCTAGTCATAGTCTAGTCATAGTCTAGTCATAGTCTAGTCATAGTCTAGTCATAGTCTAGTCATAGTCTAGTCATAGTCTAGTCATAGTCTAGTCATAGTCTAGTCATAGTCTAGTCATAGTCTAGTCATAGTCTAGTCATAGTCTAGTCATAGTCTAGTCATAGTCTAGTCATAGTCTAGTCATAGTCTAGTCATAGTCTAGTCATAGTCTAGTCATAGTCTAGTCATAGTCTAGTCATAGTCTAGTCATAGTCTAGTCATAGTCTAGTCATAGTCTAGTCATAGTCTAGTCATAGTCTAGTCATAGTCTAGTCATAGTCTAGTCATAGTCTAGTCATAGTCTAGTCATAGTCTAGTCATAGTCTAGTCATAGTCTAGTCATAGTCTAGTCATAGTCTAGTCATAGTCTAGTCATAGTCTAGTCATAGTCTAGTCATAGTCTAGTCATAGTCTAGTCATAGTCTAGTCATAGTCTAGTCATAGTCTAGTCATAGTCTAGTCATAGTCTAGTCATAGTCTAGTCATAGTCTAGTCATAGTCTAGTCATAGTCTAGTCATAGTCTAGTCATAGTCTAGTCATAGTCTAGTCATAGTCTAGTCATAGTCTAGTCATAGTCTAGTCATAGTCTAGTCATAGTCTAGTCATAGTCTAGTCATAGTCTAGTCATAGTCTAGTCATAGTCTAGTCATAGTCTAGTCATAGTCTAGTCATAGTCTAGTCATAGTCTAGTCATAGTCTAGTCATAGTCTAGTCATAGTCTAGTCATAGTCTAGTCATAGTCTAGTCATAGTCTAGTCATAGTCTAGTCATAGTCTAGTCATAGTCTAGTCATAGTCTAGTCATAGTCTAGTCATAGTCTAGTCATAGTCTAGTCATAGTCTAGTCATAGTCTAGTCATAGTCTAGTCATAGTCTAGTCATAGTCTAGTCATAGTCTAGTCATAGTCTAGTCATAGTCTAGTCATAGTCTAGTCATAGTCTAGTCATAGTCTAGTCATAGTCTAGTCATAGTCTAGTCATAGTCTAGTCATAGTCTAGTCATAGTCTAGTCATAGTCTAGTCATAGTCTAGTCATAGTCTAGTCATAGTCTAGTCATAGTCTAGTCATAGTCTAGTCATAGTCTAGTCATAGTCTAGTCATAGTCTAGTCATAGTCTAGTCATAGTCTAGTCATAGTCTAGTCATAGTCTAGTCATAGTCTAGTCATAGTCTAGTCATAGTCTAGTCATAGTCTAGTCATAGTCTAGTCATAGTCTAGTCATAGTCTAGTCATAGTCTAGTCATAGTCTAGTCATAGTCTAGTCATAGTCTAGTCATAGTCTAGTCATAGTCTAGTCATAGTCTAGTCATAGTCTAGTCATAGTCTAGTCATAGTCTAGTCATAGTCTAGTCATAGTCTAGTCATAGTCTAGTCATAGTCTAGTCATAGTCTAGTCATAGTCTAGTCATAGTCTAGTCATAGTCTAGTCATAGTCTAGTCATAGTCTAGTCATAGTCTAGTCATAGTCTAGTCATAGTCTAGTCATAGTCTAGTCATAGTCTAGTCATAGTCTAGTCATAGTCTAGTCATAGTCTAGTCATAGTCTAGTCATAGTCTAGTCATAGTCTAGTCATAGTCTAGTCATAGTCTAGTCATAGTCTAGTCATAGTCTAGTCATAGTCTAGTCATAGTCTAGTCATAGTCTAGTCATAGTCTAGTCATAGTCTAGTCATAGTCTAGTCATAGTCTAGTCATAGTCTAGTCATAGTCTAGTCATAGTCTAGTCATAGTCTAGTCATAGTCTAGTCATAGTCTAGTCATAGTCTAGTCATAGTCTAGTCATAGTCTAGTCATAGTCTAGTCATAGTCTAGTCATAGTCTAGTCATAGTCTAGTCATAGTCTAGTCATAGTCTAGTCATAGTCTAGTCATAGTCTAGTCATAGTCTAGTCATAGTCTAGTCATAGTCTAGTCATAGTCTAGTCATAGTCTAGTCATAGTCTAGTCATAGTCTAGTCATAGTCTAGTCATAGTCTAGTCATAGTCTAGTCATAGTCTAGTCATAGTCTAGTCATAGTCTAGTCATAGTCTAGTCATAGTCTAGTCATAGTCTAGTCATAGTCTAGTCATAGTCTAGTCATAGTCTAGTCATAGTCTAGTCATAGTCTAGTCATAGTCTAGTCATAGTCTAGTCATAGTCTAGTCATAGTCTAGTCATAGTCTAGTCATAGTCTAGTCATAGTCTAGTCATAGTCTAGTCATAGTCTAGTCATAGTCTAGTCATAGTCTAGTCATAGTCTAGTCATAGTCTAGTCATAGTCTAGTCATAGTCTAGTCATAGTCTAGTCATAGTCTAGTCATAGTCTAGTCATAGTCTAGTCATAGTCTAGTCATAGTCTAGTCATAGTCTAGTCATAGTCTAGTCATAGTCTAGTCATAGTCTAGTCATAGTCTAGTCATAGTCTAGTCATAGTCTAGTCATAGTCTAGTCATAGTCTAGTCATAGTCTAGTCATAGTCTAGTCATAGTCTAGTCATAGTCTAGTCATAGTCTAGTCATAGTCTAGTCATAGTCTAGTCATAGTCTAGTCATAGTCTAGTCATAGTCTAGTCATAGTCTAGTCATAGTCTAGTCATAGTCTAGTCATAGTCTAGTCATAGTCTAGTCATAGTCTAGTCATAGTCTAGTCATAGTCTAGTCATAGTCTAGTCATAGTCTAGTCATAGTCTAGTCATAGTCTAGTCATAGTCTAGTCATAGTCTAGTCATAGTCTAGTCATAGTCTAGTCATAGTCTAGTCATAGTCTAGTCATAGTCTAGTCATAGTCTAGTCATAGTCTAGTCATAGTCTAGTCATAGTCTAGTCATAGTCTAGTCATAGTCTAGTCATAGTCTAGTCATAGTCTAGTCATAGTCTAGTCATAGTCTAGTCATAGTCTAGTCATAGTCTAGTCATAGTCTAGTCATAGTCTAGTCATAGTCTAGTCATAGTCTAGTCATAGTCTAGTCATAGTCTAGTCATAGTCTAGTCATAGTCTAGTCATAGTCTAGTCATAGTCTAGTCATAGTCTAGTCATAGTCTAGTCATAGTCTAGTCATAGTCTAGTCATAGTCTAGTCATAGTCTAGTCATAGTCTAGTCATAGTCTAGTCATAGTCTAGTCATAGTCTAGTCATAGTCTAGTCATAGTCTAGTCATAGTCTAGTCATAGTCTAGTCATAGTCTAGTCATAGTCTAGTCATAGTCTAGTCATAGTCTAGTCATAGTCTAGTCATAGTCTAGTCATAGTCTAGTCATAGTCTAGTCATAGTCTAGTCATAGTCTAGTCATAGTCTAGTCATAGTCTAGTCATAGTCTAGTCATAGTCTAGTCATAGTCTAGTCATAGTCTAGTCATAGTCTAGTCATAGTCTAGTCATAGTCTAGTCATAGTCTAGTCATAGTCTAGTCATAGTCTAGTCATAGTCTAGTCATAGTCTAGTCATAGTCTAGTCATAGTCTAGTCATAGTCTAGTCATAGTCTAGTCATAGTCTAGTCATAGTCTAGTCATAGTCTAGTCATAGTCTAGTCATAGTCTAGTCATAGTCTAGTCATAGTCTAGTCATAGTCTAGTCATAGTCTAGTCATAGTCTGGTTTAGTTTTCCAGTTTTATTTTCTCAGTTTTAAAAATTGTATTAAATTATAATCATTTCTTTCTTAAATTTACTTCATCAATAGCGTCCTGATGTCTAGCTGTAAATGTCCTTGTACTAACTTTCCTTTTTTGTTGTTGTTATGTGTATGTAGGTGGACATCCTGTTGTGTTAGTTATTTTAAGTGTATATATGTTACATTTATTTTAACTCTCTGAATTAGTTTTATTGTTGTATTTGTGATTGCGTGTATGTATTAACATTTCTGGAGGACATGTGTCCAAATGAATGTGTGAGTTTAAGTGGAAGTGTTGTCGATAAAAATCAAGTATGCGTTAAATTAATTTTTGTTTAGTTTTTTTTTCTGAATGTGTTGAGATTTTGTAGAATAAAATTTAATATACTAAAAGAAATCATAAGCATAAATATTTATAGGTTTGATTATGTGTTGACTGTCCGTAATTTGTATTTATGATCTGAATAGTTCATATAATTGACTTTGGCAATAAAATCAGCACCTTCTAAGGAATTTGAGTTTAATTAGTTTTACACTTGAGTACTCTGAAATTTTGTTATTGTCGAAATATGTTAAAGGAGTTTTTGTAATAAAATTTTTAGAATTTACTTTGAATTAGAAATTTTTCATATGACCTCTTCTTTGTACTATTACAAAAGTTTTCCCATTTGGCAGCAGTTTTATTTTAAAAATTTATTTGTTTTTTACTATTTTTTTTCTGGTCTTATAAATAACTTCATTTTTCCTGAGCTCATGGTATTTTTTACTTAAAACTTTAATCTCAGTGCAAAATTTATCCTTTATTCCTGTTTTTTGCTTATAACACTAAAACTAAATATATATTTAAACTTATTGCTGGAAAACTTAATTTAATCTTTTACGTGTCAATTACAAACACTTACAAAATTCTTTCTCTCTGTTTCTATATATAAGTATAAGTTTTTTTCTTTTTCATTTTTACTCTTTTTTATTTAAGTCAAGTTTCTTGAGAAGACCCAAATCCTGTAAAACTTATATGTAAGAAAAATGTGTTAAAATAATTTCTAAGATAGACCACTTGAAAACGCATGTCAGGTAATGCATAAAAGACGTGATCCTTAACATTGAAAGTGAAAAAAGTAATCAAATGAAAAAGATATACATATACAAAGAAATGCATTGACATGTAAGAAATCTGTATGTAAATGTTAAGACTGAAGAAGACAATACACTCTTACAAATACTTTGATATACTGATTAATCCTTAATTTTGTTTTTAATTTTATATATACTGATATTTCGGAATAGAGAAGGTTATATATAGCCTCTTCTATTCAAATGACATCATCTTTGTCTAGTTTATCATATTCTAACAAACAAGACTCAGACTAGTCAAGACATACGAACAGACAGACAGACAAAAAAAAACAAAAATTTTATAGAAAATTTTTCGGTATACAAATTTTTTATATAAAAAAAACTTTTCGGTATAAAAATTCTTTATAGAGAAAATTTTTTACATAGAAAATAAAATTTTTTTAAAGAAAATTTTTGTGTACAAAAATTTTTTATAGAAAATTTTACAGGACAAACATTTTTTATAGATAATTTTTCGGTATAAAATTTTTTTAAAAAAATTTTTCGGTATAAAATTTTTTTTATAGAAAATTTTTCGGTATAAAAATTTTTTATATAAAATTTTTCAGGATAAAAATTTTTTATATAAAATTTTTCAGGATAAAAATTTTTTATATAAAATTTTTCAGGATAAAACTTTATAGAAAATTTTTCGTGATGAAAATTTTTAGTATCAAAAATTTTTCGTTTTGAACATTTTTTCTAGAAAATTTTTGGGTATAAAATTTTTTTATAGAAAATTTTTCGGTATAAAATTTTTTTATAGAAAATTTTTTGGCAAATTTTTTGTGTAAAATTTTTCAGTATAAAAATTTTATAAAGAAAATTTTTTATAGAAAATTTTTTGGTATACAAATTTTTTATAAAAAATTTTCGGTATAAAAATTTTTTATACAAAATTTTCGGTATAAAAATTTTTTATAAAAAATTTTTCGGTTTAAAAGTTTTTTATAAAATTGTTAGGTATAAAAATTTTTTATAAAAAAAATTTTCGGTATAAAAATTTTTTATAAAAAAAATTTTCGGTATAAAAATTTTTTATAAAAAAATTTTCGGTATAAAAATTTTTTATAGAAAATTTTTCTGTATAAAAATTTTTTATAGAAAATTTTTCAGTATAAAAATTTTTTATATAGAAAATTTTTCGGTATACAAATTTTTTATACAAAATTTTTCGGTATAAAATCTTTTTATAGAAAATTTTTCAGTTCTGTAAACAAATTTTTTATCGAAAATTTTTTGGTATACAAATTTTTTATATAAATAGAATTTTTTTCAAGATAAAAGTTTTATATAAAGAAAATTTTTCGGTATAAAAATTTTTAATAGAAATTTTTATAAAAAAAATATTTGGTGTAAAAATTTTTTGAAGTAAGTTTTTCGGTATAAAAATTTTTTATATAGAAAATTTTTAGTGATACAAATTTTTTAGTGATAGAAATTTTTTATAAGAAAAATTTTCGGTAGAAACATTTTTTATGAAGAAATTTTTTCTAGAAAAAACTTTTATATAGAAAATTTTTCGGAATAAAAGTTTTTTATACAAAAAAATTTTTCGATAAAAATTTTTTAAAGAAAATTTGTCGGTATTCAAATTTATATAGAAAATTTTTCGATATAGAAATTGCAGAAAGAATAACGAAAACACACAATCACAAATAAGTTTAAGTTTGGTAAACACTGCGGACTGAACCCTAAGAACCATAGAACCCTAAGACATGCATTGCTTTACTCTAGGGGCACGGCTCGTGAATCCAGCTTATATTCGTCACCTAGAACTCTTTCAGACTGACTTTTGGTAGCATTTTTGTAATCTTAGAACTTAATGATATTTTCCAATTTACATTTGGACAATAAACTGCAAGATTTTATTATTTGCAAAACGGATAGCCTAACAAAACATAGCAAATTTTAATTTTTATATATAAATAAATGGGTGCGTATGATTGATATTAATTATGACTATTTTCATAAAATACTTGATAACTTTTTTATTACGTTGACGATTTGAAAAATCTAAATTAAAAACGGATAGTCAGATAGTCTTAAGTTACAACTTAAATTAAGGTTTTATGAATAACCCCCATATTAAGGCAATATTTCGACTATTTAAAATATTAAAAAAAAAAATTTTGATGTATTTCAATAAAATTTGCTTAGCTTTTGTCACTTTCTTTGAGATATAAGAAAATATTTCAAAATAAATGTAAAATTTAAAAACAACATATATATAACTCTCTTACTATAAAGTGATAAAATTTTAAAACAAAAACTAAAAAACATAAAAAACAACAATAAAATAAAAACTACAAAAACTTAACATAAATGACCTTAACCCAATTACAAAAAATAAAAAACAACACAGAAAAAATTATACAAAAAAAAGTGAAAAAGTTACACAAAAAAAAAATCCTGACAAAAAATAACAAGAGTTTCTAACAAAAGGCATTTGCAACAGAGGCAGGCACTAGATTGTAGAATTCGTAGAATGTAGCAGAATTTAGTAAATGTAAGTAACAAGGTGTCATGTATTCAAATTGCCCCCTAAAGGCAGTCTGGTCTTAGAAAAGGATATGAAAAATGAGAGGAGGATATAAAAAAAAAACAAAAACACTCATATTTATACCAAAGCATACTTCATTATATAAAAAAACATATATAATTATGATCTTGAAAGAATGGAAAAAGGGAAAGTAACACGAGATTGAGTGAGAAAAGAAAATATGAATAATTTCACACCCTAGAAACATGAAGATAATTTAAGAATTTTGCCCAAGGAGGTTTAAAATAAAGCTAGAAGTGATTACATCTAGAAATAGGGAAAATGTTAAAATTTTCAAAATTTTCAAATTTTCAAAAATTAAAAATTTCCAATATAAGAATTTTTTTGAAAAATTTCCTTTAAAAAATAAAAAGGTTTAAAAAAATTCCCTTTAAAAATAAAAAATTTTTGAAAAATATTATTCTTTAAATATGAAATGGAAAATTCTTGTTACTCCCCCAAAAATATTTTCTTTAATTTGAAATAATAATAAAAAACATCAGGCAAAGCTAATATTCGACCAAAACACTCCCTCTACTCCTTTGTTTTAACATGTTCATTTTTCCCATTCTTTTTCACCTTAAAAAAATATATTACAATTTTCTTAAGTAAAATCATTTTTTAAAATAATATTAAATTTTCTTCCATAGAAGAAAATAAGCATTCGAGTGATATAAAAAGCACAAGGATATTGTCTTTCTCCATTCATTTCGATGGGGCGGTACATGTTAAAATGTCAACAATATGCTTCGTTTAATTTTCCATTGAATGCTGGAAGCAATTAAAATCATTGTCAAAGTATAAATTAAAAAAAAGAAAACCTGAAAGCATCATCTCTGGCTCATTGTCTTTCTGAGTTTTATTTAGGTTCTTGTCTAAACTTACTTTTTTTTCTATACTCCTCTCAGGCTTGTAAGTATTTTCCAGGTCTATTTTTTGCCAATGTGATTACTTTTTAGATGAAAATTCTTACAACACATTTTGTTGCCGCTTTTATCTTTATTACAATTCATTTTGACACTTACTTAGCAGAAAAGTAGTTAAAGTGTTTGTTTAATAATAAAGTATTTAGTTAAGTAGAAATTAAAATTTTAAAAGGATCTTTAATAAAAATAGTAAAATTTTTTAAAATTTTACTACAAAAATAGACAAATTTTGAAAATTTTACTACAAAATAGAAAAATTTTGAAAATTTTTCTATAAAAATAGTAAAATTTTGAAAATTTTATTATAAAAATAATAAAATTTTTGACATTTTACTATAAAAAAGTTAAATTTTGAAAGTTTTACTATAAAAAAGTAAAATTTTAAAATTTTACTATAAAAATAGTAAAATTTTAAAAAATTTACTATAATAATAGTAAAATTTTGAAAATTTTACCATACAAATAGTAAAATTTTGAAAATTTTACTATAAAAATAGAAAAATTTTGAAAATTTTACTATAAAAATAGTAAAATTTTGAAAATTTTACTATAAAAATAGTAAAATTTTGAAAATTTTACAATAAAAATACTTAAATTTTGAAAATTTTACAATAAAAAAAGTAAAATTTTGAAAATTTTACTATAAAAATAGCAAAATTTTGAAAATTTTACTATAAAAACAGTAAAATTTTGAAAATTTTGCTATAAAAATAGTAAAATTTTGAAAAGTTTACTATAAAAATAGTAAAATTTTGAAAATTTTACTATAAAAATAGTAAAATTTTAAAAATTTTACTATAAAAATACTAAAATTTTGAAAATTTTACTATAAAATTACAAAAATTTTGAAAATTTTACTGTAAAAATAGTAAAATTTTGAAAATTTTACTGTAAAAATAGTAATATTTTGAAAATTTTACTACAAAAATAGTAAAATTTTGAAAATTTTACTATAAAAATAGTAAAATTTTGAAAATTTTACTATAAAAATAGTAAAATTTTGAAAATTTTACTATAAAAATAGTAAAATTTTGAAAATTTTACTATAAAAATAGTAAAATTTTGAAAATTTTACTATAAAAATAGTAAAATTTTGAAAATTTTACTATAAAAATAGTAAAATTTTGAAAATTTTACTATAAAAATAGTAAAATTTTGAAAATTTTACTATAAAAATAGTAAAATTTTGAAAATTTTACTATAAAAATAGTAAAATTTTGAAAATTTTACTATAAAAATAGTAAAATTTTGAAAATTTTACTATAAAAATAGTAAAATTTTGAAAATTTTACTATAAAAATAGTAAAATTTTGAAAATTTTACTATAAAAATAGTAAAATTTTGAAAATTTTACTATAAAAATAGTAAAATTTTGAAAATTTTACTATAAAAATAGTAAAATTTTGAAAATTTTACTATAAAAATAGTAAAATTTTGAAAATTTTACTATAAAAATAGTAAAATTTTTAAAATTTTACTATAAAAATAGTAAAACTTTGAAAAGTTTACTATAAAAATTGTAAAAATTTTACCCTAAAAATAGTAAAATTTTGAATATTTTACTATAAAAATAGTGAAATTTTGAATATTTTACTATAAAAATAGTAAAATTTTAAAAATTTTACTATAAAAACAGTAAAATTTTGAAAATTTTACTTTAAAAATACAAATAGTAAAATTTTAGAAACATTACTATAAAAATAGTAATTTTTTTAAAATTTTACTATAAAAATAGTAAAATTTTGAAAATTTTACTATAAAAATAGTAAAATTTTCAAAATTTTACTATAAAAATAGTAAAATTATGAAAATTTTACTATAAAAATAGTAAAATTTTGAAAATTTTATTATAAAAATAGTAAAATTTTGAACATTTTACTATAAAAATAGTAAAATTTTGAAAATTTTACTATAAAAATAGAAAATTTTTGAAAATTTTACTATAAAAATAGAAAAATTTTGAAAATTTTACTATAAAAATAGTAAAATTTTGAAAATTTTACTATAAAAATAGTAAAATTTTAAAAAATTTACTATAATAATAGTAAAATTTTGAAAATTTTACCATACAAATAGTAAAATTTTGAAAATTTTACTATAAAAATAGAAAAATTTTGAAAATTTTACTATAAAAATAGTAAAATTTTGAAAATTTTACTATAAAAATAGTAAAATTTTGAAAATTTTACAATAAAAATACTTAAATTTTGAAAATTTTACAATAAAAAAAGTAAAATTTTGAAAATTTTACTATAAAAATAGCAAAATTTTGAAAATTTTACTATAAAAACAGTAAAATTTTGAAAATTTTGCTATAAAAATAGTAAAATTTTGAAAAGTTTACTATAAAAATAGTAAAATTTTGAAAATTTTACTATAAAAATAGTAAAATTTTGAAAATTTTACTATAAAAATACTAAAATTTTGAAAATTTTACTATAAAATTACAAAAATTTTGAAAATTTTACTGTAAAAATAGTAAAATTTTGAAAATTTTACTGTAAAAATAGTAAAATTTTGAAAATTTTACTGTAAAAATAGTAATATTTTGAAAATTTTACTACAAAAATAGTAAAATTTTGAAAATTTTACTATAAAAATAGTAAAATTTTGAAAATTTTACTATAAAAATAGTAAAATTTTGAAAATTTTACTATAAAAATAGTAAAATTTTGAAAATTTTACTATAAAAATAGTAAAATTTTGAAAATTTTACTATAAAAATAGTAAAATTTTGAAAATTTTACTATAAAAATAGTAAAATTTTGAAAATTTTACTATAAAAATAGTAAAATTTTGAAAATTTTACTATAAAAATAGTAAAATTTTGAAAATTTTACTATAAAAATAGTAAAATTTTGAAAATTTTACTATAAAAATAGTAAAATTTTGAAAATTTTACTATAAAAATAGTAAAATTTTGAAAATTTTACTATAAAAATAGTAAAATTTTGAAAATTTTACTATAAAAATAGTAAAATTTTGAAAATTTTACTATAAAAATAGTAAAATTTTGAAAATTTTACTATAAAAATAGTAAAATTTTTAAAATTTTACTATAAAAATAGTAAAACTTTGAAAAGTTTACTATAAAAATTGTAAAAATTTTACCCTAAAAATAGTAAAATTTTGAATATTTTACTATAAAAATAGTGAAATTTTGGATATTTTACTATAAAAATAGTAAAATTTTAAAAATTTTACTATAAAAACAGTAAAATTTTGAAAATTTTACTTTAAAAATACAAATAGTAAAATTTTAGAAACATTACTATAAAAATAGTAATTTTTTTAAAATTTTACTATAAAAATAGTAAAATTTTGAAAATTTTACTATAAAAATAGTAAAATTTTCAAAATTTTACTATAAAAATAGTAAAATTATGAAAATTTTACTATAAAAATAGTAAAATTTTGAAAATTTTATTATAAAAATAGTAAAATTTTGAACATTTTACTATAAAAATAGTAAAATTTTGAAAATTTTACTATAAAAATAGAAAATTTTTGAAAATTTTACTATAAAAATAGAAAAATTTTGAAAATTTTACTATAAAAATAGAAAAAATTTGAAAATTTTACTATAAAAATAGTAAAATTTTGAAAATTTTACTATAAAAATAGTAAATTTTTAAAAATTTGATTATAAAAATAGTAAGGTTTTGAAAATTTTACTGTAGAAATTAAAAAGCTTTAAAAATGTTTCTTTAAAAAAAAAAAAAAAAAAAATATTATGTGAAATCTAATGTTGACGCAAGGTAAATAGTTGTCTCACTAATTCTCTTACTATCATAAAAAACATCATTCTGACAGCAGCGACAAATTTTTATAATGGATTCATTTGACAGTTTTACCAATCTGCTCGAAGCTATGAGAAGGAGATAATCTCCTCCGTTTTTTTTAATGCTTATCTCTGGCTTCACGGCAAAGAGCAACACCTTTTTTGTTGGAGTAAAATGTATAAATCCATAAAAAATGGGGTGTCCTTTTTATCAGGACATATGTGTCAAGAAAAAACGAACACAAACACATATGTCAACACTCATTTTTTTTATTTTGAATTTTTGTGGTGGTAGAGTTGGAAGGAATTGAATGTATAATAAATCATAATTTCATTCAGTTTCTTTTTATTAATGGACTTCGTATAAGTCCCAAGTAAATAAACCCAAGGGTACAATTTTTTAAATGGACAAGATTTTATCTCCATTTATATAATAGTATATTATATTTAGAATTATTACTAGAACATGTGATTATTTTTGAGGACATGCACTTGTACTTGGTACTAAAAGAAAACTTTGCAACAAAAATAGTAAAATTTAGAACATCTTTCTATTAAAATAATATAATTTTTAACATTTTCCTATAAAAATAGTTACATTTTTAAAATTTTACTATAAAAATAGTAAAAATTTGAAAATGTTGCTATAAAAATAGTAAAATATTGAAAATTTTCCTATAAAAATAGTAAAGTTTTGAAAATTTTCCTATAAAAATAGTAAAATTTTGAAACTTTTCGTATAAAAATAGCAAAATTTTGAAAATTTTCCTATAAAGATAGTAAAATTTTAAAAATTTTCCTATAAAAATAGTAAAATTTTGAAAATTTTCCTATAAAAATAGTAAAATTTTGAAAATTTTCCTATAAAAATAGTAAAATTTTGAACATTTTTTTTTATAAAATTAGTAAAATATTGAAAATTTTCCTATAAAAATAGTAAAATTTTGAAAAATTTCCTATAAAAATAGTAAAATTTTGAAAATTTTCCTATAAAAAAAGTAAAATTTTGAAAATTTTCCGATAAAAATAGTAAAATTTTGAAAATTTTCGTATAATAATAGTAACATTTTGAAAATTTTCCTATAATAATAGTAAAATTTTGAAAATTTTCCCATCAAAATAGTAAAATTTGCAAAATTTTCCTATAAAAATAGTAAAATTTGGAATATTTTCCTATAAAAATTGTAAAATATTCCTATAAAAATTGTGAAATTTTCCTATAAAAATTGTAAAATTTTCCTATAAAAATTGTAAAATTTTCCTATAAAAATTGTAAAATTTTCCTATAAAAATTGTAAAATTTGGAAAGTTTTCCTATAAAGATAGTAAAATTTTGAAAATTATTCTATGAAAGTAGTAAAATTTTCCTATAAAAGTAGTAAAGTTTTCCTATAAAAATAGTAAATTTTTCAAAATTTTACTTTAAAAATAATAAAATTTTTAAAATTTTCCTATAATAATTGTAAAATTTTAAAAATGTTCCTATAAAAATAGTAAAATTTTGAAAATTTTCCTATAAAAATAGTAAAATTTTGAAAACTTTCCTATAAAAATATTAAAATTTTGAAAATTTTCCTATAAAAATAGTAAAATTTTAAAAATTTTTCTAATAAAAATAGTAAAGTTTTAAAAAATTTACTATAAAAATAGTAAAGATTTGAAAAATTTTCTATAAAAATAGTAAAATTTTCAAAAAATTTTCTATAAAAATAGTAACATTTTAAAAATGTTCCAACAAAAATAGTAAAATTTTTAAATTCTTCATATAGAAATATTAAAATATTTAAAATTTTTCTATATAAATAGTAAAATTTTGAAAATTTTATTTTAAAAATCGTAAAATTTTAAAAATTTTCCTATAAAAATTGGGAAATATTGAAAATTTTCGTATAAAAATAGTATAATTTTTAAATCTTCGTATCAAAATAGTTTAATTTTGAACATTTGCCTATAAAAATAGCAAAACTTTTAATACTTTCCTATATGAATCGACAATTTTTTATAACTTTTTCTGTTTATCAAGACAATTTTCATTCCTTCTAAGTGTTATACAAACATTTCTCTTATGTTTTCCAAACACTTGCAACTATTTGCTTGTTTTAGTGTTTTTCGTAGATATTTGTGTTCGTGTGTGTTTGAATGATTTTCCTGCTGCCTTTGTCTCTGTATGTTTAGTACTTTGCCTCTTCTTACTTATTTTTATTTTTTGTTTACAATACAGACACATTTACTACAATGTCCTGCAGGGATACTTAAAAGATGCTGTTATATTTTTATTATCTTGTAAACATTGCACTTGTACCTTTTGCTGGTATTGTTTTAGGAAAAAAATCCATAATTTTTTTTCAGTTATTTTAACAATATGATATAGTTAGTCATTTTTGTATATTTAGGCCAAGCGATAGTAAAAAACTGTTTGTCAAATGATTTAAAAATTACTTCGTATATTTGTTTGTGTAATAGATTTATAAACTGAAAGCTTAAAATAAATATAGGAAAATTTTACAATTTTCGAAATTTTACTATTTTTATAGTAACATTTTTAAAATGTTTCTATTTTTATAGTAAAATTTTATTATTTTTATTCTAAAATTTTTAAAATTTTAATATATATATAGTAAAATTTTCAAAATTTTACTATATTTATAGTAAATTTTTCAAAATTTAACTATTTTTATAGTAAAATTTTCAAAATTTTACTATTTTTTTAGTAAAATTTTCAAAATTTTACTATTTTTTTAATAAAATTTCAAAATTTTACTATTTTTATAGTAAAATTTTCAAAATTTTACTATTTTTATAGTAAAATTTTCAAAATGTTACTATTTTTATAGTAAAATTTTCAAAATTTTACTATTTTTATAGTAAAATTTTCAAAATTTTACTATTTTTATAGTAAAATTTTCAAAATTTTACTATTTTTATAGTAAAATTTTCAAAATTTTACTATTTTTATAGTAAAATTTTCAAAATTTTACTATTTTTATAGTAAAATTTTCAAAATTTTACTATTTTTATAGTAAAATTTTCAAAATTTTACTATTTTTATAGTAAAATTTTCAAAATTTTACTATTTTTATAGTAAAACTTTCAAAATTTTACTATTTTTATAGTAAAATTTTCAAAATTTTACTATTTTTATAGTAAAATTTTCAAAATTTTACTATTTTTATAGTAAAATTTTCAAAATTTTACTATTTGTATAGTAAAATTTTCAAAATTTTACTATTTTTATAGTAAAATTTTCAAAATTTTACTATTTTTATGGTAAAATTTTCAAAATTTTACTATTTTTATAGTTCAATTTTCAAAATATTACTATTTTTATAGTAAAATTTTCAAAATTTTACTATTTGTATAGTAAAATTTTCAAAATTTTACTATTTTTATAGTAAAATTTTCAAAATTTTACTATTTTTATAGTAAAATTTTCAAAATTTTACTATTTTTATAGTAAAACTTTCAAAATTTTACTATTTTTATAGTAAAATTTTCAAAATTTTACTATTTTTATAGTAAAATTTTCAAAATTTTACTATTTTTATAGTAAAATTTTCAAAATTTTACTATTTTTATAGTAAAACTTTCAAAATTTTACTATTTTTATAATAAAACTTTCAAAATTTTACTATTTTTATAATAAAATTTTCAAAATTTTAACATTTTTATAGTAAAATTTTCAAAATTTTACTATTTTTTTAGTAAAATTTTCAAAATTTTACTATTTTTATAGTTCAATTTTCAAAATATTACTATTTTTATAGTAAAATTTTCAAAATTTTACTATTTTTATAGTAAAATTTTCAAAATTTTACTATTTTTATAGTAAAATTTTCAAAATTTTTATAGCAAAATTTTCAAAATTTTATTTTTTTATAGTAAAATTTTCAATATTTTACTATTTTTATAGAAAAATTTTCAAAATTTTACTATTTTTATAGAAAATTTTTAAGAATTTTACTATTTTTATAGAAAAATTTTAAAAATTTTTCTATTTTTATAGAAAAATATAGAAAATTTTACTATTTTTATAGAAAAATTTTAAAAATTTTACTATTTTTTTTGGAAAAATTTTAAAAATTTTACTATATTTATAGAAAAATTTTAAAAATTTTACTTTTTTTATAGAAAAATTTTAAAAATTTTACTATTTTTATAGAAAAATTTTAAAACTTTTATTTTTTTTATAGAAAAATTTTAAATATTTTACTATTTTGATAGAAAAATTTTAAAAAATTTTTCTATTTTTATAGGAGCATTTTTAAAGTTTTCAATTTGTATAGGAAAATTTTAAAAATTTAACGATTTTAAGAGGAAAATTGACAAAATTTAGATTAAACAATTTTTTTTAATTTTCCATTTTTAATAGAGAAATTTTAAAAATTGTACTTTTTTGTAAGAAAAATTTTATTATTATAGGAAATTCTATAAACATACTTAGAAATTTAATAGACTTTAGATTTTAATTTTCTTTTGATTGAGTATTTTTGTTTTAAACATTTTTTTAAAACTATTTAACATATTGTTTAAATATTAATGTGTGAGTGTGTTTATGCAAACACACATACATACAAACAACTAAGCAAACATTTAAAAGCGAGTGTTAATGAATTGTAAAGTAGTAGTTATTACTCTTGTATGTGAATGTTGTTGTGCAATTTGTACTTGCTCTTAAACTTGCCAGTTGTTTAAATAGTAAAAGTCCTATTTGTTTCCAATGTTGTTGCTGTAGTCGTTGTTTTTGTAGTCGTAGTATTATGTAGCCATTGTTTTTTTTTTGCAGTTGAAAGTTATTTAAAATTTTATACATAAAAGTTCAAGGACTTGTTAACATTTATAAAGCAATTAAAATTTAAATGAGCATTTGGAGTATTTACATCAGTTTTGTTCGGGAAAATGTTTTTTTTTTGCAATTTCAATTTCATTATCCAAAGTCAGAGGCAAGGAAATGTAGAATAATGAAAAAACCAAGGTACTACTAGTGGCAACAACAATAACAATGGCGTCGTTTTGGAAAAAAAAAAACATGAAAACCTAAAGGTTAAACTTACAATGTCCTTTTTCATGTTTTCACAAAACAATTTTTCAACTCCCTCTCTAACATGGTCGTCATTGTTAGTTTCGTTTTCATTAACTGGGAAATTTGTTTAAGTTTTTTTAGTGTCTAATAACCTTGTGCTGATTTTCCTTGCTTTTGTGGCCATTTTTGTTTCCTTGATTTAGAACAAAAGAGTTTGAAACTCCTGCCTCAGCGACAGGTTTCTAAGTTACTGACAGTTGGTCATGTTTTTGCTGTTGAAGATTTTTCAACAGCTTAATTGTTACATGTTTTTGAGTCAAGTACATAAATCCTTAAAATATTCATGCTGTGAAATTTATAATATTTATGAAAATTTGTAATAATTTGTTAAATTAAGTTTTACTTTAAACTTAAATCGAATGACATAGTATAAAATTTTGCCTTAGGCAAGAAAAGTGACCTAAACTTAATTATCACAAAATATGTCAAGCACTCAAGAATAATAAAAAAGACCAGACGAAAACACATTACAACGAAACATAAAAGCCAATATAGCCTTTGGGTCACAAAAACTAAATCAACCCCCTTAAACAACTTAACACCTAGGCAACTCCCCTCATATAATATTTTCTCTAATTAGCACCCCATTGTGCTATCTTGTTTTGCCACAACTTCATTTTGTAATCCCAAAAACTTTGGAAAGTTTTCTTTTACACATTTAAGCCATTCCTTAGATAATGTTTAACAAACTCCTTACGAAAGGAATCAACTTAAAGATAGTAAAAGCTAAACTTTAATTTATTACAAATTAGTTTTCAAATTCTTACAGGCGTTTAATATTTAATTTAAATTTTAAATTAAAGATTTAATTGAAAAAAATAGTAAAATTTTGAAAATTTTCTTACAAGATTTTGAAAATTTTTCTATACAAATAGTAAAATTTTGAAAATTTTCCTACAAAAAAAGTAAAATTTTGAAAATTTTCCTGGAAAAAAAATAATATTTTTGAAAATTTTCCTACCAAAATAGTAGAAACTTTTTAAAATTTTACTATTTTTATAGTAAAATTTTCAAAATTTTACTATTTTTATAGTAAAATTTTCAAAATTTTACTATTTTTATAGTAAAATTTTCAAAATTTTACTATTTTTATAGTAAAATTTTCAAAATTTTACTATTTTTATAGTAAAATTTTCAAAATTTTACTATTTTTATAGTAAAATTTTCAAAATTTTACTATTTTTATAGTAAAATTTTCAAAATTTTACTATTTTTATAGTAAAATTTTCAAAATTTTACTATTTTTATAGTAAAATTTTCAAAATTTTACTATTTTTATAGTAAAATTTTCAAAATTTTACTATTTTTATAGTAAAATTTTCAAAATTTTACTATTTTTATAGTAAAATTTTCAAAATTTTACTATTTTTATAGTAAAATTTTCAAAATTTTACTATTTTTATAGTAAAATTTTCAAAATTTTACTAGTTTTATAGTAAAATTTTCAAAATTTTACTATTTTTATAGTAAAATTTTCAAAATTTTACTATTTTTATAGTAAAATTTTCAAAATTTTACTATTTTTATAGTAAAATTGTAAAATTTTCCTAAAAAAATAGTATAATATTAAAAATTTTACTATAAAAATAGTAAAATTTTGAAAATTTTACTTTAAAAATAGTAAAATTTTGAAAATTTTACTATAAAAATAGTAAAATTTTGAAAATTTTACTATAAAAATAGTAAAATTTTGAAAATTTTACTATAAAAATAGTAAAATTTTGAAAATTTTACTATAAAAATAGTAAAATTTTGAAAATTTTACTATAAAAATAGTAAAATTTTGAAAATTTTACTATAAAAATAGTAAAATTTTGAAAATTTTACTATAAAAATAGTAAAATTTTGGTATTTTTTTTTTTAATAGTAAAATTTTCAAAATTTTTCTATAAATATAGTAAAATTTTGAACATTTTCCTATAAAAATAGTAAAATTTTGAAAATTTTTAAATAAAATAGAAAGTTATTAAAATGTTCCTACATTAGTAACATTTTTAAAATTTTCCTATAAAAATAATAGAATTTTGAAAATTTTACTATAAAAATAGTAAAATTTTGAAAATTTTACTGTAAAAATAGTAAAATTTTGAAAATTTTACTATAAAAATATTAAAATTTTGAAAATTTTACTATAAAAATAGTAAAATTTTGAAAATTTTACTAAAAAAATAGTAAAATTTTTTAAATTTTACTATAAAAATAGTAAAATTTCCTAAATAGTAGTAAAATTGTAAAATTTTCCTAAAAAAATAGTATAATATTAAAAATTTTACTATAAAAATAGTAAAATTTTGAAAATTTTACTTTAAAAATAGTAAAATTTTGAAAATTTTACTATAAAAATAGTAAAATTTTGAAAATTTTACTATAAAAATAGTAAAATTTTGAAAATTTTACTATAAAAATAGTAAAATTTTGAAAATTTTGCTATAAAAATAGTAAAATTTTGAAAATTTTACTATAAAAATAGTAAAATTTTGAAAATTTTACTATAAAAATAGTAAAATTTTGAAAATTTTACTATAAAAATAGTAAAATTTTGGTATTTTTTTTTTAATAGTAAAATTTTCAAAATTTTTCTATAAATATAGTAAAATTTTGAACATTCTCCTATAAAAATAGTAAAATTTTGAAAATTTTTAAATAAAATAGAAAGTTATTAAAATGTTCCTACATTAGTAACATTTTTAAAATTTTCCTATAAAAATAGTAAAATTTTGAAAATTTTACTTTAAAAATAGTAAAATTTTGAAAATTTTACTATAAAAATAGTAAAATTTTGAAAATTTTACTATAAAAATAGTAAAATTTTGAAAATTTTACTATAAAAATAGTAAAATTTTGAAAATTTTACTATAAAAATAGTAAAATTTTGAAAATTTTACTATAAAAATAGTAAAATTTTGAAAATTTTACTATAAAAATAGTAAAATTTTGAAAATTTTACTATAAAAATAGTAAAATTTTGAAAATTTTACTATAAAAATAGTAAAATTTTGAAAATTTTACTATAAAAATAGTAAAATTTTGAAAATTTTACTATAAAAATAGTAAAATTTTGAAAATTTTACTATAAAAATAGTAAAATTTTAAAAATTTTACTATAAAAATAGTAAAATTTTGAAAATTTTACTATAAAAATAGTAAAATTTTGAAAATTTTACTATAAAAATAGTAAAATTTTGAAAATTTTACTATAAAAATAGTAAAATTTAGAAAATTTTACTATAAGAATGGTAAAATTTTGGTATTTTTTTTTAATAGTAAAATTTTCCAAATTTTTCTATAAATATAGTAAAATTTTGAACATTTTCCTATAAAAATAGTAAAATTTTGAAAATTTTTAAATAAAATAGAAAGTTATTAAAAATGTTCCTACATTAGTAAAATTTTTAAAATTTTCCTATAAAAATAATAGAATTTTGAAAATTTTACTATAAAAATAGTAAAATTTTGAAAATTTTACTGTAAAAATAGTAAAATTTTGAAAATTTTACTATAAAAATAGTAAAATTTTAAAAATTTTACTATAAAAATAGTAAAATTTTGAAAATTTTACTATAAAAATACTAAAATTTTGAAAATTTTACTATAAAAATAGTAAAATTTTGAAAATTTTACTATAAAATAGTAAAATTTTGAAAATTTTACTATAAAATAGTAAAATTTTGAAAATTTTACTATAAAATAGTAAAATTTTGAAAATTTTACTCTAAAATAGTAAAATTTTGAAAATTTTACTATAAAATAGTAAAATTTTGAAAATTTTACTATAAAATAGTAAAATTTTGAAAATTTTACTATAAAATAGTAAAATTTTGAAAATTTTACTATAAAAATAGTAAAATTTTTAAAAATTTTTAAAACTAATAAAATTTGCAAAATTTTCCTATAAAAAACATAAAATTTTGAAAATTTTCTTATAAGAATTGTAAAATTTTCTAAATTTTTCTATTGAATTGGTGAAATTTTTGTCAGCGTATGATTAATATCAATTCAAAAACTTTTTTAAAATGACTCACGTAATCATATGAGTAGTTAATATCTACCTTGAATTTAATAATTTAAACTTCGAAGACTCTTACCCTTAAAAATAACAATATTTATTTATTATATTTAGCAATATATCAAAAACGGCTTTTTGCGAAAAAGAACTTTTTTATTGGAGAAAATTAATCTCTGGGTTTATAAAAATAATGTTTATTTTACAACTTTTTTGTTTCTAAATTCTGTTAAAAGATGGCGCTATTTTTAGGTTACATATGAAAATCGCATTTTTAATAATTAAAAGTTAAACATTTGGTTTGACAATGTTCCGCGACTTTGTTCAGGAGTATTTAGTCTAACTTTTTTCTGAATATACCAACATCGAAAAAAAACTAAATAACATGTATTTGATACATTTGTAATAAACATGTCAATACCGCCGCCTTGCGGCAATCTTTTGTAGCATTTTTAAAAACACAAAAATAGATGCTTTCAAAAACTTTCAAAAGAGATATCTGCGATGAAATTCCGACAAAAAATAAGAATTCTAGGGGCAAAAGTAGTTAATAGTATACCAATTCTGATACTTTTTTGAACGATTGTTTTAAAATTTTGTGTAAAATTTAGTCACTGTTTACAATATTAGAAGTACAAATAATGTTTTTGTAATAAGAAAGGGTATGGCTTAAATTCCATATAAAAGTGAAAGTTTTTAACTTTTCTTTAACTTTAGCATCCATATGCAAAAATCTTGTTAGCCAGATTTTTTTTATCGCGAAATTGGTTAGTTTCTTAATATGTTAATTTGTTTTTTATGTCCATTTAATTTTCCATCTCTACTTTTAAAAAATATAATCGCTGTAAATCGATGAGGTATTAAATACATTTTTTTCGTCGGACTTTTTTTGGTGGTAAGTGTCCATATTACTAAATATTTAATTTTTAGTTTCCTAGAACACAAAACGATCAGAAGCCACTGTTGTCTTGTTACATTTTACGCATTTAAGAGGTTCAAAGTAGGCTGTATACACACTTTAAGATGAAGAAGAAAATCAATGGTCGCGATTTAATCGTGTATTATTTTTGCTTCACTGTAGGCCTCAGGATATTTGTTCGTGAATTTGAGCAATATACCTTTAAGTACCACATTGCTATCATACATCAATGTGTCTTTCGAAGGTGAACAAGTGAAAAATGACACAAATAGGCTTGCTTGTTTTTTAAATGGCACAAAAATGGCTATGTATTTTTCTCGCAAAATTTGCACACATATTAAGAACATGTTTATCTAAAATTTTGATATGGCGCTTCTCGATGCGTTTCTTAGTTAATGAGTTATAGGAAGACAAATATTAAAAATGCAGAATTTTTACCCTTTTTTCATTTTTTTTGTTAGTTTTTCTCAATTTGTCGAAGAACCAAACATTTAATCGGGAAGCGCCATATCAAATTTTTAGATATCGATAGTAGCTATCTGTACGTATAATTTGGTCTCAAAATCTGTATCCGCTTTTGTGCCATTTTAAATGCAAATTTTATACTTTTTTCACTCCTGCATTATCTTTTATACATATCTTTTCTCTAAGTGTACTGATGTTTTTTTTATGGTGATGAAATCTTTTACACTTATCTAACTATACAAATTTAAAAAAGTATAATTTATGACCTATTAAGAAAGTTACAGCGCAAAATTTGCTTCTAGTTTAAAAGCCAAAATTATAGAAAACACCCTGTATTTCAGGAACCAAAATAGCTTGGGCCATTTTATGTAGCACCAAGGATAGCTGAATATGTATCTGAAAAAATGTATATAAATTCATGTGATTATCTTGAAATTTAAAAACCTACTTTTTTTGATATATTGCTAATTATATTTAACAATTGAATTTATTAACAACTACTTAAAGTTTTTATTACTCTAGGTTAAAAACCTTATTTCTTTAACATTTGTTGTTTTCAAGGCTGAATTGAGAGTGTGTTAAAGCGAAAATGCGCTTACACACAAATAAAAAGTTAACAAAAATAATAATAACGAGCTTCAATAAGGAAAAATACCTAAAATCCATTTAAAGTTTATTAAAAGTAAAAGATTTTATTTTCGTTTACGTTTTTTTTTGCGAACTATGAAATTTCATGCACAATTTCTTGTAACAATTTTTATGCATTAGTTAAGTTGAGTCTATGAAAGAGCTAAAAGAATCCTTGCTGGGAACTAATATCAAATCCTTTTATATGAAAAAAAAAGATTTTGTAAAAAAAAAGGATTTTGTAAAAAGAAGGATTTTGTATATAAGATTTTTTTTGTTTGTTAGAGAAAATAATATTTTGCTTTATTTTTTTTTTGTTATAGTTTCGTTACAATAGCAAAACGGATACAGGATTTCCTCTCCTTGAAACGTAACTGTTTTACATGTGTATTTTGATAAAGTTATAAAACTGTTCCTTTGTATAATTTGGCAGTTTTTTTTTTGTGTAGGAAGGATTTTTCAGGAGTTGCTTGTGCTTGTATTTAACTTTATATAACTATCCTAGGGAGAAAAAAGAATTTGTTTTAAGTTAAAAAAATACGAAATGTGGATAAAGAAAAATACGAGGACCTACCAAATAGTCGATAGGGCTATAGCAGATAGGATTTTTATTGATAGGACTTAAATCGATTGGACGATAATCGATAGGACTATAGTTGAGAGGACTTTAGTCGAGAGAACTTTAGTCGAGAGGACAATAGTCAAAAGGACTATAGTCGAGACTACTATAGTCGGGAGGACCATAGTCGAGAGGACTATAGTCGAGAGAGCAATAGTCGAAAGGACTATAGTCGAGAGGACAATAGTCGAGAGGACTGTAGTCGAGAGGACTGTAGACGAGAGGACTACAGTCGAGAGGAATATAGTCTAGAGGACCATAGTTTAGAGGACTATAGTCGAGAGGACTATAGTCGAGAGGACTATAGTCGAGAGGACTATAGTCGAGAGGACTATAGTCGAGAGGACTATAGTCGAGAGGACTATAGTCGAGAGAACTATAGTCGGGAGGACTATAGTCGCGAGGACTATAGTCGAGAGGACTATAGTCGAGAAGACTATAGTCGAGAGGAATATAGTCGAGAGGACTATAGTCGAGAGGACTATAGTCGAGAGGACTATAGTCGAGAGGGCTATAGTCGAGAGGACTATAGTCGAGGGGACTATAGTCGAGAGGACTATAGTCGAGGGGACTATAGTCGAGGGGACTATAATCGAGGGGACTATAGCCGAGGGGACTTTAGTGGTGGGGACTATAGTCGAGAGGACTATAGTTGAGGGGACTATAGTCGAGGGGACTATAACCAAGAAGACTATAGTCGAGGGGACTATAGTCGAGGGGACTATAGTCGAGGGGGCTATAGTCGAGGGGACTATAGTCGAGGGGGCTATAGTCGAGGGGACTATAGTCGAGGGGACTATAGTCGAGGGGACTATAGTCGAGGTTACTATAGTCGAGGGGACTATAGTCGAGGTTACTATAGTCGAGGGGACTATAGTCGAGGGGACTATAGTCGAGGGGACTATAGTCGAGAGGACTATAGTCGAGTGGACTATAGTCGAGGGGACTATAGTCGAGAGGACTATAGTCGAGGGGACTATAGTCGAGGGGACTATAGTGGTGGGGACTATAGTCGAGAGGACTATAGTCGAGGGGACTATAGTCGAGGGGACTATAGTCGAGGGGACTATAGTCGAGAGGACTATAGTCAAAAGGACTATAGTCGAGACAACTATAGTCGGGAGAACCATAGTCGGGAGGACTATACTAGAGAGGACTATAGTCGACAGGACTATAGTCGACAGGACTATAGTCGACAGGACTATAGTCGACAGGACAATAGTCGACAGGACTATAGTCGACAGGATTATAGTCGACAGGACTATAGTCGACAGGACTATAGTCGACAGAACTATAGTCGACAGGACTATAGTCGAAAGGACTATAGTCGACAGGACTATAGTCGACAGGACTATAGTCGACAGGACTATAATCGACAGGACTATAGTCGACAGGACTATAGTCGACAGGACTTTAGTCGACAGGACTTTAGTCGACAGAACTTTAGTCGACAGGACTTTAGTCGGCAAGACTATAGTCGACAGGAGGTAAGTTAAAGTTTTTCACATTAAGCTATAAAACTTTCCCTAAAAACTAAAAATTATTTTATCGTAAAAAACGCATTGAAATATCAATGCATTCTTTCATAAACTATCCTTGTTACTATATCCTGTCTTCTAATGATGCTCGAATATTAACATCAACATCCGTTTAAAATATTTTTCATGCATGAACCCTTTTTTATACACTAAAGGATAAAATTCCTTCTGTGACTAAAAAAAAAAACTAAAATTTTCATGCAAAAGGAAATATTAAATTTTATAACCTTTAACCCCTTAGTTATAAATTTTGTAACATATCCTTAACGATTATGCTAAAAAAAGAACATGTGTAGTTAAAGAGAAATATAAAACTTTCTTAAATTTATATACTCTAGTTTACATGTTCCTTTTGTAACCTTCAGCTTTTTGTTTGTTTCATGCTTACTCCCTCTTCAGACTGCACGACCTTTGAGTTTTTACTTTCATTTAAGTTTTTCGGTATGTACTGGCAAAATTCTGCATTTCTCAAATGTTTTAAAAAATTTTTTTTTAAGAAAAAAAAAATTCCAGAAAAAAAATTCTTCAAAATAACTTCCGCGCCTTAAACGGTTTTCTAGAAATTTCCCTACTTGTTTTTTCTCTGCTTGAATCAAAAAATTCGTATTATTTTGTTTCTTGGATTTCTGTTGTTGTTGAGTTTCTGTTTTTTATTTTTGCTGTCTTGTATTTTTTGATATTTTTTGTCTATTTGTTAAAAATAGTTAAAAATATTACAGATTGTTAGGACAAATCTAAGCTATCTTTTGAGCAACAGATGTTGCCTAAAAACAAAATTATGTTGCTGACTTGTTAAGTTGGAAAAATTTTGAACAATTTAATGTTGTGTTAAGAATTTGTTGATATTCTAGTTAAAAAAAAAACTAAAGGCATTGGAAATTGTATTTAGTTTTGCAAATAGTACCAAAAATAGACAATTATTTAAAATTTCGGAAAAAAAGTGAAACAAATTTTTAAACTGTCAAAAAATATAAAAAATCTTTAAAATTTTTTTTCTTACAAAATTTTAAGTATTTTAAGACAAATTAAAATAATATAAGTATAAGTTGTTATCTTTAAAATTATGTTAAAGGACCTATTGGGATGTTTTAAACATTTGTACAAGAATTTATTGTCCTATGGCCTTTGTGTAAAAAGTTGACCATATATCCTTTTTTATCTTTATCTAATATAATTCTTAATAATTTTTAATGATTAGACAGAATTTTCACAAATATGAAAAACAAAATATATAAAGATCATTGGAGAATAACTTGATATCTTTGAAATTATGGTAAAGGACCCATTAGGATGTGTTACACATTCGCACTTAAAAAAGTCTATGACCTTTAAATCAAATCCTGTTCATATATCCTTTATTACAAATGCCTTACAAAATCAAAAAAATATAAGTGCTGAACAAAAATTTTGTATACTATAAAGAAAAACTGAATTGTAGAAAAACCGTATATCTTTTTGTAGTAAAGGATCGACTAGGATGCTTTAAGAGTAAGTTTCAGAAAAATATTTGCATGTGACTTTTGTATTAAAAGTTGCTCCAATATCCTTTATTTTCAATATATGAGACTATTGTTAAAAATCTTAAATTCTTAAGGTAATTGAAGAATATCATGATAGTTATGAAATTATAATAAAGGACTAATAAGGATGTGTTAAAGATTTGTACAAGAACAAACTTGCCTATGACTTTCGCGTAAAAACTTGCTCATATATCCTTTTTTTCTTCTGTCTGTCTGTCTGTCTTTCTGTCTGTCTTTCTGTCTGTCTTTCTGTCTGTCTTTCTGTCTGTCTTTCTGTCTGTCTTTCTGTCTGTCTTTCTGTCTGTCTTTCTGTCTGTCTTTCTGTCTGTCTTTCTGTCTGTCTTTCTGTCTGTCTGTCTGTCTGTCTGTCTGTCTGTCTGTCTGTCTGTCTGTCTTTCTGTCTGTCTTTCTGTCTGTCTTTCTGTCTGTCTTTCTGTCTGTCTTTCTGTCTGTCTGTCTGTCTGTCTGTCTGTCTGTCTGTCTGTCTGTCTGTCTGTCTGTCTGTCTCTCTCTGTCTGTCTGACTGACTGACTGTCTGCATATCTGTCTGTACGTCTGTCTGTCATGATTTGACCATATCACCCATACAAAAAACTTACGGAATCACAAAATTCTGTCTGTCAAATTAAAGCGCAATAGCTTCTTACCTAAAAGAGTAGAGAGACAAAATTTTAAAATTTTTAAGTTATTTTTGATATGTTATAGAAGTTTTGTGTTGAAAATTGATGAAATCGGTTCATATTTAAATAAATCAAAATTAAAGAAAGCGAAAATTTAAAACTTCATTTGCTTAAGTTCTTTTTAGGATAATTTCTTCAACTATAGTCAAAATTGCTTTAAACTCAGATAACGAATGTTAAATTATCGCAAGAATAATTTTTAATAGAAACTTTTAATTTTAGAGCTACCAAAAAAAAGTTGCTCATATATCCTTTTTTATCACTAGTCAAAAATAGAGGATTTCTAAGCATTTTTCAATCTAGATAAGATTCCTATTACAAAAGAGGGAAGATTTTTTAGGTCCCGTACAAAATGCTTGAATTGCTCCTAAAGTAAAAAACTTATTTTTATAAATTAAAGGTCATAGGTGTTAATATAAATAATGATTCCTCATGTCTTCAAATATTTCTTTATTTCTGAATTTTTGTTAATTTAGTTTTCGTTTTTTAAACTTCTATATCTTGATTTTATTAATGTCTTCACATAATGTTTCCCATTATATTTGATGCTTTTTCATTGATTCATGACATCTGTCTCCGTTTGTTTTGACATAACAAACACACAAAAGCAAATATAGACATATATTTAACAACAAACCCAAACACATTTACAATCAATCAGCCCTAAAAAAAATACCCAAAAATATTAAAAAAACTTTTTGAAAAACCCAGCAGTTGCAAATTAATTCCATAATAAAGTGGAAAAATTACCTCTAAACTAAATTATGGTATTAAATGGCCAACATTCAGTCGATTTGGGAAATTGTGAAGGCTTAAAGGACCTAAGATTTATGGTTATTACATGTTAAAATTACAATTCCTATTAGTTGGTACATCGCTTTAGAACTACTGGGTAACTATTTACAATATATTTTAGCAATAACACAAAAAATTGCCCAGAGTTATTTATGTATAAAAAAAAACTATACATTTTATATGTTGCATGTAAGTGTATGTGTTCTGCACTTATGTATTTGTTTCAACAAATAATTTATGAGAATATCGCTTTTTACAAATCAAAAGGTCCCTCATATAAGCATTCAAATTTTAAAAGAATTAAATTTATATAGATTTCTGATATTTTAACTCAAATCACATCAAAAATTGTTACAAAAATTTTGATATAATAAAATTGTCTGTTTCTAAGTGCCATAAAACATCTGTCTTTGCATCAAATTGATCAAAACTACTAATACGAATGTAGGTTATTCTTATAAATAAAATGCAGTCAACATTTTTAACAGCAGATGCACAACAAAAAAGTACCCCATATATCCTTTTTTGAAAAAATCAAAAAAAAAAATTAAATTAAAAGCAAAAATACTAATGAATGACGAAAATAGGACGTTAAAGTAAAATTTTTGTATTGTCGAATTTACTGAACCTTTTAACTGACTTATTTAATTTGAAATAAAACGAAATTTGGAATACGAATGCTCTATTACATGGCCAATAAATAAGGCTTAACATTTTTTGTTTCTCTGATGTAACAAAAAACCCTCCCATATATCCTTTTTTCCCTCACCTCATTTCATTTTTGTAGCGTTATGTTTCCTTTTGCTTTTACTTTTTTGTAAAGCTGTAAATATAGTAGTTATTTTTTTGTCTATTTATGTTTTGTATAATGTTGTTGACATTTTTTCTAGCCTTTTTCTATTGAGTTTGTGTTTTTTTTCTGTCGTCGCTCATTTTTTCCACTTTTTTTGTTTATTTTAACTAAAGCAAATGATTGTGCATAAGTTTTTTTATTTTCCGTTTTTTATTAGAAAATAAAATAGTGGAAAAAACAAGAAAAACAGTTTTGTATTCAGTAGAGCTGTTTATGTGTTTGAATACCCTACAACAAGATTATAGTTCTTCTTAAGACACTAGTCCTTATTACTAAACTCCTGAGGACTATGGATCTTTGGAGTTTGGACTATAGATCCTGTAGACAATTTCTATATTTCTTAGGTCCTTTAGTAAAAATTTGTTCATATGAACAATTTTCTATTAAAAATTTGTTCATATGAAAAATTTTTCTAGTAAAAATTTGTTCATATGAAAAATATTCTAGTAAAAATTTGTTCATTTGAAAAATTTTCTAGTAAAAATTTGTTCATATGAAAAATTTTATAGTAAAAATTTCTTTATTTGAAAATCTTTCTAGTAAAAATTTGTTCATATGAAAAATTTTCAAGTAAAAATTTTTCATATGAAAAATTTTCTAGTAAAAATTTTATCATATGAAAAATTTTCCAGTAAAAATTTGTTCATATGAAAAATTTTCTAGTAAAAATTTGTTTTTTTTTATTTATCCATATGAAAAATTTTCTAGAAAAAATTTGTTCATATGAAAAATTTTCTAGTAAAAATTTGTTCATATGAAAAATTTTCTAGTAAAAATTGGTTCATATGAAAAATTTTCTAATAAAAATTTGTTCATATGAAAAATTTTCTACTAAAAATTTGTTCATATGAAATATTTTCTACTAAAAATTTGTTCATATGAAAAATTTTCTACTAAAAATTTGTTCATATGAAAAATTTTCTTGTAAAAATTTGTTTATATGAAAAATTTTCTAGTAAAAATTTGTTTAAATATATGAAAAATTTTCTAGTAAAAATTTGTTCATATGAAAAATTTGCTAGTAAAAATTTGTTCATATGAAACATGTTTTAGTAAAAATTTGTTCATATGAAAAATTTTCTACTAAAAATTTGTTCATATGAAAAATTTTCTAGTAAAAATTTGTTCGTATGAAAAAGTTTCTTGTAAAAATTTGTTCATATGAAAAATTTTCTAGTAAAAATTTGTTTATATGAAAAATTTTCTAATAAAAATTTGTTCATATGAAACATTTTTTAGTAAAAATTTGTTCATATGAAAAATTTTTTTTAGACTAAAGTCTTTTAGACTATAGTCGTCTAAACTATAGTACTTCAGACTATGGTCCATCAGTCCTTTAGACTATAGACCAGACAATTATTCTGAAGTTGTTTAGACTCCAGTGATTTTGACTATATTCCTTTTATATATAATTCTTTCGACTCTGGTTTTCTAGTATTTAATACTTTGACATATAGTCCTTAAATCCGTAGTAAAGCCTGGCTCCCTACATCTTGTGCTTATTTTCTGTTTTATTTTTTTTTTTTGCAAAAATTTTGTTGTCAGGATCTTGTCTTTTAGTTAAGCATTTGTCTCTTCATTAATGTCACTTTTAGGACATTTTAAATGGTTTTTGTTGTTTTTTTTGTTGTTGCTGTATTCTCACTGTCACATTTAGTTTATTTAAGGAATTTCTTTTTTGTTACTTTTTTTATGACAGTCATTTTTTTACAGCTTTTATTTATGAAGGGTTAAATGTTGCAGATTTTTTTAGTTTTGCTTGCGGCTGTTGTTTTTTTTTGGTAAGTTGATTTTTTTGTTTGATCCTGCAAACGGCGTCAGGGAACCCATTTCAAAAATGATGACGGAAAGCAACACTTACCTAAAAAGAAAAAGTGAAAATAAAGGAAAAGCCAGATAAGAAAATTTGTTGAAGAATAAAAATTTTAAAGAAATGATTCATAAACACCTAAGGAATATATAAAGACAACACGTGTGAGGTTTTATTTTTCCTCTTTTTTGTTCAGAGTAATAAAAAGCTTTAGAAAATTGTTTAGTGTTACAATGAAAATGGTTTTCTTTTAAGGAAATAAAATATAAAAACTAAAGTTTTTCCTTTGTCAAATATGAAGTTTTTTCTTTATTAAATAAACAGTAGGATCTTTTTTTTAAGAACTTTTAAATACTTTAAACAGATTTTGTTATAAACTAGATTAAATTTTAACCAGAAATCCTTAAGATTTGTTTATAACAGCTAAATTTTAAGTAAAAGCAAACTTTAATGCTGGCTTTTAGTGTAAAGCAGTTAAGGATAAAGGACATTTTTTATTAAACAAAATGATTTTAAATCTGGAAAATTGTCAAGTTGTTTAAGTAAAATTTATTGTGTTGCGAAAATTAAAACTAAAAATTATTTATCATGACTAAAGTTAGGTTTAATTATGAAAAAGGACTTGAAAGGAAGTGCTAAGTAAATGTTTATGAAAACATCCTGCTGTATCCTTTGCTTAACATGTCACTCATATATCCTTTTCTCATGATTTTTTTTTTAACAAATTTCAAATGTAAATTAAGAATTTCTGCAAGAATAAATTTTAATGTTAAAAATTACCGAAGTTATAATTTTTTAAAACTTCAATAATTTCTTTGATATTCTCCTTAACTCTATCAAATACTGAATTTGTATATCAGTACTAGGAACAAGTTGGAGTAAAAATTTTTAATTTTTGAGCAACGACAAAAAAATTGCTTATATATTCTTTTTTACATATCAATTTTTTTTAATTTCATTTTTTTAGATTCTAAAATACATTGAAAAAGAAAATAATTAAATTTTTAATAGTATCATTTTTGGAACATGTTACTAAGAATTTACTAAAATTGAGAAAACAAATTTCTCTTAGTTTAAAAAATAAACTGTAGCCAAAAGAATTTAATTTGACAATCACAGCATGACAGCTCTGCATATATCTTTTTTTTTTATAAGTTTTCAATGAATTTCCAAAAACCTTTTAACAAGAGCCAACAATTTTTGAGATTATGACCTCCAGTAAAAAAGTTATCCTTTAAAAAAATAGCTTAAAAAATATTTTTATCTTATTTTACATTAAAACAGCGATGTCTGTCTCTCTGTCTGTCTGTCTGACGTCGTAAAATTGATTCTCCTGCTGTTTCTGAGTCGATCGGTATAATTGGAATGGTATTCATAGTCAGATTTTTAGAGTTTATATATCAGATTTTAGGAAATCCTCCCAATCCTCCCATCCTGTCAAATTTCATAACAATCGGTCCATAAACACCTGAGATATCGCTGAAACAATAGATACAAAATGTGAACAGAATTTCTTAGACACGTACTTTGGGCAATTTGCTGTACATCACAAGTAGAGTTTTGGCGATATCTCAGTTGTTTATGGACCGCTTTTGATAAAATGTAATAACGTGCTTGGCGAGAGAATTTCCTAAATTCTGATATAAAATTTATGTATGTCCGTGCTAAAGGAGGATGGTTTTTCCTATTTCCTAAAATCTGGACAGACAGACAGACAGACAAACAGACAGACAGACAGACAGACATACAGACATACAGCCCAAAAATTTTTGTTTTTATCAAACAACAAAAATTCTTCTCATATATCCTTTTATACTCTATTATAAAAATTTTACTTAAACATATTTTTTTGCGATTTTTTTTAAAGCAAATTTTTAAATTTCCCAACAAATTTTAAAATTGTTTTTTCGTTGCCAAAAATATCAATTTGTCACACTCGTTTAAAGACTGATACAGATTTTTCTCATGTATCAATATATTTATTTTTCTACACTTATTTATTATTTTATTTTTCTTTTCTCACATTTTTATATATTTTTTTGTTTTGTTGCTGTCGATGTCTTTTTCATCCTCATCTAAGCATCACATTCATCTTGTTGCAAATTCTAGTATTTTGTTGCAATAACCACTTGATTTACACACAAGTCTTAGTGAGTTTTTTTTTTGTTTTTGTATTGTTGCAACTACAACCCAAAACAACAAATGGCTTGAAAAACGTACAATCCTTGCTCGTTATTATTGTCTTGCTTAAAAGGATTGTAAGCTTGTTGCATTTGATATTTTGTTGGTAGTTTTTCTTATTTTGGTTTGTTAGATTTATTTATAGATTTATATATGAATTTTGTGGGATTTGAGTTAAAGTTTAAATTGGAAGGGTAGTTCCAAAAAGATTGAGAGAGTTTATTGATTTTCGTGAAGTTTTTGCCATAAATCTTAAGGCAAACCAATCGGACATTAAATAACCTTTATTTATTGTACAATAAAAATATTCCGAATTCCCTCGAATATAACTAAAAATTATATAATTTAAATATCCTCAATTCATTATCCAATAAAACTAGATCTTGTTATAAAAATACCAAAAATGTCCTTTCAAAATTTTTCAGTTTCATAGCCCCCAATTTATTTGTTCTTTTATGTGACTTTGTTATTTATCAATCAACATATTTTTTTACGATTCTTCATAAAAATTTTAACAATCTTTTATCCTGTTAGATGTCTGCTTTTTTTTATATATATTTATTAAAAAACCATCAAACGTATTTTATGGAAAAATGGAAAATTTAATAAAAATGAAAAATTGCACCTGCTGCAATTTGTTGCCAGTGCAAAACTGTTCTCTGCTGCAATGGCATCCCTACAGCGACTGGAGAATTACGACCAGGAAAATGCCATCAAATGAAATGAACAGCAACATCAGCAAAACAATCTATGAGGAAAACACAAAATCGACATGAATATGAAAAGCAGAGCAGCCGAGCAACATCATCAAAAAATATGTTAGATATTCAAATGCAGACTGTGAGAAATATTCATATGTAAATGCATTTAATAGTAAAATAATGTAAAGCACATAGGGGTAATGTTTGGGAAGGAATGCTATAAATGCAAAAATATTATGGTTGATGGAACTATGGCATAGTCGAAGATTCTATATTATTATCACTGTCGAACTATAATCTGTCGGCCTTAATCCTGTCGGACTATAGTTTGCCGAACTTTAGACCGTCGGACTATAATATTTCTATATAGTTCTAAGAAATATAGTCTATCGGTCTACAGTCTATCGGAATATAGTCTGTCGGACTATAGTCTGTCTTGACTATAGTCTGTCAGGGCTGTAGTCTGTCGGACTATAAAATGTCGGACTATAATCTGTCGGACTATAGTCTACGACTATAGTCGGAATTTAGTCTGTTTACCTACAGTCGGTTGGACTATAGTATGTCAATACTATAGTCTGTCTGGATAAAGCCTATCTGGACTATAGAGTGAATGTACTAAAGTCCGTCTATACTATAGTCTGCTCGACTAAAATCTGTCTGGACTATAAACTATCTGGCCTTTTGTCTGTCTTGATTGAAAACTTTTTTGACTATATTCTGTCTGACTATAGTCTGTCCGACTATAGTCTGTCTGACTATAGTCTGTCGGACAATAGTCTGTCGGACTATAGTCTGTCGGATTATAGTCTGTCGGACTATAGTCTGTCTGGACTATAGTCTGTCTAGATTAAAGTCAGCCTTGACTATAGTCTGTCTCGACTAGTCTACCTTGGATACAGTTTGTCTATCCTATAGTCTGTCTAATCTATAGTCTGTCTTTCCTATTGTCTGCCAAGACTATAGTCGGTCTAGACTATAGTCTGTCAGGACTAAAGTCTATCTTGACTATAGTCTGTCTCGACTTTAGTCTGTGAGACTATTGTCTGCCGAACTATAATCTTTCAGACCATAATCTGCTAGACTAAAGTCTGTCGGACGATTGTCTGTCGGACT
Organism: Stomorhina lunata; assembly: GCA_933228675.1. Lineage (NCBI taxonomy): Eukaryota > Metazoa > Arthropoda > Insecta > Diptera > Rhiniidae > Stomorhina > Stomorhina lunata. The sequence goes on from OW121741.1 coordinate 13,564,978, forward strand.
ATAGTCTGTCGGACTATAGTTTGTTGGACTATAGTTTGTCGGACTATAGTATGTTGGACTATAGACTGTCGGACTATAGTCTGTCGGACTATAGTATGACGGACTATAGTCTGTTGGACTGTAGTCTGTCGGAGTAGTCTGTAGGACTATAGTCTGTCGAACTTTATTCTGTCGGACGATAGTCTGTCGGACTATAGTCTGTCGAACTACAGCATATTTTGTAGGACTATAGTCTGTCGGACTATATTCTGTCGGGCTATAGTCTGTGGGACTGTAGTCTTTCTGGAGTATAGTCTTTTTGGAATATAGTCTGTCGGACCATAGTCTGTCTGGACTTTTGTTTGTTTGAACTTTTGTTTGTCTGGACTATAGTCTGTCTGGGCTATAGTCTGTCTGGACTATAGTTTGTTTGGACTAAATTTCGTCTGGACTATAGTCTGTCTGGACTATTTTCTGTCTGGACTATAGTCTTTTTGGACTATAGTCTGTCTGGACTATAGTCTGTCTGGACTATAGTCTGTCTGAACTAAAGTCTGTCTAGACTATTGTCTATCTAGACTATAGAAAATTTTCCCTTGCCCCATTGTGCACTATAGCGCTCACTAACATGAAAAGTTGAACTTGTAATAGAGATGTATGTTTTTGTATGTGTCTATGAATACATCCATTCTCCCACATGAGTAGCTTTTGCTTGTACACATGAAATAGACAATGTCCTTCTACACATCCAGTTCGTTCAATATCCTTCGACTAGTCATACGTAAAACTACTACTAAACAAAAACAACTACTTTTCACATACATATGTATGTATTTATATGATGTAGGATTGTGTAACAGTCCATTCTATATGAAACTTGAAATGAATAGTTAATGTCTTAAACTTCTAGTATATTTTTCGAAAAACAATTCATCCGTGCACCTGCATAGTATTTTATGCATTAAGTAGTTGCTTTTTATTTAAGGGAGTATGTCCTGGTTTATTCATTCATAATTTACGAGTTATGATTAAGTTTAGATGTTTATTGGGATAAGGGATATTTGAAAAATTGAGTTTTCATTGGTTTTGATGAGGGGGATATGCTTGGATTTTATGTTCTAATAAACCACATTGTATAAAGTATAAATTATGTTATGTTTGTAAAATGTTTGTTATAAATCGTTAAATTGTTATGGAAATAAATAACTTTTTAATGAGATATAATCGAGAATATTATGGTATTAGGTTTTATGATTTCATGATCAAATGAAGTTATAAAAGATGATAGGACAATGTTATAGTTGATGGTCTTATATGTTAGTAGATGGAACTATGTTGTAGTCAATGCTGTGCTATAGTTAATGTTGTATTATGGTCAATGTTTTACACAGTCTTTCTGAACTATAGTCTATCTGGACTGTAGTCTGTCTGGACTATAGTCTGTACAGACAGACTTTAGTCAAGACAGACGATACTAAAGAGAGACTATAGTCCGGACAAACTATAGCCCAGACGGACTACAGCCCAGACTGACTTCTGTACAGATAGACTATAATCCACACAGGCTATAGTCCAGACAGAGTATAGTTCAGACAGACTATAGTCAAGACAGAATATAGTCAAGACAGACTATAGTCCAGATAGACTATAGTCCAGACAGACTACAGTCCAGACAGATAATAGTCCAGACGGACAATAGTCCAGACAGACCATAGTCGAGACAGACTATAGTCCAGACAGACTATAGTCCTAATGAGTATAGTCCAAAAGACTATAGTCCTTTAGACCATAGTCCTAAAGAATATGGTCATAAGAAAATAGTCCGACAGACTATAGTCCGACAGACTATAGTCCGACAGGCTATAGGCCGACAGACTATAGTCCGACAGACTATAGTCCGACAGACTATAGTCCGACAGACTATAGTCCGACAGACTATAGTCCGACAGACTATAGTCCGACAGACTATAGTCCGACAGACTATAGTCCGACAGACTATAGTCCGACAGACTATATTCCGACAGACTATAGGCAGACGGACTATAGTCCGACAGATTATAGTCCTAACGAGTATGGTACAAAAGACTATAGTCCTTAAAAGTATAGTCCTAAATAATATAGTCTTATGACTATAGTGCGACAGACTATAGTCCTACAGACTATAGCCCGACAGACTATAGTCCGACAGACTCTAGTCCAACATATTATAGTGCTATAGACTACATTCCGACAGACTATAGGCAGACGGACTATAGTCCGACAGATTAAAGTCCGACAGACTATAGTCCTAATGGGTATATTCCAAAAGACTATAGTCCTTCCGACTATAGTCCTAAAGAATATAGTCATAAGAAAATAGTCCGACAGACTATAGTCCGACAGACTATAGTCTGGCAGACTATAGGCCGACAGACTATAGTCCGACAGACTATAGTCCGATAGACTATATTCCGACAGACTATAGGCAGACGGACTATAGTCCGACTGATTATAGTCGTAACGAGTATGGCCCAAAAGACTATAGTCCTTAAGAGTATAGTCCTAAAGAATATAGTCTTAAGACTATAGTGCGACAGACTATAGTCCGACAGACTATTGGCCGATAGACTATAGCCCGACAGACTATAGTCGTACAGACTATAATTCGCCCGACTATAGTCCGACAGACTATAGTCCGACAGACTATAGTCCGACATTCTATAGTCCGACAGACAATAGTCCGACAGACAATAGTCCGACAGACAATAGTTCGACAGACAATAGTCCGACAGACAATAGTCCGACAGACCACAGACTATAGTCCGACAGACTAAAGACTTTAGTCAGAAGGGCTAAAGTCCAGGCAGACCGGTTGGACTATAGTCTGTCTGGAATAAAGTCTGTCTTGACTCTAGGGTGTCTTGACTATAGTCCATAAGGTTTTTAGTCCGTCTGAATTATAGTCTGTGGTTGTGTCTGGACTATAGTCTTTCTTTACTATAGTCTAAAATTGCTTTATTTCCTCTTAATAGCTTAAAGACTTCTACAAATTTAAGTCAAATTGTCCTTGATTTTTCATTCCTATTCCTGCTACTTTTGTCCTCATAAACCACTAAAATATTAATGAGTTTGGAGTTGTGATTTCACTTTCGTTTGACTTTGTCTTTGTTGGGGAAAAAATCAGAAACTAAATTTTAAGCTACAGCTGGAAAATTTACCACGTTTTGTTGCACAGATGCATATAAAATAAATTTGTTTATTGCTGTTTTTCGCAGCAATGAATGCGACAGGATACCTGACATTTGTGTTGTTGGTCTTTAAAGCAAAAGCAATGATATACTGACTGTTTTGATGGTGCAGGTCCTACTCATACATAAACATGGAATATGTAAATATATTCAGGCGAAAAACTGAATGTATCAGTCATTCCTTTAGTCAGTTAGTTACTTGCTTTACGAATGGGTGAGAGATGGATAGAGCAACTGTAGGTTAATGTAATTGACAATAGTCCTTTGCAGAAAAGCAACAACAATTGCATTTATTATTTCAAGCTGTAAGAAATAAATATTTTTATATATTTTGTGTATATTTAACGAGGTGATAGTTACTGCATTCGGTTACACTTTCACATGCATACAAATACATATACATATGTATATGTATTTTCATTTATTTAAATCCTGGTGTAAAATTTATATGCATATTTATATGTTTTTTATATAAAGTTGACAACAGAAAGTCAACTTATTGTAGATGTATTTAGAGTTGACTCGCTTTTAGTGACGAAAGATAAAGAATCGTGTCAAGAAATCATCCAAAATCATGATTACATGTTTAAAAGATATCAACAAGTATTAAATTTGTTAGTCTTGTTTTAAAAAGTGCCCCAAGAAGTTTATATAACGTTTTCAAAGGCATCATATTCTATGTTAGAAATATTTTCTTGGACTTTTTTGGAATTCAAACGTATAGCTTTAGAAGCTCATAGAAACTCTTGTCCTATAGATCGAATATTTAATCAAATTTATCACAGATATTTAGACATAATATATGGTACCAATGAATGTATGTCGTACAAATATTGGTACCAAGACTACTGGTCATGACAAGTGTTTGAAATCATTAGTATCTATATTAAAATAACTTCTGGATAATTTTTTTTATGACAGAACTCAATATAGGTAACTATTTTGAAATCGCATGCAGTTCACCCACTGTTAGTTTTTTAAAGCAAAGCTACTGAAGATTTGAAACCCAAAGTAAACAGATGAAACAGAACAGACCTTTAGTAGAACAAATGTTCAAAACAGAAACATTCGTAATGAATCAAAGTATAGTCAGTTGCCACTCCCGCCCACCAAAAATAAAAAGAAAAAGGATATTTTTTTCAACGAGTTGGTATTTTGTGGCTTTAATTTCATTTAATCCTTTTGTTTTCATTCTTCTCAAATGCAATACAAGTTTCTTTTTTTATCTAAGTACCGTGTGTTCATCATCACAAAACACAAAATAAACCAAAGACTCCTTATTGTTGTTATTTAAGCTGACAAAGAATCTCACATGTAGCTACAAAAATAAAATTAAATTTTAAGTTTTTGTTTAAAAAAAGTTTTTTTCTAGCTTTGTCTACGCAAATACTCACACACACGTACACACAGGCGGACGCTCTTAAACATTGTTGCAAAATTCAGAGCTTAAACAAAGTGACAGATGTTATAGAAAACTTTTCAAAAATTGTCTATTTTTTATTTTTATAGGAAATTTTTCAAAATTTTCCTATTTTTTATAGGAAATTTTTCAAAAATTTCCTATTTTTTATAGGAAATTTTTCAAAAATTTCCTATTTTTTATAGGAAATTTTTCAAAAATTTCCGATTTTTTATAGGAAATTTTTCAAAAATTTCCTATTTGTAATAGGAAATTTTTCAAAAATTTCCTATTTTTAATAGGAAATTTTTCAAAAATTTCCTATTTTTAATAGGAAATTTTTCAAAAATTTCCTATTTTTAATAGGAAATTTTTCAAAAATTTCCTATTTTTAATAGGAAATTTTTCAAAAATTTCCTATTTTTAATAGGAAATTTTTCAAAAATTTCCTATTTTTTATAGGAAATTTTTCAAAAATTTCTATTTTTTATAGGAAATTTTTCAAAAATTTCCTATTTTTTATAGGAAATTTTTCAAAAATTTCCTATTTTTTATAGGAAATTTTTCAAAAATTTCCTATTTTTTATAGGAAATTTTTCAAAAATTTCCTATTTTTTATAGGAAATTTTTCAAAAATTTCCAATTTTTATAGGAAAAATTTCAAAAGTTTCCTATTTAAATAGGCAATTTTTCAAAAATTTGCTATTTTAATAGGCAATTTTTCAAAAATTTCCCATTTTAATAGGCAATTTTTCAAAAATTTCCTATTTTTGATAGGAAATTTTTCAAAAATTTCCTATTTTTTATAAGAAATTTTTGAAAAATTTCCTATTTTTTATAGGAAATTTTTCAAAAATTTCCTATTTTTTATAGGAAATTTTTCAAAAATTTCCTATTTTTTATAGGAAATTTTTCAAAAATTTCCTATTTTTTATAGGAAATTTTTCTAAAATTTCCTATTTTTTTATAGGAAATTTTTCTAAAATTTCCAATTTTTTTATAGGAAATTTTTCTAAAATTTCCTATTTTTTTATAGGAAATTTTTCTAAAATTTCCTACTTTTTTATAGGAAATTTTTCTAAAATTTCCTATTTTTAGAAAAAATTTCCTATTTTTATAGGAAATTTTGCAAAAATTTCCTATTTTTATAGGAAATTTTGCAAAAATTTCCTATTTTTATAGGAAATTTTTCAAAAATTTCCTATTTTTAGAGGAAATTTTTCAAAAATTTCCTATTTTTAGAGGAAATTTTGCAAAAATTTCCTATTTTTGTAGGAAATTTTGCAAAAATTTCCTATTTTTGTAGGAAATTTTTCAAAAATTTCCTATTTTTGTAGGAAATTTTTCAAAAATTTCCTATTTTTGTAGGAAATTTTGCAAAAATTTCCCATTTTAATAGGCAATTTTTCAAAAGTTTCCTATTTTTAGAGGATATTTTTCAAAAATTTCCTATTTTTATAACTTAACTTAAAAGAGAATTATAGTTAGTTTTATGGGAAATGTTACTTATGAATGTATAATGAAAATAAAAACATTAAATCGGATATTCTCGAAACTATATTTTTTGACATTGGCCCTTTTAGCACCAAGCCACAGATTCAAGAACGTTACTTCCAAAAATGACCAAACTTATATAACATTTTTTTAACAACAACCAATAAAATAATAAAACAAGGAACTAAATACGAAGCATAGTTAGATAACAACTCCGTCATATCTGGCTTACGAATTTTTGCACACAAACAACAAATTGAATATTCTTCTTCCAAGGGATGTCCCGGAATCTCAGAGACAGTTGAACAACAACGAATAACTTGGGGATTTTCTTCAAATCTTATATAATTGGTCAAGGAGTATTTTGAACACATTTCACTGCAAAGCTTGTTCTTTCTGTGATCAATGCGGCCTATGCCATTGCACGAAGGATCTTTGTTCCTGTCGCATATATAACAGTCATCTTTTGCGGCTATGATAGAAATGTTTAAACAGATTCATATTTAAATAAGTCGTATTAAAAAAAATGGGATGATAAATAATAATTACTTACTTCGTATTTGATACCCGTTCATTAAATGACAAAGTCCCATAACAAGAAATATCATTAGAATATATTTCGACATTTTCAGTAGTTTGTTTTCAGTTTTTGAAAAATATTAAGAAATTTTCTTGTTTTACTTTTAGTTTTGAAAATTAATTGAAAATCTTGACAAATTACTAAATTTTATTTGTCAAATTTTACTAGAATTCTTTTTTGTACAAATAGGGGCTGCCAAAATGGCCAAAAATTCCAGGAAAGTTTTCAAAAATTTTTATGTATTTTTATATAAAATTTTTCAAAAGTTTCTAATTCTTTATAGAAACTTTTTCCAAAATTTCTTATTTTTGTGAGAATTTTCAAAAATTTCTTTTTATTATAGAAAATTTCGCTTAAAAATAAAAAAATTCCTATTACAAGAATTTTTTAAAAATTTTCGGATAATAATAAGTCATGTTTGAAAAATTTTCTATAAACATATGAAAATTTTCAAAAATTTCTTATAAAAATATTAAATTTTTGAAAAATTTCTTATAAAAATAGTATATTTTTGAAAAACTTCCTATAAAAATAGTAAATTTTTGAAGAACTTTCTATAAAAATAGTAAATTTTTGAAAAATTTCCTATAAAAATAGTAAATTTTAAAAAAATTTCCTTAAAAAAAGTAAATTTTTAAAAAATTTGCTATAATAATAGTAAATTTTTGACAACGTTCCTATAAAAATAGTAAATTTTCAAAAAAAATTGCTAAAGAAAATAGCAAGTTTTTAAAAAAATTTCCTAAAGAAAATAAAAAAACTTTGAACAATTTTTGAAAAAGTTCCTATAACAATAGTAAACTTTTGAAAAACTTCCTATAAAAATAAAAAATTTTTGAAAAGTTTCCTATAAAAATCGTAAATTTTTGAAAGATCTCTTTAAAAAAAATAAGAAATTAAAAAAAAATTTGGATATTTTGGAAAAAATTTCAGTAAACTAGGAAATTTTTTAAAATAAGACATTTTTGAAAAATTTTCCATAAAAATAGTAAAGTTTGGAAAAATAGGAAGGTTTTAAAATATTTAAAAAATTTCCTATAAAAATAGTAAGTTTTTGAAAAATTTCCTATAAAAATAGTCAATTTTTATAAAGTTTCCTATAAAAATAATAAATTTTTTAAAAATTTCCTATAAAAATAATAAATTTTTTAAAAATTTCCTATAAAAATAGTAAATTTTTGAAAAATTTCCTATAAAAATAGTAAATTTTTGAAAATTTTCCTATAAAAATAGTAAATTTTTGAAAAATTCCTATAAAAATAGTAAATTTTGGAAAAATTTCTTATAAAAATAGTAAATTTTTGAAAAATTTTCTATAAAAATAGTAAATTTTTGAAAAATATCCTCTAAAAATAGTAAATTGAAAAAAAAATCCTCTAAAAATAGTAAATTTTTAAAAAATTTCCTCTAAAAATAGTCAATTTTAAAAAAAAATTATCTAAACATAGTAAATTTTTGAAAAGTTTCCTGTAAAAATCGTAAATTTTTGAAAAATCTCTTTAAAAAAAATAAGAAATTAAAAAAAAATTTGGATATTTTGGAAAAAATTTCAGTAAATTAGGAAATTTTTGAAAATAAGACATTTTTGAAAAATTTTCCATAAAAATAGTAAAGTTTGGAAAAATAGGAAATTTTTAAAATATTTAAAAAATTTTCTATAAAAATAGTAAATTTTTATAAAGTTTCCTATAAAAATAATAAATTTTTTAAAAATTTCCTATGAAAATAGTAAATTTTTGAAAAATTTCCTATAAAAATAGTAAATTTTTTAAAAATTTCCTATAAAAATAGTAAATTTTTGAAAGATTTCCTATAAAAATAGTAAATTTTTGAAAAATTTCCTATAAAAATAGTAAATTTTTGAAAAATTTCCTATAAAAATAGTAAATTTTTGAAAAATTCCTATAAAAATAGTAAATTTTGGAAAAATTTCTTATAAAAATAGTAAATTTTTGAAAAATTTTGAAAAATTTTCTATAAAAATAGTAAATTTTTTAAAAATTTCCTACAAAAATAGTAAATTTTTTAAAAATTTCCCATAAAAATAGTAAATTTTTGAAAATTTTCTTAAAAAAGAAGAAATTTTTGAAAAATTTCTTTAAAAAAAATAATAAATTTTTGGAAAATATCTTAAACAAACAAGACATTTTTTAACAAATTCTTAAAAGAAAAAGAATTTTTTGAAAAATTTTTAAAAAAATTTTCGAAAAACAAGAAATTATTGAATAATTTTCTATAAAAATAGGAAATTATTAAAAAATTTCCTATAAAAATAAAAAATTATTGAATAGTTTTCTATGAAAATAAGAAATTTTTGAAAAATTTCTTAAACAATCAAGAAATTTTTGAAAAATTATTAAAAGAATAAGATTTTTTTTAAAAATGCAATAAAAATTTGTTAAGTTTCTTTAAAAAAAATTGGAAATTTTTGAAAAACTTCTTAACATAATAAGAATTTGTTGAAAATTAAAAAAAAAATTGAATATTTTGAAAATTTTCTAAAAAAATAAGAAATAAAATTTTTTTTTTTACAAAAATAAGAAATTTGTGAAAAATTTCTCACAAAAATAAAAAATTTTTGAATAATATTCTACAAAAAAGAAATTTTTCCCGCTATTAAAAGATTTTTGGTGATCTGACCTGACTGGCTTCAATAGCTTCTTATTATTTTAAATATTTTCTTTATTTATTATAGAATTGCATTTACTATCCAAATTGTTGTCAACACAAATATTTTCTAGTTATTTAAAAGAGATGAATATATTCAAAGAAAATAAATTTTAAATACACTTGTATGGTTTCCTTTGTCCAGCATCCTGCTGATAGTGGTTAAGGCAAACCAATTTTTATATTGAAATCATTTTAGTCCTTAAAGTACACATTAGTATGTGAAAACATATTCAAACATAAACTAGTTTATAGGCAAGCACATATATAGGTACTTACATACACACATACATATATTTAATAAATATATGACCAGTATAAAGGTTTTGCTGAAAAATTCTAAATAACATATAAACTAACAATTTTAAAATGTCTATATGAAAAGTTATACAAAGTTTCGTAAATTTTGTTAAAAATCATGACATACAAATGACTTGTTCTATATTGATATGTAAATTACAATAAAATAAATTAAGTTCTAGAGATTGCCTTACCTGTGGCTTTCTTTTAATAAGTAAGAACCTGTATCTTTTACCAAAAAAGAAAAAAAACTGGACTACAATTATTGACCAAAAGCCCATATTGTTAAGGCCTTTGGATAAGCATTGATAACAAAACCTTTGTACAAAATTATACATATCAAAATTTGTCTCAATAAAATGTTAGAAAAATATTGGGCAAGAGAAAAAGTAATTTCTTACAAAAAACTTTGCTATATAAAAGGTCGATATCATTATAATACATCATATCTTTAAAATTAAAATTTCTAATTTCTACCTTTTCTATTTCCTCTAATATCCTTATCATATCATTCTAATATCAATTGGTTTCACTTCCTTTACCAAAAAAAAACATACCCACATAAAAATCAAACATTTTATTTTCAGTAATTTCTTTCCATTCAACCAAAAGAAAATTGCTACATAAAAAGAAATTTTATTTAAATTCTTAAATATAGAAAACAGGTTTATTTGCCTCTTTTGGCCAAAAGGAATAAAAAAAATCACTAAAACTTGTACACACACATGCATAAAATGCAACTTAACATTGCCTTACAAATACTTGGAAAACAACCAAACCGAGTAGTTTTTATATATGTACTCTAGGATTGCAAATACATTTCCTTTTGAAGGCTTATATTTAAATAGAAATGTGTGGGTAAATAGACACACATTTGCTTAAAATTCACAAAAACCTTCTAGAGTTTAAGCTAACAATAACACACTTAGACAACAGATCCCTATACGTAAAAGAACCACCATGAAATGAAATTAAGTGAAAATATAGTACAGTTATAGCCATAAACACCTACTGATATATCGAAAATTTTTCTATAGAAAAAATTTAAATGGCGAAAATTTTTCTATAGAAAAAATTTTAATGACGAAACTTTTTCTATAGAAAAAATTTTAATGACGAAAATTTTTCTATAGAAAAAATTTTAATGACGAAAATTTTTCTACAGAAAAAATTTTAATGACGAAAATTTTTCTATAGAAATAATTTTAATGACGAAAATTTTTCTATAGAAATAATTTTAATGACGAAAATTTTTCTATAGAAAAAATTTTAATGACGAAAATTTTTCTATAGAAACAATTTTAATGACGAAAATTTTTCTATAGAAAAAATTTTAATGACGAAAATTTTTCTATAGAAAAAATTTAAATGACGAAAATTTTTCTACAGAAAAAAATTTTAATGACGAAAATTTTTCTATAGAAAAAATTTTAGTGACGAAAATTTTTCTATAGAAAAAATTTTAATGACGAAAATTTTTCTATAAAAAAGTTTTAATGACTAAAATTTTTCTATAGAAAAAATTTTAATGACGAAAATTTTTCTATAGAAAAAATTTTAATGACGAAAATTTTTCTATAGAAAAAATTTTAATGACGAAAATTTTTCTATAGAAAAAATTTTAATGACGAAAATTTTTCTATAGAAAAAATTTTAATGACGAAAATTTTTCTATAGAAAAAATTTTAATGACGAAAATTTTTCTATAGAAAAAATTTTAATGACGAAAATTTTTCTATAGAAAAAATTTTAATGACGAAAATTTTTCTATAGAAAAAATTTTAATGACGAAAATTTTTCTATAGAAATAATTTTAATGACGAAAATTTTTCTATAGAAATAATTTTAATGACGAAAATTTTTCTATAGAAAAAATTTTAATGACGAAAATTTTTCTATAGAAACAATTTTAATGACGAAAATTTTTCTATAGAAAAAATTTTAATGACGAAAATTTTTCTATAGAAAAAATTTAAATGACGAAAATTTTTCTACAGAAAAAAATTTTAATGACGAAAATTTTTCTATAGAAAAAATTTTAGTGACGAAAATTTTTCTATAGAAAAAATTTTAATGACGAAAATTTTTCTATAAAAAAGTTTTAATGACTAAAATTTTTCTATAGAAAAAATTTTAATGACGAAAATTTTTCTATAGAAAAAATTTTAATGACGAAAATTTTTCTATAGAAAAAATTTTAATGACGAAAATTTTTCTATAGAAAAAATTTTAATGACGAAAATTTTTCTATAGAAAAAATTTTAATGACGAAAATTTTTCTATAGAAAAATTTTAATGACGAAAATTTTTCTATAGAAAAAATTTTAATGACGAAAATTTTTCTATAGAAAAAATTTTAATGACGAAAATTTTTCTATAGAAAAAATTTTAATGACGAAAATTTTTCTATAGAAAAAATTTTAATGACGAAAATTTTTCTATAGAAAAAATTTTAATGACGAAAATTTTTCTATAGAAAAAATTTTAATGACAAAAATTTTTCTATAGAAAAAATTTTAATGACGAAAATTTTTCTATAGAAAAAATTTAAAGGACGAAAATTTTTCAATAAAAAAAATTTTAATGACGAACATTTTTCTATAGAACAAATTTTAATGACGAAAATTTTTCTATAGAAACAATTTTAATGACGAAAATTTTTCTATAGAAAAAATTTTATTGAAGAAAATTTTTCTATAGAAAAAATTTTGATGACAAAAATTTTTCTATAGAAAAAATTTTAATGACAAAAATTTTTCTATACAAAAAATTTTGATGACGAAAATTTTTCTATAAAAAAAAATTAATGACGAAAATTTTTCTATAAAGAAAATTTTAATGACGAAAATTTTTCTATAGAAAAATTTTTAATGACGAAAATTTTTCTATAGAAAAAATTTAATAACGAAAATTTTTCTATAAAAAAAATTTTAATGACGAAAATTTTTCAATAGAAAAAAAATTTACTGACGAAAATTTTTCTATAGAAATTTTTGAAAAATTTCCTATAAAAATAGGAAACTTTTGAAAATTTTCTATAAAAATAGGAAACTTTTGAAAATTTTTCTATAAAAATAGGAAATTTTTGAAAAAATTCATTTAAAAAATAGGAAATTTTTGAAAAATTTCCTTTAAAAATTAGGAAGTTTTTGAAAATTTTCCTTTAAAAAATAGGACATTTTTGAAAAATTTCCTTTAAAAAATAGGAAATTTTTGAAAAAATTCCTTTAAAAAATGGAAAAATTTTGAAAAATTTCCTATAAAAATAGAAAATTGTTGAAAAAATTCCTTTAAAAATAGGAAATTTTTGAAAAATTTCCCTACATAGGAACTACTGCATATGTCTAGGCGAAAGAAAAATTATATAAAGTAAAATTCGACATACTAACAATGTTGCCTTAGGACTTTTCATACAGTTTTCAAAAACTTAGTGCAGTTTCTATCTTATCTGTGTATGTAAGTGGAATGTGAGTGTAAATTTATGTGTGGTTTGTATGAATGTATGTGTTTTTCATGTGCATATGTATGTATATAAAAACGTATGTTTGTCTATTTCTCTATTTGCGGTGAGTTGTTAGTTTAGTTTATTTTATTGAAAATACTTTGTTGAATTAAGAGTAAAATGCTTTTTGTTTGTTCTTTATATTGGGTGTTGTTATTTCCCTTACATTTTCTTTATCAATTTTTGCTTGTTTTCCAAAATAACCAAAAGATACTGTGTAATATATTTTTCCATTTTCATGTTATTACAATATTTGCTTAAGAACAGCCAAAATATTTTGAAATAAAATATATGGGCGTTTGTTAGTATAGATCAGTTTGTATGCTTGTACTCCTTATTAACATGATTGCACTCATGCAGAAATATAAGGAACAAAATCATGGTACGTCTAAAACTAATGTTTCTTTTCTTAACCTAGTTATTGGCAAAGAGTCAAAAAAGGTTCTGGAATTTATTTTAGGTAATTTAAAATTTGTGATGGAAAGTATTAGTAGTATTAGTCCTAGTTCTAGACTAGAAAGGAAATAGGAGTATAAAAGATCTGGGGCCAAATTATGGCATTCGATATCGATCGAAATCTTAGATATTTTCAACACATTTGTATAGCATACTTTAAGGATAATCAAAATTGTTTAAAATATGCACAGTTTATTATAGTTTTTGAAGTTATTTGCCAAACGATGAACAATAGCAAAAGAGTTTTAATTGAATTAAAAACGAATCAAAATAGATACCAAATTTCAATTAACTTTTTTCTTCGACGTAACTTTGAACATCCCTAAAGTATACCTCACAATATTCGCTTAAATGTCTAAGTTTTTGATCGAATCGAATGCGGTAATTTAGCCCCTGGACTGGAACAGAACTTGTGGTCGAGTATTATGGAGCCAGCAGAAACAAGACCAAAACAGAAATCAAAATTTATTAGGACTGGTCCTGGCCAAGAACATTTAAACTAAAACTAACTAAAATTTTTCTCAAAGTAATATTTTTTCATTGCTGGTTTTTAGCTTTTTCAGGCAAAATAATAACATTTCCATTAAAATGCTATCATAAAATTCATTTAAAATTTCCCTTTAATCGTTTACGATTATATTTCTGGTACTTTTACAAAAACAAGAAGTTATATCAATAATTATGCCTTTATAAAAAAAAGTTTTCCGATTAAACTTTAAATGTCATCTTAAATTTTCAAAAGCTGTTAGTATAACGCCTTTTCTTTACTCAAAAATTCGGTCATATTAATGGCTACATAATTTTTTTATTATTTTCAATTCTCTTCAAAGTAAAAGCACAAAGGACCTGTGTTCATACCAACAAAACTTTCCAGCTTTTAATTACAAAACCCCAGGACTTGTAAGGCTTTAAACATGATTACAAGCATAATAATGTCATATATAAAATGTTAAAATAATTTCCAAAAAACAATTTCACAAACAGAATTAAAACATGCTGTTAATTTCAATACTTTTGCTACTCCTTCCCTCCCTTTTTGATGTTAATTGCAAAATTAAGTGTGACTTTTTAATTGAAAATGGCTTTATAACTCGTATATATTTCCGATTCTGTATAAAATTTTTGTTTTCAAAATGTAACTGCTGTTTTGTATGTTAAAGTGTTTCAGTGTTTTCACATAAATGTTTGTAATGTCAACACTGTGGCAATTTATTTGCTTTTATTTATAAAATCGTATAACATACTTTAGGGCTGGGCGAAAACATTTTGAAAAAAAAGTATTAGAAATTTCTCTTCAATACTTTAGAAATATTAAAATGAAATTTATTGCCAAATTTGTGTTTTACAACGAATATAAATATTTAAGAGTTGTTTTAGGTTTTATTTATTTCCTGTTTTAGTTTTAAAATTTATATTTGAAAGTAATTAAAAATTGTCCAATGTGACTAAAAGAATATATTAGACGGCACATAGGGACCTATAGAAGGGACCTATGGGTGGTACCATAAATAATGGACCGATTTTGATAAATTTCAATTATCTTTAGAATTGTGACCTGTAGTTTACATGGGGGGTCCAGCCAGCCAGACAGACAGACATCGCTAAATCGACTCAAAAAGTGACTCTATTGGTATACTAAAAGGTGGGTTTAAGACAAATATTTCTATGCGTTACATACATCAGCACAAACTTTAAATACCCATTCCAGCTATGGTGGTGAAATTAGTATTTAGACTAGCGATCATAGTCTCGCTTATATAAACGAGAGATATTAGAGTCTCGCTTTCATAAAAGAGTTATGTTAATATAAACTGTCTGTTCTAGTTCTGTTCTAGTTCTGTTCTAGCTCTGTTCTAGTTCTGTTCTAGTTCTGTTCTAGTTCTGTTCTAGTTCTGTTCTAGATCTGTTCTAGTTCTGTTCTAGTTCTGTTCTAGTTCTGTTCTAGTTCTGTTCTAGTTCTGTTCTAGTTCTGTTCTAGTTCTGTTCTAGTTCTGTTCTAGTTCTGTTCTAGTTCTGTTCTAGTTCTGTTCTAGTTCTGTTCTAGTTCTGTTCTAGTTCTGTTCTAGTTCTGTTCTAGTTCTGTTCTAGTTCTGTTCTAGTTCTGTTCTAGTTCTGTTCTAGTTCTGTTCTAGTTCTGTTCTAGTTCTGTTCTAGTTCTGTTCTAGTTCTGTTCTAGTTCTGTTCTAGTTCTGTTCTAGTTCTGTTCTAGTTCTGTTCTAGTTCTGTTCTAGTTCTGTTCTAGTTCTGTTCTAGTTTTGTTCTAGTTCTGTTCTAGTTCTGTTCTAGTTCTGTTCTAGTTCTGTTCTAGTTCTGTTCTAGTTCTGTTCTAGTTCTGTTCTAGTTCTGTTCTAGTTCTGTTCTAGTTCTGTTCTAGTTCTGTTCTAGTTCTGTTCTAGTTCTGTTCTAGTTCTGTTCTAGTTCTGTTCTAGTTCTGTTCTAGTTCTGTTCTAGTTCTGTTCTAGTTCTGTTCTAGTTCTGTTCTAGTTCTGTTCTAGTTCTGTTCTAGTTCTGTTCTAGTTCTGTTCTAGTTCTGTTCTAGTTCTGTTCTAGTTCTGTTCTAGTTCTGTTCTAGTTCTGTTCTAGTTCTGTTCTAGTTCTGTTCTAGTTCTGTTCTAGTTCTGTTCTAGTTCTGTTCTAGTTCTGTTCTAGTTCTGTTCTAGTTCTGTTCTAGTTCTGTTCTAGTTCTGTTCTAGTTCTGTTCTAGTTCTGTTCTAGTTCTGTTCTAGTTCTGTTCTAGTTCTGTTCTAGTTCTGTTCTAGTTCTGTTCTAGTTCTGTTCTAGTTCTAGTTCTGTTCTAGTTCTGTTCTAGTTCTGTTCTAGTTCTGTTCTAGTTCTGTTCTAGTTCTGTTCTAGTTCTGTTCTAGTTCTGTTCTAGTTCTGTTCTAGTTCTGTTCTAGTTCTGTTCTAGTTCTGTTCTAGTTCTGTTCTAGTTCTGTTCTAGTTCTGTTCTAGTTCTGTTCTAGTTCTGTTCTAGTTCTGTTCTAGTTCTGTTCTAGTTCTGTTCTAGTTCTGTTCTAGTTCTGTTCTAGTTCTGTTCTAGTTCTGTTCTAGTTCTGTTCTAGTTCTGTTCTAGTTCTGTTCTAGTTCTGTTCTAGTTCTGTTCTAGTTCTGTTCTAGTTCTGTTCTAGTTCTGTTCTAGTTCTGTTCTAGTTCTGTTCTAGTTCTGTTCTAGTTCTGTTCTAGTTCTGTTCTAGTTCTGTTCTAGTTCTGTTCTAGTTCTGTTCTAGTTCTGTTCTAGTTCTGTTCTAGTTCTGTTCTAGTTCTGTTCTAGTTCTGTTCTAGTTCTGTTCTAGTTCTGTTCTAGTTCTGTTCTAGTTCTGTTCTAGTTCTGTTCTAGTTCTGTTCTAGTTCTGTTCTAGTTCTGTTCTAGTTCTGTTCTAGTTCTGTTCTAGTTCTGTTCTAGTTCTGTTCTAGTTCTGTTCTAGTTCTGTTCTAGTTCTGTTCTAGTTCTGTTCTAGTTCTGTTCTAGTTCTGTTCTAGTTCTGTTCTAGTTCTGATCTAGTTCTGTTCTAGTTCTGTTCTAGTTCTGTTCTAGTTCTGTTCTAGTTCTGTTCTAGTTCTGTTCTAGTTCTGTTCTAGTTCTGTTCTAGTTCTGTTCTAGTTCTGTTCTAGTTCTGTTCTAGTTCTGTTCTAGTTCTGTTCTAGTTCTGTTCTAGTTCTGTTCTAGTTCTGTTCTAGTTCTGTTCTAGTTCTGTTCTAGTTCTGTTCTAGTTCTGTTCTAGTTCTGTTCTAGTTCTGTTCTAGTTCTGTTCTAGTTCTGTTCTAGTTCTGTTCTAGTTCTGTTCTAGTTCTGTTCTAGTTCTGTTCTAGTTCTGTTCTAGTTCTGTTCTAGTTCTGTTCTAGTTCTGTTCTAGTTCTGTTCTAGTTCTGTTCTAGTTCTGTTCTAGTTCTGTTCTAGTTCTGTTCTAGTTCTGTTCTAGTTCTGTTCTAGTTCTGTTCTAGTTCTGTTCTAGTTCTGTTCTAGTTCTGTTCTAGTTCTGTTCTAGTTCTGTTCTAGTTCTGTTCTAGTTCTGTTCTAGTTCTGTTCTAGTTCTGTTCTAGTTCTGTTCTAGTTCTGTTCTAGTTCTGTTCTAGTTCTGTTCTAGTTCTGTTCTAGTTCTGTTCTAGTTCTGTTCTAGTTCTGTTCTAGTTCTGTTCTAGTTCTGTTCTAGTTCTGTTCTAGTTCTGTTCTAGTTCTGTTCTAGTTCTGTTCTGTTCTAGTTCTGTTCTAGTTCTGTTCTAGTTCTGTTCTAGTTCTGTTCTAGTTCTGTGATAGAACTTTATTATAAAGGTAAATAAAATAAATCTTTTTACCTATTTAAAACTTTTCAGAAATATTTTTCTCAATATTTCATCGTCAAATGTCGATATTGACATTCTTTCTGTTTCACGTATCGGCAATTTCCTGTTTCATGTGCACACTAATACAGCCGTATGGCGTAATATGCAAATGTGTTTGTATACGAATGCAAAAAGCTTTATATATTTGCATCCATCAATTTTGCAATAAAATTTCCTTTGTCAGTTGATGGTGTTGAAATCTTTGTTCGATTTCATATTAATCATTTTGCTTTAATATTAAAATGAAAAGAATTTTGTTACTTGGAAACATTTATGATATAAAATTTTGCTTATTTTCTTACTCATCTACTTTATTTGTCTAGGTTAAGATATTTACACATCTATTATCTATTTATTGTATTTTTTTATATTCCACGCATGATATAAGATGATTTCTGAATGCATATTCGTTGATGCCTTAATAAAAAGTAAAGAGTGGTGTATACTTTTAGGGTGTCTCGATATAAATTTATTTTTTTTTTTAATTTTTCTATTTTTATTACATATTTCAAAATTACATTTAATTTGTATTAGAAATTAAAAAAATATATTATTTGTATTGTGAAATATTCAGCATTTTCTATATTTTTATTAATTTTATAAACTTTTTTTGCTAAACTTCTTTAAAGCATTTTATAAGTTTTGATTTATAAAAATTTAGTCAGTTTTATTTCAAAGTATCAATCTCCAAATACAATTTCATATTTATTACTCATACTTAAGACCTCAGATGACTTGATCATTAGATATAATGTTTTATAGTCACTTTTCATCAAATTGTCCATTTGGCTTCATGTCCTGCAAGACATGTGAAAACATCTGTATGTATGTTTGAGTGCAAGTGTGTCTGCATATGTGACAATTTGCTTGATTTCTAGTCTTTGGTCTTTTATGTTCATTTGTATGTATGTCCCCTTGATTTGTGTCATTTAGCAAACATTTCACATCAACATACTAGTAAATCGTGGTAAATGTATGTGCTTTTCCGAGGAAAAACAAACTGAAATTCATCACTATTATTGGCTAAGGGGTTTTTTTGAAAGACATGCAGCGAGAAGACGCAGAATTTTCAAACGAAATAGAATGGACACTAAAAGCTAAATTGTGAAAGTTAAATATTATAAACTTTTTACACTGAGCTACAAGATTTTTTGATTGTTAAAGAAAAACGTTCAGAACTGTCTTATTCTAATAGAAAATTTTTCAAAAAATTCTTATTTTAATAGCAAGTTTTTGAAAAATTTCCTTCTTTTAATTTTAAAAACTTTTTATTTTTTTAAGAAAAACAAATTTTTCTATTTTTATAGGATTTTTTTTAAGTTTTTTATTTTTATAGACAATTTTTCAAGAGATTTTTATTTTTATATGAAATTTAAAAAAAAATATCTTAAATTTATAAGAAATTTTTCAAAAATTTCTTATTTTTTTGGGGAAAATTTTCCATTTTTTTTTTTATAGAAAATTTTAAAAAATTTCCTATTTTTATAGGATAATTTTCAAAAATTTCCTATTTTTATAGGAAATTTTTCAAAAATTTCCTATTTTTATAGGAAATTTTTCAAAAATTTCCTATTTTTATAGGAAATTTTTCAAAAATTTCCTATTTTTATAGGAAATTTTTCAAAAACTTCCTATTTTTATAGGAAATTTTTCAAAAATTTCCTATTTTTATAGGAAATTTTTCAAAAATTTCCTATTTTTATAGGAAATTTTTCCTATTTTTATAGGAAATTTTTCAAAAATTTCCTATTTTTATAATAAATTTTTCAAAAATTTCCTATTTTTATAGGAAATTTTTCAAAAATTTCCTATTTTTATAGGAAATTTTTCAAAAATTTCCTATTTTTATAGGAAATTTTTCAAAAATTTCCTATTTTTATAGGAAATTTTTCAAAAATTTCCTATTTTTATAGGAAATTTTTGAAAAATTTCCTATTTTTATAGGAAATTTTTCAAAAATTTCCTATTTTTATAGGAAATTTTTCAAAAATTTCCTATTTTTATAAGAAATTTTTATAGGAAATTTTTCAAAAATTTCCTATTTTTATAGGAAATTTTTCAAAAATTTCCTATTTTTATAGGAAATTTTTCAAAAATTTCCTATTTTTATAGGAAATTTTTCAAAAATTTCCTATTTTTATAGGAAATTTTTCAAAAATTTCCTATTTTTATAGGAAATTTTTAAAAAATTTCCTATTTTTATAGGAAATTTTTCAAAAATTTCCTATTTTTATAGGAAATTTTTCAAAAATTTCCTTTTGTATGGGAAATTTTTCAAAAATTTCCTATTTTTATAGGAAAGTTTTCAAAAATTTAATATTTTTATAGGAAATTTTTCAAAAATTTCCTATTTTTATAGGAAATTTTTCAAAAATTTTCTATTTTTATAGGAAATTTTTTAAAAATTTACTATTTTTATAGGAAATTTTTCAAAAATTTCCTATTTTTATAGGAAATTTTTAAAAAATTTTCTATTTTTATAGGAAATTTTTAAAAAATTTCCTATTTTTATAGGAAATTTTTAAAAAATTTCCTATTTTTATAGGAAATTTTTAAAAAATTTCCTATTTTTATAGGAAATTTTTCAAAAATTTCCTATTTTGATAGGAAATTTTTCAAAAATTTCCTATTTTTATAGGAAATTTTTCAAAAATTTCCTATTTTTATAGGAAATTTTTCAAAAAAATTTTTTAAAAAAAAATTTTTCATAAAGTTCTCATTTTTATAAGAAATTTGTCAAAAATTTATATTTAAAATTTCCTATTTTTTTTTTAATTTTAAAAACTTTCAAGTTTTTCAGAAATTTAAATGGATATCTTCAAATATTTTTACTTAGTGTTAAAGTTGTAAAAAAAAAACTCTTAAATTAATAAAAACATTAAAATGACGAAAATGAAAAACATATGGATTAGATACGTGACAAAGCAAACGGAAATCGATTCAAAATAGAAACAGAATCTAAACAAAATGGAAATTGTCAGTAGCAGTGAAGATATGAAACACAATTTTTTGTTTTGATGACAGCTGGAAAATAGAAAAATATGAAAAAAAGCAAACATAATAAAACTCAAAAATATGACTTAAAAGTTCAAACAAATATTTAGAAAATCAACCATATTTTAATATCTTCTGTTTTGAAAATAATTTGCAACTGTAGGCTTCCTTTTGACTCCCTTAAAAGTTGTTTAATACCATAGATTTTATACAATTGTTAATTCAATAAAAATTCTTAATTAATTTCCCTTATTTTTATTTCATTACGTAGTATATTTTATTTCCTATGACTTTAAAAGACTCCAATAAACCGTGTGAGTTACTCTGAATCCCATTAGATTTTTCTGCTACTGTTTTCATTTCCGGCTTTTATATTTTTCTTGGTTTATTGCTGCTATTTTTGCACGTAAACAATCTCAATATGTACGTGGTGCCCACACATGAGTGAGTGTGAGTGTGTGAGTAAGTGAGAAAATTAAAAAGGACGAGAAAGTTAAAATAATAAAACTTGTATAAACTCTATAAAGAATAAATGGCTAAATATAAAACTTACTGTTTTGTTTAGCACAAAGTTAAGCCGTTTGAGTTTTTTACAGTTTTTATTGAAATCGTTATATAGTATCGCAGAGAAAACTCGCCCTTGGAACTGAATAATACATAATTTTGAGATAAACTCGAGATATAAATTGCCTTAGCCTGGCTATTCCCAAATGACAAGAATTTACTGAAACCGGAAGTTTGCAGCCTGATAGCCATTTCCAGGTTATTTGAGTGAACATCTAAAAAGCCTGTTTTCCCGGGAAGTCTTTTTCTTTTCGAGTTTTATAATATAACAAAATTTATCTTAAATGTTCTTTTTTCATAAGTAATTCATAATTTGTATTTTCTTCTATTTTCAGGTAAGTCCCATTTTGTTCTTCCACCTTTTACCTCCAAAATAAGGGTAAGCATTTGTATACTATTAAGATAAGTTTAATGATAGTATAAGTTTAAAGATTACTAACGTATTAAACTTATAATAGAAATGATCATTTGTGGGCAAATATTATTATTTTGCACTTTTTGTTTCTTATGAAAATAAAATCAATCTAAATACTTTACATAAATATAGAACTAAATGTGCTTATGTATATCGAAATAAAAATATATTATCTCGTGTGTAAACAAACACAGAAATCAGTGGAGGCCAAACATTGCTTATGCTAGCACTTGTGTTGCCGAAACACATACACTATACACAACAATTGTAAAAAACATATAAGAAGTTGTACTTGTATTTATATAGTAAAATCGCAAATTTGCTAACATGTTAGTGGACATCACTGCTGTGAATACCCAGTAGTTTAAAAATTAAGGTCACTTTTCATTACAGGTAAAACGCCAGAGCATTTTATATGCCCTTGTAGCGAGATTTTAACATATGTTTTAATCACATCAAATAAAATTACATATTAGTAAATTGTAGTGAAGGCAGCTCTACTACATGGAACCTCCGGGTAATTCAGAGTAAATTTACAACACGAGTTTATATCGAAATAATGTTATATTTGTACATAACTTAAATCATATGTTTTTAAGAATATATTTTATCTATTTGCTCTGTTTTAAGCTGAAATAAACTTTTTTATTAAATCAACGGGATATCTGTTAAATGTATTGGAGAACTAAGAATAAACTTAAATCAGATTAAACTCACATCAAATATAGATAAATAAAAATATTTATTTCATAATTTGTATTAAATGTTTAGGAAAATAAACAGATCTGGAACAGAACTAGAACAGAACTAGAACAGAACTAGAACAGAACTAGAACAGAACTAGAACAGAACTAGAACAGAACTAGAACAGAACTAGAACAGAACTAGAACAGAACTAGAACAGAACTAGAACAGAACTAGAACAGAACTAGAACAGAACTAGAACAGAACTAGAACAGAACTAGAACAGAACTAGAACAGAACTAGAACAGAACTAGAACAGAACTAGAACAGAACTAGAACAGAACTAGAACAGAACTAGAACAGAACTAGAACAGAACTAGAACAGAACTAGAACAGAACTAGAACAGAACTAGAACAGAACTAGAACAGAACTAGAACAGAACTAGAACAGAACTAGAACAGAACTAGAACAGAACTAGAACAGAACTAGAACAGAACTAGAACAGAACTAGAACAGAACTAGAACAGAACTAGAACAGAACTAGAACAGAACTAGAACAGAACTAGAACAGAACTAGAACAGAACTAGAACAGAACTAGAACAGAACTAGAACAGAACTAGAACAGAACTAGAACAGAACTAGAACAGAACTAGAACAGAACTAGAACAGAACTAGAACAGAACTAGAACAGAACTAGAACAGAACTAGAACAGAACTAGAACAGAACTAGAACAGAACTAGAACAGAACTAGAACAGAACTAGAACAGAACTAGAACAGAACTAGAACAGAACTAGAACAGAACTAGAACAGAACTAGAACAGAACTAGAACAGAACTAGAACAGAACTAGAACAGAACTAGAACAGAACTAGAACAGAACTAGAACAGAACTAGAACAGAACTAGAACAGAACTAGAACAGAACTAGAACAGAACTAGAACAGAACTAGAACAGAACTAGAACAGAACTAGAACAGAACTAGAACAGAACTAGAACAGAACTAGAACAGAACTAGAACAGAACTAGAACAGAACTAGAACAGAACTAGAACAGAACTAGAACAGAACTAGAACAGAACTAGAACAGAACTAGAACAGAACTAGAACAGAACTAGAACAGAACTAGAACAGAACTAGAACAGAACTAGAACAGAACTAGAACAGAACTAGAACAGAACTAGAACAGAACTAGAACAGAACTAGAACAGAACTAGAACAGAACTAGAACAGAACTAGAACAGAACTAGAACAGAACTAGAACAGAACTAGAACAGAACTAGAACAGAACTAGAACAGAACTAGAACAGAACTAGAACAGAACTAGAACAGAACTAGAACAGAACTAGAACAGAACTAGAACAGAACTAGAACAGAACTAGAACAGAACTAGAACAGAACTAGAACAGAACTAGAACAGAACTAGAACAGAACTAGAACAGAACTAGAACAGAACTAGAACAGAACTAGAACAGAACTAGAACAGAACTAGAACAGAACTAGAACAGAACTAGAACAGAACTAGAACAGAACTAGAACAGAACTAGAACAGAACTAGAACAGAACTAGAACAGAACTAGAACAGAACTAGAACAGAACTAGAACAGAACTAGAACAGAACTAGAACAGAACTAGAACAGAACTAGAACAGAACTAGAACAGAACTAGAACAGAACTAGAACAGAACTAGAACAGAACTAGAACAGAACTAGAACAGAACTAGAACAGAACTAGAACAGAACTAGAACAGAACTAGAACAGAACTAGAACAGAACTAGAACAGAACTAGAACAGAACTAGAACAGAACTAGAACAGAACTAGAACAGAACTAGAACAGAACTAGAACAGAACTAGAACAGAACTAGAACAGAACTAGAACAGAACTAGAACAGAACTAGAACAGAACTAGAACAGAACTAGAACAGAACTAGAACAGAACTAGAACAGAACTAGAACAGAACTAGAACAGAACTAGAACAGAACTAGAACAGAACTAGAACAGAACTAGAACAGAACTAGAACAGAACTAGAACAGAACTAGAACAGAACTAGAACAGAACTAGAACAGAACTAGAACAGAACTAGAACAGAACTAGAACAGAACTAGAACAGAACTAGAACAGAACTAGAACAGAACTAGAACAGAACTAGAACAGAACTAGAACAGAACTAGAACAGAACTAGAACAGAACTAGAACAGAACTAGAACAGAACTAGAACAGAACTAGAACAGAACTAGAACAGAACTAGAACAGAACTAGAACAGAACTAGAACAGAACTAGAACAGAACTAGAACAGAACTAGAACAGAACTAGAACAGAACTAGAACAGAACTAGAACAGAACTAGAACAGAACTAGAACAGAACTAGAACAGAACTAGAACAGAACTAGAACAGAACTAGAACAGAACTAGAACAGAACTAGAACAGAACTAGAACAGAACTAGAACAGAACTAGAACAGAACTAGAACAGAACTAGAACAGAACTAGAACAGAACTAGAACAGAACTAGAACAGAACTAGAACAGAACTAGAACAGAACTAGAACAGAACTAGAACAGAACTAGAACAGAACTAGAACAGAACTAGAACAGAACTAGAACAGAACTAGAACAGAACTAGAACAGAACTAGAACAGAACTAGAACAGAACTAGAACAGAACTAGAACAGAACTAGAACAGAACTAGAACAGAACTAGAACAGAACTAGAACAGAACTAGAACAGAACTAGAACAGAACTAGAACAGAACTAGAACAGAACTAGAACAGAACTAGAACAGAACTAGAACAGAACTAGAACAGAACTAGAACAGAACTAGAACAGAACTAGAACAGAACTAGAACAGAACTAGAACAGAACTAGAACAGAACTAGAACAGAACTAGAACAGAACTAGAACAGAACTAGAACAGAACTAGAACAGAACTAGAACAGAACTAGAACAGAACTAGAACAGAACTAGAACAGAACTAGAACAGAACTAGAACAGAACTAGAACAGAACTAGAACAGAACTAGAACAGAACTAGAACAGAACTAGAACAGAACTAGAACAGAACTAGAACAGAACTAGAACAGAACTAGAACAGAACTAGAACAGAACTAGAACAGAACTAGAACAGAACTAGAACAGAACTAGAACAGAACTAGAACAGAACTAGAACAGAACTAGAACAGAACTAGAACAGAACTAGAACAGAACTAGAACAGAACTAGAACAGAACTAGAACAGAACTAGAACAGAACTAGAACAGAACTAGAACAGAACTAGAACAGAACTAGAACAGAACTAGAACAGAACTAGAACAGAACTAGAACAGAACTAGAACAGAACTAGAACAGAACTAGAACAGAACTAGAACAGAACTAGAACAGAACTAGAACAGAACTAGAACAGAACTAGAACAGAACTAGAACAGAACTAGAACAGAACTAGAACAGAACTAGAACAGAACTAGAACAGAACTAGAACAGAACTAGAACAGAACTAGAACAGAACTAGAACAGAACTAGAACAGAACTAGAACAGAACTAGAACAGAACTAGAACAGAACTAGAACAGAACTAGAACAGAACTAGAACAGAACTAGAACAGAACTAGAACAGAACTAGAACAGAACTAGAACAGAACTAGAACAGAACTAGAACAGAACTAGAACAGAACTAGAACAGAACTAGAACAGAACTAGAACAGAACTAGAACAGAACTAGAACAGAACTAGAACAGAACTAGAACAGAACTAGAACAGAACTAGAACAGAACTAGAACAGAACTAGAACAGAACTAGAACAGAACTAGAACAGAACTAGAACAGAACTAGAACAGAACTAGAACAGAACTAGAACAGAACTAGAACAGAACTAGAACAGAACTAGAACAGAACTAGAACAGAACTAGAACAGAACTAGAACAGAACTAGAACAGAACTAGAACAGAACTAGAACAGAACTAGAACAGAACTAGAACAGAACTAGAACAGAACTAGAACAGAACTAGAACAGAACTAGAACAGAACTAGAACAGAACTAGAACAGAACTAGAACAGAACTAGAACAGAACTAGAACAGAACTAGAACAGAACTAGAACAGAACTAGAACAGAACTAGAACAGAACTAGAACAGAACTAGAACAGAACTAGAACAGAACTAGAACAGAACTAGAACAGAACTAGAACAGAACTAGAACAGAACTAGAACAGAACTAGAACAGAACTAGAACAGAACTAGAACAGAACTAGAACAGAACTAGAACAGAACTAGAACAGAACTAGAACAGAACTAGAACAGAACTAGAACAGAACTAGAACAGAACTAGAACAGAACTAGAACAGAACTAGAACAGAACTAGAACAGAACTAGAACAGAACTAGAACAGAACTAGAACAGAACTAGAACAGAACTAGAACAGAACTAGAACAGAACTAGAACAGAACTAGAACAGAACTAGAACAGAACTAGAACAGAACTAGAACAGAACTAGAACAGAACTAGAACAGAACTAGAACAGAACTAGAACAGAACTAGAACAGAACTAGAACAGAACTAGAACAGAACTAGAACAGAACTAGAACAGAACTAGAACAGAACTAGAACAGAACTAGAACAGAACTAGAACAGAACTAGAACAGAACTAGAACAGAACTAGAACAGAACTAGAACAGAACTAGAACAGAACTAGAACAGAACTAGAACAGAACTAGAACAGAACTAGAACAGAACTAGAACAGAACTAGAACAGAACTAGAACAGAACTAGAACAGAACTAGAACAGAACTAGAACAGAACTAGAACAGAACTAGAACAGAACTAGAACAGAACTAGAACAGAACTAGAACAGAACTAGAACAGAACTAGAACAGAACTAGAACAGAACTAGAACAGAACTAGAACAGAACTAGAACAGAACTAGAACAGAACTAGAACAGAACTAGAACAGAACTAGAACAGAACTAGAACAGAACTAGAACAGAACTAGAACAGAACTAGAACAGAACTAGAACAGAACTAGAACAGAACTAGAACAGAACTAGAACAGAACTAGAACAGAACTAGAACAGAACTAGAACAGAACTAGAACAGAACTAGAACAGAACTAGAACAGAACTAGAACAGAACTAGAACAGAACTAGAACAGAACTAGAACAGAACTAGAACAGAACTAGAACAGAACTAGAACAGAACTAGAACAGAACTAGAACAGAACTAGAACAGAACTAGAACAGAACTAGAACAGAACTAGAACAGAACTAGAACAGAACTAGAACAGAACTAGAACAGAACTAGAACAGAACTAGAACAGAACTAGAACAGAACTAGAACAGAACTAGAACAGAACTAGAACAGAACTAGAACAGAACTAGAACAGAACTAGAACAGAACTAGAACAGAACTAGAACAGAACTAGAACAGAACTAGAACAGAACTAGAACAGAACTAGAACAGAACTAGAACAGAACTAGAACAGAACTAGAACAGAACTAGAACAGAACTAGAACAGAACTAGAACAGAACTAGAACAGAACTAGAACAGAACTAGAACAGAACTAGAACAGAACTAGAACAGAACTAGAACAGAACTAGAACAGAACTAGAACAGAACTAGAACAGAACTAGAACAGAACTAGAACAGAACTAGAACAGAACTAGAACAGAACTAGAACAGAACTAGAACAGAACTAGAACAGAACTAGAACAGAACTAGAACAGAACTAGAACAGAACTAGAACAGAACTAGAACAGAACTAGAACAGAACTAGAACAGAACTAGAACAGAACTAGAACAGAACTAGAACAGAACTAGAACAGAACTAGAACAGAACTAGAACAGAACTAGAACAGAACTAGAACAGAACTAGAACAGAACTAGAACAGAACTAGAACAGAACTAGAACAGAACTAGAACAGAACTAGAACAGAACTAGAACAGAACTAGAACAGAACTAGAACAGAACTAGAACAGAACTAGAACAGAACTAGAACAGAACTAGAACAGAACTAGAACAGAACTAGAACAGAACTAGAACAGAACTAGAACAGAACTAGAACAGAACTAGAACAGAACTAGAACAGAACTAGAACAGAACTAGAACAGAACTAGAACAGAACTAGAACAGAACTAGAACAGAACTAGAACAGAACTAGAACAGAACTAGAACAGAACTAGAACAGAACTAGAACAGAACTAGAACAGAACTAGAACAGAACTAGAACAGAACTAGAACAGAACTAGAACAGAACTAGAACAGAACTAGAACAGAACTAGAACAGAACTAGAACAGAACTAGAACAGAACTAGAACAGAACTAGAACAGAACTAGAACAGAACTAGAACAGAACTAGAACAGAACTAGAACAGAACTAGAACAGAACTAGAACAGAACTAGAACAGAACTAGAACAGAACTAGAACAGAACTAGAACAGAACTAGAACAGAACTAGAACAGAACTAGAACAGAACTAGAACAGAACTAGAACAGAACTAGAACAGAACTAGAACAGAACTAGAACAGAACTAGAACAGAACTAGAACAGAACTAGAACAGAACTAGAACAGAACTAGAACAGAACTAGAACAGAACTAGAACAGAACTAGAACAGAACTAGAACAGAACTAGAACAGAACTAGAACAGAACTAGAACAGAACTAGAACAGAACTAGAACAGAACTAGAACAGAACTAGAACAGAACTAGAACAGAACTAGAACAGAACTAGAACAGAACTAGAACAGAACTAGAACAGAACTAGAACAGAACTAGAACAGAACTAGAACAGAACTAGAACAGAACTAGAACAGAACTAGAACAGAACTAGAACAGAACTAGAACAGAACTAGAACAGAACTAGAACAGAACTAGAACAGAACTAGAACAGAACTAGAACAGAACTAGAACAGAACTAGAACAGAACTAGAACAGAACTAGAACAGAACTAGAACAGAACTAGAACAGAACTAGAACAGAACTAGAACAGAACTAGAACAGAACTAGAACAGAACTAGAACAGAACTAGAACAGAACTAGAACAGAACTAGAACAGAACTAGAACAGAACTAGAACAGAACTAGAACAGAACTAGAACAGAACTAGAACAGAACTAGAACAGAACTAGAACAGAACTAGAACAGAACTAGAACAGAACTAGAACAGAACTAGAACAGAACTAGAACAGAACTAGAACAGAACTAGAACAGAACTAGAACAGAACTAGAACAGAACTAGAACAGAACTAGAACAGAACTAGAACAGAACTAGAACAGAACTAGAACAGAACTAGAACAGAACTAGAACAGAACTAGAACAGAACTAGAACAGAACTAGAACAGAACTAGAACAGAACTAGAACAGAACTAGAACAGAACTAGAACAGAACTAGAACAGAACTAGAACAGAACTAGAACAGAACTAGAACAGAACTAGAACAGAACTAGAACAGAACTAGAACAGAACTAGAACAGAACTAGAACAGAACTAGAACAGAACTAGAACAGAACTAGAACAGAACTAGAACAGAACTAGAACAGAACTAGAACAGAACTAGAACAGAACTAGAACAGAACTAGAACAGAACTAGAACAGAACTAGAACAGAACTAGAACAGAACTAGAACAGAACTAGAACAGAACTAGAACAGAACTAGAACAGAACTAGAACAGAACTAGAACAGAACTAGAACAGAACTAGAACAGAACTAGAACAGAACTAGAACAGAACTAGAACAGAACTAGAACAGAACTAGAACAGAACTAGAACAGAACTAGAACAGAACTAGAACAGAACTAGAACAGAACTAGAACAGAACTAGAACAGAACTAGAACAGAACTAGAACAGAACTAGAACAGAACTAGAACAGAACTAGAACAGAACTAGAACAGAACTAGAACAGAACTAGAACAGAACTAGAACAGAACTAGAACAGAACTAGAACAGAACTAGAACAGAACTAGAACAGAACTAGAACAGAACTAGAACAGAACTAGAACAGAACTAGAACAGAACTAGAACAGAACTAGAACAGAACTAGAACAGAACTAGAACAGAACTAGAACAGAACTAGAACAGAACTAGAACAGAACTAGAACAGAACTAGAACAGAACTAGAACAGAACTAGAACAGAACTAGAACAGAACTAGAACAGAACTAGAACAGAACTAGAACAGAACTAGAACAGAACTAGAACAGAACTAGAACAGAACTAGAACAGAACTAGAACAGAACTAGAACAGAACTAGAACAGAACTAGAACAGAACTAGAACAGAACTAGAACAGAACTAGAACAGAACTAGAACAGAACTAGAACAGAACTAGAACAGAACTAGAACAGAACTAGAACAGAACTAGAACAGAACTAGAACAGAACTAGAACAGAACTAGAACAGAACTAGAACAGAACTAGAACAGAACTAGAACAGAACTAGAACAGAACTAGAACAGAACTAGAACAGAACTAGAACAGAACTAGAACAGAACTAGAACAGAACTAGAACAGAACTAGAACAGAACTAGAACAGAACTAGAACAGAACTAGAACAGAACTAGAACAGAACTAGAACAGAACTAGAACAGAACTAGAACAGAACTAGAACAGAACTAGAACAGAACTAGAACAGAACTAGAACAGAACTAGAACAGAACTAGAACAGAACTAGAACAGAACTAGAACAGAACTAGAACAGAACTAGAACAGAACTAGAACAGAACTAGAACAGAACTAGAACAGAACTAGAACAGAACTAGAACAGAACTAGAACAGAACTAGAACAGAACTAGAACAGAACTAGAACAGAACTAGAACAGAACTAGAACAGAACTAGAACAGAACTAGAACAGAACTAGAACAGAACTAGAACAGAACTAGAACAGAACTAGAACAGAACTAGAACAGAACTAGAACAGAACTAGAACAGAACTAGAACAGAACTAGAACAGAACTAGAACAGAACTAGAACAGAACTAGAACAGAACTAGAACAGAACTAGAACAGAACTAGAACAGAACTAGAACAGAACTAGAACAGAACTAGAACAGAACTAGAACAGAACTAGAACAGAACTAGAACAGAACTAGAACAGAACTAGAACAGAACTAGAACAGAACTAGAACAGAACTAGAACAGAACTAGAACAGAACTAGAACAGAACTAGAACAGAACTAGAACAGAACTAGAACAGAACTAGAACAGAACTAGAACAGAACTAGAACAGAACTAGAACAGAACTAGAACAGAACTAGAACAGAACTAGAACAGAACTAGAACAGAACTAGAACAGAACTAGAACAGAACTAGAACAGAACTAGAACAGAACTAGAACAGAACTAGAACAGAACTAGAACAGAACTAGAACAGAACTAGAACAGAACTAGAACAGAACTAGAACAGAACTAGAACAGAACTAGAACAGAACTAGAACAGAACTAGAACAGAACTAGAACAGAACTAGAACAGAACTAGAACAGAACTAGAACAGAACTAGAACAGAACTAGAACAGAACTAGAACAGAACTAGAACAGAACTAGAACAGAACTAGAACAGAACTAGAACAGAACTAGAACAGAACTAGAACAGAACTAGAACAGAACTAGAACAGAACTAGAACAGAACTAGAACAGAACTAGAACAGAACTAGAACAGAACTAGAACAGAACTAGAACAGAACTAGAACAGAACTAGAACAGAACTAGAACAGAACTAGAACAGAACTAGAACAGAACTAGAACAGAACTAGAACAGAACTAGAACAGAACTAGAACAGAACTAGAACAGAACTAGAACAGAACTAGAACAGAACTAGAACAGAACTAGAACAGAACTAGAACAGAACTAGAACAGAACTAGAACAGAACTAGAACAGAACTAGAACAGAACTAGAACAGAACTAGAACAGAACTAGAACAGAACTAGAACAGAACTAGAACAGAACTAGAACAGAACTAGAACAGAACTAGAACAGAACTAGAACAGAACTAGAACAGAACTAGAACAGAACTAGAACAGAACTAGAACAGAACTAGAACAGAACTAGAACAGAACTAGAACAGAACTAGAACAGAACTAGAACAGAACTAGAACAGAACTAGAACAGAACTAGAACAGAACTAGAACAGAACTAGAACAGAACTAGAACAGAACTAGAACAGAACTAGAACAGAACTAGAACAGAACTAGAACAGAACTAGAACAGAACTAGAACAGAACTAGAACAGAACTAGAACAGAACTAGAACAGAACTAGAACAGAACTAGAACAGAACTAGAACAGAACTAGAACAGAACTAGAACAGAACTAGAACAGAACTAGAACAGAACTAGAACAGAACTAGAACAGAACTAGAACAGAACTAGAACAGAACTAGAACAGAACTAGAACAGAACTAGAACAGAACTAGAACAGAACTAGAACAGAACTAGAACAGAACTAGAACAGAACTAGAACAGAACTAGAACAGAACTAGAACAGAACTAGAACAGAACTAGAACAGAACTAGAACAGAACTAGAACAGAACTAAAACAGAACTAGAACAGAACTAGAACAGAGGTGGTACAAAATAGTATAGTAATTGCATTGGGACTATGACTTGCACTTTAATAATGACTTGAGCTTTTAGAATGACTTTAATTTTTAAAATGACTTGCACTTTTAGAATGACCTTTACTATGACTTGCACTTTGAGAATGACCTTCTCTTTTGGAATGACTTGCATTTTAAGAGTGACTCTCACTTTAAGAATGACTTTTACTTTTTAAATGACTTGCACTTCTAAAACGACGCTGCTGATCTCCTTGCAATCTATACCACTTATGTATGTATATCCGTTCTAAAATTAAATAGCTACAATATTAATGCAACACAATGCGTTATGAACAGCTATAAAAATACTTTTTGAAAACTATGACCGATAGGGGTTAAAAAAGGGTGAAAATAGTTTCTTTGGTACTATTTTTTACCTGCTGTTATCTTTTGAATCAAAGAATATAGAAAGAAACTTTGTACTGCAGTCAATAAATGTGAAAAAATATTGAACACATATTTGGTCCTTTTTTGATTTCAGGTGTCAAAATGGGTAAGAAAGGGATAAAATTATGACTTAGCATCTAATATATTAGTACGAATTGGAACAAATTATTAACTGCGTTTTAATAAAATGTACCTAGTTTAGTTGGGTCCAAAGAATTACCAAATATGCTTATGGAACTTTTTGAAATAAAGGGATAAAAAGGGGAAAACTTGGTAATGTTATAACTTTTAAAGTAAAAGATATGTCCTTTGTGGACAAGTTGTTGCGCATGAGCCGATAAAGATTTTTAAGTAGATACGACTAATTTCCGATAGGTGGCGCCACTAAAAATTACTCAAAATGTATTAAATCGTAAACTGTACATTTGGTCATGCCATGATCTTTAGCAAACTTATTGCCCATGAGCCGACAAACGTTTCTAAGTTGGTATGACTAATTTCCGACAAGAAATTGAATTTAATCAAGCTATAACTAATTACCGGCAGGTGGCGCCACTGACAATTACTCAAAATGTATTAAATCGTAAACTGTGCATTTGTTCATGCTATGATCTTTAGCAAAGTTATTGGCCATGAGCCGACAAAGGTTTCTAAGTTGGTATGACCGATTTCCGATAAGAAATTGCATTTAATTAAGATATGGCTAATTTCCGACATGTGGCGCCACTGAAATTTGCTCAAAATGTATTAAATCGTAAACTGTGTATTTGTTCATGCTATGATCTTTAGCAAAGTTATTGTCCATGAGCCGACAAATGTATCTAAGTTGGTATGACCAATTTCCGACAAGATATTGCATTTAATCAAGATATGGCTAATTTCCGACTTGTGGCGCCACTGAAAATTACTCAAAGTAATTTTCAGTGGTCATGCTATGAGCTTCAGCAAAGTTATTGCTAGTGAGCGGACAAACGTTTCTAAGTTGGTATGACCAATTTCCGACAAGAAATTGCACTACATCAAGCTATGATCTTTAGCAAAGTTGTTGCGCATGAGCGTTGAAACAAATTTCCAACAGGTGGCACCACTAAAAATTAATCAAAATAAACTAATCTTTAGCAAAGTGATTGCTTATACATAAGTCGACGGAGGTTTCTAAGGTGGTATGACCAATTTCCAAAATTATTCAAATTGAATTGAATTTTAAACTATGCATTTGATCATGTGTTGATCGGATAAAATGAATAAAATGATTCAAAATTAATTTGATTTTTCCCTAAATTTATTTTAGTTAGTGGTGCAGCAACGCAAGTACTTTGTAAAATAAAATATATGAAAAGTTTAAAATTTGCCTCGAAATGCTTATCATAAAGTTTATCATAAAGCTCCGAGCAAGGCTCGGTCAACCAGGTACTTCACTGTTATATCAACATTGCAATGGTAAGTGTTTTAATAAAATCAGGAATCTGGTACTGAAATTCAAATTTTTGTACGTATAACTCGCACGTCTGAAAAACTTATATATTTATAGCTGATCAGTAGATTATATTAAATACTATATATGTACCATCTCTACGAGGAATAAGCTCCATTCAGAAGTAGATGAGCGGAAACATATGCATATTTCGTCAAAAAATGAATCTTTTCAAGCACTTATTAATCCCCCTATCATCTTTCTCAGAGTATTTTACAAGTTCTATCACAATACAATGAATAAATGGAGGTCATCCCCTGAGTGCTGGTCCAAATTAAATAGAACTATTAGCATCAGTTTCCCTATCATCTGAATTTATTTCATTACTATTTAAGCTAATGTTTTATTATTCATAATAATTTCAAGTTCTAATTATTATCCTCAGTTACGAGCGAAATAATTTGAATATCTTTGAATATAAAATTTTAAAGCTGAATATTTGTATTAGTACTCATGTAAATGTGAATGTATTTTTCTCATTTTCATTTGATTACTCCTCACGAATGATAAGTATTTAGATAATTTAATTAACTTCCATTTATTCCAATACATTGATAAATCCAAATGACTCTATTTTGTATTATATATATATTTTTTTTTTGCCAAAAAGCTTTACAGACACAAAACCACACCAGGATTCTGAAAGAGCTCTATGGCTCATTTCTGTAAGTAAGACTCTCGCTCTCTCTCTCTCTCAAATTATCTTCCTGTATCTGTACTCGTAGTAATAACTTGAAAATTTACTCATATTAATTCATTTATTCAAGAAACCTGTTATTCTTGTTTTACAAAAGTATGAAATTTTCTTTGCATTCATCTAGGCGTTTAAGCGCATGCCCATCAATTTATCTGAGGGAGCATAATAACCAGAAAGAGCATAAATTTATTCATTATTTTGTTATAAACAATAAATTAATGCATACATGCTAACAGGTCGCGTTTTTCTGTATTTGTTTTCATATTTCCATTTAACATTTCCTTTTTTTGTGTTTTGTTGTTTTTCCCATTTTTTTTCCATCCAACTTTCAATTTTTTATTATTTGTATTTTTCATAATGGCAACTTACACAAGTATCCAGATACACTTACACCAGCCACAGACACAACAGCAGAAACATTGAAATATCTTGCCTAAATACCAACACACGACTACAAGCAGACAGACTGACGGGAGGACAGACAGACGGACACGCTATTTCATGAATACACAACACAATCTCGCAACGTTTGAAGATGTGAAGTTATTAAACATATTTAATGGGTTCCCAAGTATAATTGGGGTAGAAATTTAAAGGCCTAGTAACATACTTCCAAAGCTCAACAAAAAGTAACTCCATAAATGACAGAGACTATGACGACTCACACCCACCTACAGTATTACACTCACTTATATTTATATTCCCGTGTGTGCTGCGTGTATTTGTGTGTGTGTGTGTGTGTCTGTGTATGTGAGGACTTTAGGAAAAGTGTTTTTGCAATATTTATGGATGTTCTATATATTTTGAATGCCCTTCTTAAAACATTGAAAATAGAATTATAAAATAATTTACTTATTGACAAATATTTAGTTACTTTTTTGAACAACAATTTTGTATTGAGACAATTTTTGACCTATTAGGCGAAATTTTTTTTTTTTTTTATAGGAAATTTTTCAAAAATTTTCTATTTTTATAGGAAATTTTTCAAAAATTTCCTATTTTTATAGGAAATTTTTCAAAAATTTCCTATTTTTATAGGAAATTTTTCAAAAATTTCCTATTTTTATAGGAAATTTTTCAAAAATTTCCTATTTTTATAGGAAATTTTTCAAAAATTTCCTATTTTTATAGGAAATTTTTCAAAAATTTCCTATTTTTATAGGAAATTTTTCAAAAATTTCCTATTTTTATAGGAAATTTTTCAAAAATTTCCTATTTTTATAGGAAATTTTTCAAAAATTTCCTATTTTTATAGGAAATTTTTCAAAAATTTCCTATTTTTATAGGAAATTTTTCAAAAATTTCCTATTTTTATAGGAAATTTTTCAAAAATTTCCTATTTTTATAGGAAATTTTTCAAAAATTTCCTATTTTTATAGGAAATTTTTCAAAAATTTCCTATTTTTATAGGAAATTTTTCAAAAATTTCCTATTTTTATAGGAAATTTTTCAAAAATTTCCTATTTTTATAGGAAATTTTTCAAAATTTTCCTATTTTTATAGGAAATTTTTCAAAAATTTCCTATTTTTATAGGAAATTTTTCAAAAATTTCCAATTTTTATAGGAAATTTTTCAAAAATTTCCTATTTTTATAGGAAATTTTTCAAAAATTTCCTATTTTTATAGGAAATTTTTCAAAAATTTCCTATTTTTATAGGAAATTTTTCAAAAATTTCCTATTTTTATAGGAAATTTTTCAAAAATTTCCTATTTTTATAGGAAATTTTTCAAAAATTTCCTATTTTTATAGGAAATTTTTCAAAAATTTCCTATTTTTATAGGAAATTTTTCAAAAATTTCCTATTTTTATAGGAAATTTTTCAAAAATTTCCTATTTTTATAGGAAATTTTTCAAAAATTTCCTATTTTTATAGGAAATTTTTCAAAAATTTCCTATTTTTATAGGAAATTTTTCAAAAATTTCCTATTTTTATAGGAAATTTTTCAAAAATTTCCTATTTTTATAGGAAATTTTTCGAAAATTTCCTATTTTTATAGGAAATTTTTCAAAAACTTCCTATTTTGATAGGAAATTTTTCAAAAATTTCCTATTTTTATAGGAAATTTTTCAAAAATTTCCTATTTTTATAGGAAATTTTTCAAAAATTTCCTATTTTTATAGGAAATTTTTCAAAAATTTCCTATTTTTATAGGAAATTTTTCAAAAATTTCCTATTTTTATAGGAAATTTTTCAAAAATTTCCTATTTTTATAGGAAATTTTTCAAAAATTTCCTATTTTTATAGGAAATTTTTCAAAAATTTCCTATTTTTATAGGAAATTTTTCAAAAATTTCCTATTTTTATAGGAAATTTTTCAAAAATTTCCTATTTTTATAGGAAATTTTTCAAAAATTTCCTATTTTTATAGGAAATTTTTCAAAAATTTCCTATTTTTATAGGAAATTTTTCAAAAATTTCCTATTTTTATAGGAAATTTTTCAAAAATTTCCTATTTTTATAGGAAATTTTTCAAAAATTTCCTATTTTTATAGGAAATTTTTCAAAAATTTCCTATTTTTATAGGAAATTTTTCAAAAATTTCCTATTTTTATAGGAAATTTTTCAAAAATTTCCTATTTTTATAGGAAATTTTTCAAAAATTTCCTATTTTTATAGGAAATTTTTCAAAAATTTCCTATTTTTATAGGAAATTTTTCAAAAATTTCCTATTTTTATAGGAAATTTTTCAAAAATTTCCTATTTTTATAGGAAATTTTTCAAAAATTTCCTATTTTTATAGGAAATTTTTCAAAAATTTCCTATTTTTATAGGAAATTTTTCAAAAATTTCCTATTTTTATAGGAAATTTTTCAAAAATTTCCTATTTTTATAGGAAATTTTTCAAAAATTTCCTATTTTTATAGGAAATTTTTCAAAAATTTCCTATTTTTATAGGAAATTTTTCAAAAATTTCCTATTTTTATAGGAAATTTTTCAAAAATTTCCTATTTTTATAGGAAATTTTTCAAAAATTTCCTATTTTTATAGGAAATTTTTCAAAAATTTCCTATTTTTATAGGAAATTTTTCAAAAATTTCCTATTTTTCTAGGAAATTTTTCAAAAATTTCCTATTTTTCTAGGAAATTTTTCAAAAATTTCCTATTTTTCTAGGAAATTTTTCAAAAATTTCCTATTTTTCTAGGAAATTTTTCAAAAATTTCCTATTTTTATAGGAAATTTTTCAAAAATTTCTTATTTTTATAGGAAATTTTTCAAAAATTTCTTATTTTTATAGGAAATTTTTCAAAAATTTCCTATTTTTAAAGGAAAATTTTAAAAATTTCCTATTTTTATAGGAAAATTTTCAAAATTTTCCTATTTTTATAGGAAATTTTTCAAAAATTTCCAATTATTATAGGAAACTTTTCAAAAATTTCTTATTTGTACTTGTAAGTTTTTAAAAATTTCCTATTTTATAGGAAATATTTCAAAAAAATTTTATTTTTATAGGAAAATTCTCAAAAAATCCTTATTTTAATTCAATTTCTAGTATAAGTCTTTAAGAAAAATTGGTGAAGGGTATATTCTAATCGCTGTAGCTGTCTGTAATTACTCCAGCTTTGTAAGCTTATATGTGTGTGTTATATGTGAGCTGATATGTATATGTATGCATCCCTTTCAAAGGTGATTACTGCCTGTCGTTTTATATTTTGCATTTATTAGTCCGTCATCTCTCATACGTTATTGCTGATGATAATAATTATGATGTTGTTAAAAAATAAACATATAAGTACGAGAATATATCCATATATCAGTCATTGGGTCATTTTGATTTTTCTTCTTTTTTTTATTTTTCCCTGAGCCTTCCATTTCAAGGTGTGTACAATCGATGGCTGTATTGCTAAGGGTTTTTATAACAGGTTTCTTATTTGAAAGCTAAACCATATACAAACACTTAAAATATTTATGGCAAATGTAAAGCTTTCGGTAATATAAATTTATAAGCTAATATAAAGGTAATAAGAGGGTGCATTAGCCCCATAATTAAATTCTCAAAAGGTTTTGCCGAAGCACTTAAAGACACGTGTTACATTTAACGTACAAAATGCTAAAGGTTAGGAGAACAATTTCATATTGAAGATTACAAGAAATTTAAAAACATCTTCAAAAATTGTTCAAGAGTTTTTCAAATTGTATGACACTAGGCTACAAGAAATTTATTTTATACTAACTATATTAAAAAACCAAACAACA
This sequence comes from Stomorhina lunata, assembly GCA_933228675.1. NCBI lineage: Eukaryota > Metazoa > Arthropoda > Insecta > Diptera > Rhiniidae > Stomorhina > Stomorhina lunata. Next base: position 13,604,888 of record OW121741.1, read on the forward strand.
AATTTCTCTAATTTTAACTTAATTTATATGCTACCCCCAACTTATACCACAAAAAACCACAACCACTAAAATCAATTTCCACATCAAAAACAGAATTCATTAAATATTTAAAATAAAACAGCAAAACATAACATCTTTTTTTAAATAATTCTTAGAATACAATTCATTCCCTCATCACTTAGCAACTTTTAGTTACTTAAGATCACAACTAATTACAAGATATTTCATAAAAGATTCATTGTCAGAAAACAGCATGATTTAATGTGCAAAAGATTTCCATCAAAACAGACAACGAGTCTAACATGACATACAGACATACATCATATTTCTGACATTGTAGTGAAAATTTGGGGGCTGTATCACTGAAATTGAGGTATAGAGACGCAAGTTAAACACCCCATGATTTTTGTATACTTAAGCTTGCGAAAAAGAAAAGTAGTACAAATATTCTAATTAATATAAAGTGAGCTTTAAGTGAACTTGTGAAAGAAATCAATCATACCCCCAAAAGTATGCAACAACATTATAAAACACAGCTCGAAAATATTTTATAAGAACAAATATTTTGCAAAATTTTGTCTTTTATAGAAAATTTTGCAAAATTTTGTCTTTTATAGAAAATTTTGCAAAATTTTGTCTTTTATAGAAAATTTTGCAAAATTTTGTCTTTTATAGAAAATTTTGCAAAATTTTGTCTTTTATAGAAAATTTTGCAAAATTTTGTCTTTTATAGAAAATTTTGCAAAATTTTGTCTTTTATAGAAAATTTTGCAAAATTTTGTCTTTTATAGAAAATTTTGCAAAATTTTGTCTTTTATAGAAAATTTTGTCTTATATACATTTTTTTTAAATTTTGTCTTTTACAGAAAAATTTTCAAAATTTCGTCTTCTATAGAAAATTTTTCAAAACTTTGTCTTTTAGAGAAAATTTTGCAAAATTTTGTCTTTTATAGAAAATTTTGTCTTTTATAGAAAATTTTGCAAAATTTTGTCTTTTATAGAAAATTTTGCAAAATTTTGTCTTTTATAGAAAATTTTTCAAAATTTTGTCTTTTATAGAAAATTTTGCAAAATTTTGTCTTTTACAGAAAATTTCGCAAAATTTTGTCTTTTATAGAAAATTTTGCAAAATTTTGTCTTTTATAGAAAATTTTGCAAAATTTTGTCTTTAATAGAAAATTTTGCAAAATTTTGTCTTTAATAGTAAATTTTTCAAAATTTTGTCTTTTATAGAAAATTTTGCAAAATTTTGTCTTTTATAGAAAATTTTGCAAAATTTTGTCTTTTATAGAAAATTTTGCAAAAATTTGTCTTCTTAAGAAAATTTTGTCTTCTTAAGAGAATTTTGCAAAATTTTAACTTCTATAGAAAATATTGCAAAATTTTTTCTTCTATAGAAAATTTTCGCAAAATTTTGTCTTTAAAAGAAAATTTTTTCTTTTATAGAAAATTTTGCAAAATTTTCTCTTCTATAAAAAAAATTAGGGTACACAGAAGTAGATTATAGATCTAAGTGTAAGACACCGGTTAGTTAGAGCACATTTTTAAATTTTCAGTACTCCCCCTTAAAAAACGCGAACCATTCTTTAAATCTAATTTCGACAATGTAGATATTCTAATTTTAAAGACCATAAAATAGACACGGTGTCATCTAATGAGCCTGTCAAAATAGATGAACCGTACACCAACAGCAATAAAAGGCATAAAGACAAAGAAAAGTTATGCAGGAATGGAGAAGGCATTACAAATACTCAAAGAAAAAAAAATGGATTTGTATTGTAATTTCTATCAAGGTGACTCGACTATGAATGAAAACAGAAACAACAAAAAGAAAGTAAGAATAATAAAAAGACTCAACACTAAGAAAAAAAACATGAATAAAATAGAGAATAAAATGCAAATGTAGCTAAAACATAATAAAGCCTATAAGTAGGCAATACTTTAGAAAAACACAGACATACACTTATACTAATAAAAGAAACACCTGGCTTTTAGCTTTAAAATACATTAAATGTATGAAAATTTTAGAAATCTTTTATTTTTGTTCTCGGAGGAAAGAAAATAAACTTTAACTTATTTTAAAAGAAATCTTTTGAATCTCAAAAACTTACAAATTCTCCAGTTGTTTGTGTTTTATGTAGCAGAAACTAACAAAGGGAACCCGCAACTGCTTTTTTTAGAAAATTACGTTTTTAGAAAAAAATGTTGCATACTTTTGGTTGTTTGCTAGACTAATCCAAACTGTTCTAGAGGTTGCTTTTTGTTTTAGTAGACAAGTGAATGTGTGTTAGTTTTACAGGTTAACTAAAGTATAGCATATTCCCAGGGGTTAAATTTGATTAATCGTAAACCTTTTTCATGATTTTCTAGGTAATATTTCTAATTAAGTCAGAGTCTTCTTAAGATCAATTTAAAGGTCTGGTCATAGGTCTCAAAAAAGCTCCAGTTATTGAACTAATCATAGCTTTAGTCATACTTTTTATATCATTCTTTACTTAAATTAGATAATTTTTAAAAATTTAACCCTCTTTAAAAACTACCCTTAAAATCTCTACAAAGCTGATTATTGTTTGTCAAAGTTCTTTTACTTTTTGCGAAAGTCCTTTCGATTTCTCGTAGCTTTTTTCTGTTGCTTTTACTGTGTAATTTGTTTGTTTCAACAACCACCACTTCATTAGGCTTGACATTGTCTCCAGTAGCATCGGCCTCAGCATCAGCAGCACAATGTCATCATGACAGCCTCAACATATTTCTTTTTTAACTTGGGCTATCAATTGTATTCGTCCTTTTTTAAATGTGTAAGAGTTTGTCATTATATTTGTTTTATTTTTTAGCTTTCTCTTAGCAAAAATGTCAGAATACTTAAATTTGGCAATGACAGTGTAAGGGGTAAATCTGTTAGTAAAGATATGTAGACTTACGTTCTTATTAATGTTGAGACAATTTTTAATAAAAAAAGTTTTGGGTTTTAAATTTTAAAAAAAATAAGAAGAAGAAATTATTAAAGAATATAGCCAATTTTTATCTATAACCTTTCTATACTCACCATCAAAAAGAATGAGGGGTATATTGAGAATGTCATTCCGTTTGTAATTTCTTCAATATTGGTTGAAAAATTATATATATATTCGGAATCGTTACGGAATTCTACGACCGATTTCTGTCTGTCTGCTTGTCTGTCTGTCTGCTTGTCTGTCTGTCTTTCTGTCTGCTTGTCTGTCTGTCTGTCTGCTTGTCTGTCTGTCTGTCTGTCTGTCTGTCTGTCTGTCTGTCTGTCTGTCTGTCTGTCTGTCTGTCTGTCTGTCTGTCTGTCTGTCTGTCTGCTTGTCTGTCTGTCTGTCTGTCTGTCTGTCTGTCTGTTTGTCTGTCTCTGTCTGTCTCTGTCTGTCTCTGTCTGTATTTGTCTATCTCTCTCTGTCCTTCTGTCTTTTTGTCCGTCTGCCCTTTTGAAACTTGGCAAAGATATTTTTCATGAACAATTTTTTGAAAAATTTTGGTAGTGAAATTGGGCAAAATCGGTTCACATTTGACCATAGCTAACGTATAACCTCGTCTAAGATAATCGCTTATTTGGTAATAAATGACTAATAACACAGGCCTACAAATATTGGGGTCATGGAAGTTGTTGGAAAATGGAGGGTCATTTCCGAAGTAATTTTTTCCGTAGAATCCGAATCCGGGGTCCGAATTGCTCTATCACGTCAGGATTTTGAGATATTTGAGGTTTTTTACCCAAAAAATGGCGTTTTTGGCTACTTTTGAGGTTATGTACAGAAGAGACAAAATTTTTTGGGAGTTTTTTTTTAGTTGCATCTTATAGCACTACTCTTCCTCTTTAATTTAAGAGTCGCAAAGTTCAATTACGATTTTTCTACACCAAGTTACGTCAATTTGAAATTACGAGATATGTCCTATTAATTGCATGACCATTTGCATTGAATACGGGACTCCCGCTCGTAATTTCAAATTGACGTAACTTGGTGTAGAAAAATCGTAATTGAACTCTGCGACTCTTAAATTAAAGAGGAAGAGTAGTGCTATAAGATGCAACTAAAAAAAAACTCCCAAAAAATTTTGTCTCTTCTGTACATAACCTCAAAAGTAGCCAAAAACGCCATTTTTTGGGTAAAAAACCTCAAATATCTCAAAATCCTGACGTGATAGAGCAATTCGGACCCCGGATTCGGATTCTACGCAAAAAATTACTTCGGAAATGACCCTCCACTTTTTGACAACAAAACCATGTTGGCCTGTGTAATTAAAGCTATGAAGAAAAACTTTGGTATTTAAAAGTTTTATATAAGCGCTAGGCTGCGTATAAAATTTCATCGTAATCGGTTCATATATAAACATAGCTCCCATACAAAACTCTAATGAAAACAGCCAAAATTCCGCCATAGATACACTTGAGTGCCAATAAATGATAAACTATAATAGCTATGGCCACTTAATTTATAAATGTAAAACTATACCCGATTATGAAATCGAAATTATTGAAAGTAAATACTAGAGAAACTACTTAGACCACTACTGCAACCGAATTAAGTCCAACAAAAATTTTACCAAGAATACCAAATATTTTAAATTACCTTCAGCCTCGTAAACACAACTTGATGGTGGACATATAAGATTTGGCACAGTCGAATATAACACTAGTCTATATATATATGTATATATATATATATATATATATATATATATATATATATATATATATATATATATATATATATATAAATATATATATATATATATATATATATATAAATCACAATCAAAATCGATCGAGCAGTTCTTCATTTATCACATTTTTTGCAAAAATGTGTGTTTTTTTTTTTTTGAGTTTATAAAATCCATGGAAATTTTTAATATTTACATTCGTACCCCCTAATCCATAAACAAAAAATTAAGCTATAAAAAGCTTATAATTCAAATTTTACATACAAATTTCAAATTATAAGAATTTAATAATTTTAAAATTTGTTTATGAATTTGGGGGATAGTGTATAATATAGTTTTCAGAAGAAGATAATCTATAGAGTTTATACAATATATGGAAACTATATTATACAATATGTGTGTAAATATAAAAAATTTCCATGGATTTTATAAACTCCAAAAAAAAAACTAATTTGTTGCAAAAAATGTGATAAATTCGGAACCGCTCGATCATGTAAGGATCTTTAGCAAAGTTGTTGAGTATGCGCATGAAGTTCCGACAGGTGGCGCCAATGAAAATTACTCAAATTGAATGTTATCGTAAACTATTAATTTTATCATGCTACGATATTTAGCAAAGTTATTTCAAATGAGCCAACGAGGGTTTCTAAGTTGGTGTGACCAATTCCAAACAGGTGGCGCCACATAAAGTTACTCAAAATTAATTAAATCATAAACTGTGCATTTGATCGTGCTATTATCTTTAGCAAAGTTGTTGCGCTTGAGCCAACAAAGGTAAAGTCTCTGCAACCGAATTAAGTCCAAGGATTTTACCAATAATACCAATAGGCTTAACAAATTTCTTCAAGTTTGAAACACATTTTGAATTAGCTGCACCCTCGTAGATATATGAGATATGTTTCTAAATTTAACAAAACTTGATGGTAAGTATATAAGATTCGTCGAAGCCGGGTTTACTTTTTCATATCCAGTTTAGGTGTATTTTAGGCATAAACAAATATTTGTATTTACATATAGATTTCAGGGATTAAACAATATTTACATTTATCACCAAATATTTAAACTCGAATAAAGTTCAGTCATTGGGAAAAATTGTTTGTTTTTTTTTTTGGCATAAATTAAGACTCCAACATAATTTAACAGCTAAATTTATAAGCTTTTAAACAAACATTATCCATAAATAAAATTAAGTTTATCATTATCTTAATAACTTAACACCCAAATGTAAGTAAATAGAAAATGCCTTAAACGACCGCCTAAATACCTTTTGCATACAAACAAACACATCACGGAACTTATGAGCAAAAAATTTTCAAAATCTTTAAATGAAATGTTTATAATGTTTGATAACAAATAAAAAAATTTGAAAACGGAAGGAGAAGGGATCTGGAAAAAACTATAAAAATCCAAAAAGATTATTACCAAATTGTCACCAAAGTCAATATAAAAATGAATTGAAGTTTTTACCGAAAAAATGCCAGCCAAAAGGTATAAAATTCTGAATGAGAGTGAAAAAGGAACAAACAAAAAAACAGGAGCAGTAGCAACAAGGACATCAACAAATAAAATATTCAATATAATAACAAAGAAAAGCTGAGCAGAAATAACGAAAGAAAGAAAGCAAGCACCTTGTTTCCTTCCTTCCTGTCTTTTCTTTCACTTTATTTCAAAAGGAAGTCAGAGAGCAAGGAACCAAAAAAAAACGAAGTCCTGTACAGACCTCTCAGTCTTTAAGACTTGCTTTAAATATACCATTGACAATAATTTTTATAACAAGAACATTAACAACCTTTGGAGGATTTCGAAATAAGTTGAGTTGTATCTCATAAAAAGCGAAAAAACAAAAAACATTATCAACTTTTATAAAGACAAAAGACGGGAATTAAGAAAAACACGTATAAAGCAGAACTGAAACAATTGATGGCTGTTGCGTTGCCCTGGTCGAAAGTTGTGCTGATATTTAAATAATTTTCCCATAAAATTAAAAATACTTAAATGCTTTAAGGAGACCAAGAGTCAGCCAATTCAGGGGAGAATTTCAAGTTTTTATGTTTAAACTTAAATTTTATTAAGTCATTTTAAATCCGCAGACCGAAGGACCCATTTGTATCATAATCTAACAAAAACAAACCTCCTTCAAGGATTTTAACAAAACATAACGAAAGTAAAGTCATTACTCAACTTAATTTTAGTATAAACTTTCTACAAAAAAATTTATAAAAAGTAAATTTTTTGAAAATTTCTTATAAAAAGTAAATTTTTTTTAAATTTTCTATAAAAATAGGGTTCAAAAATTCCCTACAAAAATAGGAAATTTTTGAAAAATTTCCTATAAAAATAGGAAATTTTTGAAAAATTTCCTATAAAAATAGGAAATTTTTGAAAAATTTCCTATAAAAATAGGAAATTTTTGAAAAATTTCCTATAAAAATAGGAAATTTTTGAAAAATTTCCTATAAAAATAGGAAATTTTTGAAAAATTTCCTATAAAAATAGGAAATTTTTGAAAAATTTCCTATAAAAATAGGAAATTTTTGAAAAATTTCCTATAAAAATAGGAAATTTTTGAAAAATTTCCTATAAAAATAGGAAATTTTTAAAAAATTTCCTATAAAAATAGGAAATTTTTGAAAAATTTCCTATAAAAATAGGAAATTTTTGAAAAATTTCCTATAAAAATAGGAAATTTTTGAAAAATTTCCTATAAAAATAGGAAATTTTTGAAAAATTTCCTATAAAAATAGGAAATTTTTGAAAAATTTCCTATAAAAATAGGAAATTTTTGAAAAATTTCCTATAAAAATAGGAAATTTTTGAAAAATTTCCCATAAAAATAGGAAATTTTTGAAAAATTTCCTATAAAAATAGGAAATTTTTGAAAAATTTCCTATAAAAATAGGAAATTTTTGAAAAATTTCCTATAAAAATAGGAAATTTTTGAAAAATTTCCTATAAAAATAGGAAATTTTTGAAAAATTTCCTATAAAAATAGGAAATTTTTGAAAAATTTCCTATAAAAATAGGAAATTTTTGAAAAATTTCCTATAAAAATAGGAAATTTTTGAAAAATTTCCTATAAAAATAGGAAATTTTTGAAAAATTTCCTATAAAAATAGGAAATTTTTGAAAAATTTCCTATAAAAACAGGAAATTTTTGAAAAATTTCCTATAAAAATAGGAAATTTTTGAAAAATTTCCTATAAAAATAGGAAATTTTTGAAAAATTTCCTATAAAAATAGAAAATTTTTGAAAAATTTCCTATAAAAATAGGAAATTTTTGAAAAATTTCCTATAAAAATAGGAAATTTTTGGAAAATTTCCTATAAAAATAGGAAATTTTTGAAAAATTTCCTATAAAAATAGGAACTTTTTGAAAAATTTCCTTTAAAAATTAGGAAATTTTTGAAAAATTTCCTATAAAAATTGGGAATTTTTCAAAATTTTCCTATAAAAATAGGGAATTTTTGAAAAATTTCTTAAAAAAATAGGAAATTTTTGAAAAATTTCCTTTAAAAATAGGAAATTTTTGAAAAATTTCCTATAAAAATAGGAAATTTTTGAAAAATTTCCTATAAAAATAGGAAATTTTTGGAAAATTTCCTATAAAAATAGGAAATTTTTGAAAAATTTCCTATAAAAATAGGAAATTTTTGAAAAATTTCCTATAAAAATAGGAAATTTTTGAAAAATTTCTTATAAAAATAGGAAATTTTTGAAAAATTTCCTATGAAAATAAGAAATTTTTGAAAAATTTCCTATAAAAATAGGAAATTTTTGAAAAATTTCCTATAAAAATAGGAAATTTTTGAAAAATTTCCTATAAAAATAGGAAATTTTTGAAAAATTTCCTATATAAATAGGAAATTTTTGAAAAATTTCCTATAAAAATAGGAAATTTTTGAAAAATTTCCTATAAAAATAGGAAATTTTTGAAAAATTTGCTATATAAAGAGGAAATTTTTGAAAAATTTCCTATAAAAATAGGAAATTTTTGAAAAATTTGCTATATAAATAGGAAATTTTTGAAAAATTTCCTATAAAATAGGAAATTTTTGAAAAATTTCCTATAAAATAGGAAATTTTTGAAAAATTTCCTATAAAATAGGAAATTTTTGAAAAATTTCTTATAAAATAGGAAATTTTTGAAAAATTTCCTATAAAAATAGGAAATTTTTGAAAAATTTCCTATAAAAATAGGAAATTTTTGAAAAATTTCCTATAAAAATAGGAAATTTTTGAAAAATTTCCTATAAAAATAGGAAATTTTTGAAAAATTTCCTATAAAAATAGGAAATTTTTGAAAAATTTCCTATAAAAATAGGAAATTTTTGAAAAATTTCCTATAAAAATAGGAAATTTTTGAAAAATTTCCTATAAAAATAGGAAATTTTTGAAAAATTTCCTATAAAAATAGGAAATTTTTGAAAAATTTCCTATAAAAATAGGAAATTTTTGAAAAATTTCCTATAAAAATAGGAAATTTTTGAAAAATTTCCTATAAAAATAGGAAATTTTTGAAAAATTTTCTATAAAAATAGAAAATTTTTGAAAAATTTCCTATAAAAATAGGAAATTTTTGAAAAATTTCCTATAAATTTTTGTAAAATTTCCAATAAAAATAGGAAATTTTTGAAAAAATTTCCTATAAAAACAGGAAAAATGTTTGAAAATTTTCCTATAAAAAGTAAATTTTTAAAAAATTTCCTATAAAAATTAAATTTTTTGAAAATTTCCTATAAAAAGTAAATTTTAGAAAAATTTTAAAAAAATTTCCTATAAAAAGTAAATTTTTGAAAAAATTCCGTTAAAAAGTAAATTTTTGAAAATTTTCCTATAAAAAGTAAATTTTTGAAAAATTTCCTATAAAATATAAATTTTTGAAAAATTTGCTATAAAAAGTAAATTTTTGAAAAATTTATTATAAAAGTAAATTTTTGAAAAATTTTCTTTAGAACATAAATTTTTGAAAAATTTCCCATAAAAATAAATTTTTTTAAAATTTACTATAAAAAGTAAATTTTTTTAAAATTTCCTATAAAAAGTAAATTTTTGAAAAATTTCCTATAAAAAGTAAATTTTTGAAAAATTTCCTATAAAAAGTAAATTTTTGAAAAATTTCCTTTAAAAAGTAAATCTTTGAAAATTTTGCTTTTAAAAGTAAGATTTCCTATAAAAAGTAAATTTTTGAAGAATTTCCTATGAAAAGTAAATTTTGTGAAAAATTTCCGTAAAAAAAGTAAAATTTTTAAAAAATGTTTGTCCTTCTGATTTTAGTGTTTGGTACTAAATAAATGACCAAATAAACTAAAGAATCATTAACTTTTACGATAATTTTTTCTGAGTTTTTTTTTTTTCTTCTTCTGCCATTTATTCATTATTTAAGTTTTGCATAAAAAACACTTTTACTTTAGCAGCCAATGAGTTCGTCCTATGATCATACCGACAACAAAGTCTATTGTCCTATACATTTGCTAGTTACTGGACTTATATCACCATTTCCCTCTATCTCCTCTGTTAATGGATTTTACGTGTAAATAGAAAATATTATTGGAAAAATAGGAAAAATATACGAAAAACTTCTGTTCTCGCATATAAACTAAAGCTTAATGTTCTTCTACGAATGCTTTACATTCGATTCGATGCTTAATATGAAAAGTATCAATAAATGAACAGACGAATGATAAAAAGGAAGAAGGACTAAATGTATGAATGAATTTTATGGACTGTTGGACTAAATGTTGTATTTTTATTATATTCATTTATTCATTCATTCATTCATTCATTTAACTTATAAGCCACCAGGAGCAACATTTTCAATATTTTTGTCTCCGTTTTTTTGTTCGTACTAATAACTTTGAAGTTCAATGAGTTTGAAGGCATGTCCTTGCATTACTGAAAGTCCTTAGCCATGTCCGTCTTTCTGCCGTTCATAGTCTTTCCCTTATAATATTTTACTGATTTCTGGGTATAAAATAAATTTCAATGGCCATCTCGTCATGATGATTATTGTTCTCTAGAAATTTTTTTATTGAAAATCTTCAATTTAAATATAACAAAATTTTAATAAAAGGAAAACTATAGGACATCAGTTTTTTGAAGGATTCTTAAGCTGAAGCTGTGACGAAAAAAATGCTAAATAATACTTGTATCTGCTTAATTTCATAAATTTGCATATGAAATGGTTTAATAAAATACAGCACAAAATAGGCGCTTAAATGGAGGGCGCGCGTTTTACAATAATTACACTGTGAGACAAAAATATATAATTATATAGTCTTCAAAAATGCTCACTCTTATCATCCTAAATTAGAACAGTTTTTGAAAATGAATTTAAAATTACAGAATTTACATTGATTTTAGAAAAGAAAGAAAAAAATTCAAAATTTAGCCTTTGGTCCGCTCTCAATAATTTATGAAACAGTAAAAGCTTTCACTTTAAAAATTACACAAAAGCTTGCTATATAAGCTTTCCATTAAAGCTTTAAAAAGAACAATCTAACTTAATCTAAACAAGTTATATAACATTTAGTGTCAAATCTCTTTAGTTTTTCAAAATAAATTTTCTTCAATAATCCTGTAGCCCAGTGTTATTAAGACTTTGTTCATTTTGAAAAAAATATCATTGTCAATTGAGTTCTCTCCAGCTGCTGGTAGTCGCTTATTTATAAAGACAAAAGTTTTCCAATTATTGAAATGGTGTTTCTTTCGCCTTAAGAATAATTGAGTTGAAAGTTTTTTTAAAAAAAAAAAGAACTTAAGAAAAAATTTATTATATTTATTTTAAGCGTTAGCATAATATTAAGGGAATTAAGAGAAAATAATCAAGACATAAATAAATACGATCAAATAGGCCAGGGAATTGAAAAGAATATAAGATAATTCACTTTTTAAAGGGAATTTTTCAAAAATTCTTTAATTAAAGGAAATTTTTCAATAATTTAATTTATAAAGGGAACTTTTCAAAAATTCAATTTTTAAAGGGATCTTTTCAAAAATTAAATTTTTAAAGGGAACCTTTAAAAAACTTTATTTTTAAAGGGAATTTTTAAAAAATTTTGGTTTTAAAGGAAATTTTTCAAAAATTCACTTTTTAAAGGGAATTTTTCAAAAATTCACTTTTTAAAGGAAATTTTTCAAAAGTTCACTTTTTAAAGGGAATTTTTTTTAAACATTCACTTTTTAAAGGGAATTTTTCAAAAATTTAGCTTTTAAAGGAAATCTTTAAAAAAATTTATTGTAAAAGGACATTTTTCAAAAATTCACTTTTTAAAGCGAATTTTTCAAAAATTCACTTTTTAGAGACAATTTTTCAAAAATTTTATTTTTAAAAGAATTTTTCAAAAATTCACTTTTTAAAGGGAATTTTTCGAAAATTCTGTTTTTCAAAGGGAGTTTTTCAAAAATTCACTTTTAGAAGGAAATTTTTCAAAACTTCACTTTTTTAAGGGAATTTTTAAAAAATTCACTTTTGAAAGGGAATTTTTCAAAAACTATTTTTAAAGGGAATTTTTCAAAAATTAATTTTTTAAAGGGAATTTTTCACAAATTCACTTTTTAAAGGAAATTTTTCAAAAAAAAAAAATCACTTTCTAAAGCTAATTTAAAATTCTCTTTTTAAAGATTTTTTTCAAAAATTCACTTTTTAAAGGAAATTTTTGAAAAATTTACTTTTTTACGTCAATTTTTCAAAAAATTCACTTTAAGTCAATTTTTCAAAACTTCACTTTTTGTGAATTTTTTCAAAAATTCCCTCTTAAAAGTGAATTTTTGAAAAAAAATAATTTTTAAAATGGAATTTTTTAAAAATTCACTTTTAAAAGGAAATTTTGTAAGAATTCGGCATTTAAAGGTAGTTTTTCAAAAATTCAATTTTAAAAAGAAATTTTTCAAAAATTCACTTTTAAAAGGAAATTTTTTAAAGCTTCACTTTTTTAAGGGAATTTTTAAAAAATTTACTTTTCAAAGAAAATTTTTCAAAATTTCACTTTTTAAATGCAATTCTTTCACAAATTCACTTTTTTAAAAATTCTTTTTTTAAGGGAATTTTTCAAAAAAAAAATTAAGGGATTTTTTTTTTAAATTCTTTTTTTTAAGGGAAATTTCACTTTTTAAAAGAAATTTTTCAAAAAATTACTTTTTAAATGGAATTTTTCAAAAATTCACTTTTTAAAAAGAATTTCTTAAATATTTTTGTATGGGAATTTTTCAAAAATTCTTTATGTAAAGGGAATTTTTAAAAAATTTACTTTTTAAAGGAAGTTTTTAAAATGTTTACTTTTTTTTCAAAAATTTACTTTTTGAAAGGAATTTTTCAAAAATTCACTTCTTAAAGGGAATTTTAAAAAAATTCACTTTTTAAAGGGAATTTTTCGAAAAATTAATTTTTGAAGGGAATTTTTTAAAAATTTACTTTTTAAAGAGAATTTTTCAAGAATTAATTTTTTTAAAAAATTCACTCTTTAAAGGGAATCTTTCAAAAATTTACTTTTTAAAGAAAAAATTCACTTCTAAAGGGAATTTCTTAAATATTTTTTTAAGTGAATTTTTGAAAAAAGAATTTTAAGAGAATTTAAAAAAAATTAAGGAACTTTTCAAAAATTCTTTTTTAGAGGAAATTTTTTCACCTTTTAAAGGAAATTTTTTAAAAATTCACTTTTAAAGGAAATTTTAAAAAATTTACTTTTTAAAGGGAATTTTTCAGGAATTCAGTTTTTAAAGGGTATTTCAAAAACTCACTTTTTGGAGGATTTATAAAAAATATTATTCAAAAATAGTCTTTGAAATTAAAATAAAACAACAAAATTATTTTGTAAATTACTGGCCTTCACATTAAGGTCATTTACGAAAAAACACTTTCATTAAAAGCTTTGAAGTCTAATTGAAATGACATTTAGATGATAAGCGAAACCGATGAAGCGAAAAAACGTTGAGGAGTTGAAAAAAATCTTGAATGAAAAATTGTAAGAATTTGAAATCAAATGGTTTTGTTTGATGAGGTTTTGTGGTCGCTACTTTTTCAAGGAATTTGCTAAAGCTTTGAAGGTTGAGAAAAACAAAGTAGGGGTCTTTGTGGGTTAATGAACAAACAGAGAAGGTAATTTAAAAAAAATGACAAATTAGAGGTAAGTAAAGCTAACCTCTTACCCAAAAAGCTTGGATAAAAAATTGCAATCGTTTGCTAGTTTGAGGTCTACTTAACCCTTGACCTATCTAATTGAAACCACATGCAGTTTATTAATTACTTTCACTTTTTCAGTAATTTCTTAAGTTTTTATATATTCTGACATTTTTTCTTATTTCAAAACTTGTTTTCTTCCTTCTGGACTTTTCTTTAAAGATTTAAGAAAAATTTTTTTTTTAAATTCAAGCAAAACGAAAGCCAAACCTAAGTTTTTTGCAAAACTTTTACTTCTAGAAGATATTTTAACAATCTGAAACCTCAAAGTGAGCAATTATCTGTAGAACACTTTAATTTTGAGAACTATTTTGTACAAAATACTTCTTCTTCGAATTGTAACAGGAAAAATGAAAAACAAGAAAAAACTAATACAACAAATTCTTCCAAAAGTTTAAATTTGCAACAGATAGAAAATTGTAAAAAAAAAAAATAAAAAACCTAAAAAAGGAAAACTTAAAACTAAAAAAAAAAGCTCTACAACAGCTTTTGCCTGAAAACAAATTAAAAGATATTTAGAAAATCTGTCTACTTGTCAAACCGCCCACAAAGGAATGGGAGGAAAAGGTTCAGTTGTAGTAGAACTACAGCCCAGCTGCTGCAGCTGACAGCTCAGTTGCTGTTTGTTCAACATAACCGTAACCGAAAAAGAGAGCAAAAATCTGGCAAAAGGTGTAAAATGTCATCACTTAAAAACGGAAGTCATGATTAAATTTCAGTTACATTCTTAGACATACAAATGGCTACATTCACTAACTTCTAAATCATAGAAAATCACATGCATTCTGTTGCCTATTGAAGGGAAAGGGCTTGTGGTTTTAAGGCCTTTGCTAAGCTTTTCTATAAAAGCTCATGATATCTTAGTTAGACCCATAATACTCTTCTTTTTTTATAATTAAGTTTAAATCAAAGAAATTGGTATATAAAGAAACTCGTTTATGAAAATGAGTTTTTTGTTATATTGTGCCATATGGCAACAATTTTAATTTTCATATCATTATCAAAGGCATTGGTAATCACTTATATCAAACCTCTTAAAAACGGGTATTCCAGATTTCGAACTTTAAGAGTGGTTATAAAAGGGATCTAATCAAACGAGTTAAGTAATACTAAAATTATAACTGTTAAGAATTCAATCCTATTTAGTATAAGAAAGCTTTTTGGATTACTTGAATAAAGATTTTTACGAGAAAGCTTTACCTTAATATTTTCCCAGAAGTTTCTTTAGAAAATAGTGATTTAAGTAAGTTATTTTGTAAAAGCTTTTAAAAAATATATTCACCAAAAATCTTTACTTATTGTTTTAATATTGCAATCAAGCCTAACAGCACAAAAAAGCTTTTGAAATTACATGAATAAAAATGTTTAGTAGAGAGCTTTAGGTTAATGCTTTACTTTCCTCGAAATACCTGTAAAAAAATATGATTAAGTTCAGTTATTTGTAAAAGCTATTAAAAAAAGTTCACCAAAAAGCTTTACTTATTGTTTAAGTTTGAAATCAAGCCTGTGGTGATTCTCAATATTTTTTTATTACTATTTTTTCCACTTTGTAATTTTATACTTTGTTAATTTTAAATATTTTTTACTTAGCAAGTCTTTGTTTGACTTTCTAAAATTTTCGTTTGTAATTTAAAATTCATTCATTATTTTTCCTTCAATAAATAAATTTGTTTTATAAAAAGTATATTTTAAAATTCGAACATACCACAAATTGGTGACACCGACGTTTGATAAAATTAAAACAAAATATGTCGAATACTGAAGGAAACAGCAACATTCAACAGCAGTTACCCCAAAATGAAGCTGTTCAGCCAACAACCATCAGCCGAGTTGCGGTTAAAGTACCGCCTTTTTGGCCTGACCACGCTGAAGTTTGGTTAGCGCAAGTCGAAGCACAATTTGCTGTTGCGGGAATAATCAGTGACGCATCAAAATTTAATACTGTTGTTGCGGCGATCGAGTCAAATGTGCTAGTTCAAATTTCAGACGCTATTTTGAATCCTCCGGAAAATGATAAGTACGGCAATCTGAAAAAGTGTATAGTGGAGCGTTACTGCGAAAGCGAACAAAAAAAGACACAAAAATTGTTGTCAGAAATTGATCTTGGAGATAAAAGACCAACACAACTCTTAAATGAGTTGAGTGCATTGTCGAAAGACAAAGTGACAACAGATTTTTTAAAATCGCTCTGGCTGCAGCGACTACCGGCGCAGGTACGTGCAATTTTGCAAGCATCGGATGCAACTTTAACTGAACTAGCCAAGTTAGCCGATAAAATAATGGAGGTTGGCGATTTCCAACATCTAGCCGCTGTTTCTTCTGCTTCATCACCCAATAACGTCAAAGATGAAATTGATAAACGCCTTGATCGTATTGAACAACAAATTAATAGCCTTAGCAACAACAACAGAAAAATATTCAACCGCCGATCTCGCTCAATTTCTGCACGAAGGGGGAAATCAGAGGACAACAACAAAAAGGATGACTTTTGCTGGTATCATCGAACCTTTGGGGAAAAGGCTACGAAATGCCGTGAACCTTGTTCATACTCGAAGCAAAAAACGCCAAAAAACTAATTTCGCCTTCTGATCCAGCGGGCGGATCTCAAGATGAATACCGTATAGCCCGTCTTATTATCAACGACGACGTCTCTAAACAAAAATTTTTAATCGACACCGGTGCAGATGTATCTGTGCTGCCGTTGTCCAGCTCCAAAAATGTTTGTCCAGGTGTTTCTAAAAAACTATTTGCAGCAAATGGGACCCCTATCAAAACTTGTGGTGAAAAGCGATTAAGTGTTTCCTTGGGCTTGCGTCGTAATTTTACATGGACTTTTCTTGTGGCAGACGTTAATTCAGCAATAATAGGTTCGGATTTTCTTAAACACTATGACCTATTAGTTGATATTAAAAAAGGTAAGCTTATTGATCGCACTACTTTACTCGAAGTGAAAGGTTGCACTCCAAATTCTCCTTGTTTTCATATTTTGGCATACGATGCCCAAGACAACTACGCCCAGTTGTTGAATGAGTACAAGGACTTGGCCACAATTAACGCCAACAAACGCCCCATCGATTCCACTGTAACCCATCACATCACGACTAAAGGTCCTCCGACATACGCAAGCGCTCGCCGCCTAGCCGCTGACAAACTTCAAGCAGCAAAAAAAGAGTTTGAGTACTTAATGGAAATGGGTATATGTCGGCCTTCAAAAAGTAATTGGGCGAGCCCACTCCATCTGGTAAAGAAGCCGAACGGTGACTGGCGACCTTGCGGTGACTATCGCGCCCTCAACAACATTACCGTGCCAGACAGGTATCCCATTCCTTACATACGTGACGTCACTAGTGTATTGTATGGGAAGAAGATTTTTTCAACTCTTGACTTGCAAAAAGCCTATCATCAAATACCGGTGGAGCCGTGTGACATTCCCAAGACAGCGATAATAACGCCATTTGGCTTATTTGAATTCTGTTTCATGACGTTTGGCTTACGGAACGCAGCCCAAACTTTCCAACGTCATATGAATGAAGTCTTCAAGGGAATTGATTTTGTGTTTGTTTATATAGACGATATTTTAATCGCATCTTCGTCTAAAGAGGAACATGATAAACATCTCCGAATCGTATTTGAACGTTTACGTCAGTCACGCCTTTCTGTTAATTTGGATAAGTGTCAGTTTGGAAAAACTGAGCTAGTTTTTTTAGGTCATAAAATTAATCAACATGGTCTTACACCACCCGATAGTAAAGTGGAGGCGATACGAAATTTTGAAAAACCTAAAGTAGGTAAAGATTTGAGAAAGTTCCTTGGTATGCTTAACTTTTATCGTCCTTTCATTCGACATGCGATCAAAAATCAAAATGTTTTGCTAAATTTGATTCCTGGTAATAAGAAAAATGATAATAGCATAATAAATTGGACTGATGAAGCCATTGCTGCTTTTGAAGCATGCAAGAATGATATTGCAGAAGCGACTCTCTTAAACTATATGGCACCAAATGCTCAACTAACGTTAACCACGGATGCATCGGACGAAGCTGTTGGAGCCGTTCTTCACCAAATAGTTGGAGATCAAATTCAGCCATTGGGTTTTTACTCTAAAAAATTAACGACATCCCAGCAAAACTATAGCGCATACGACAGAGAGCTCACTGCAATTTATCAATCTATTCAACATTTTAAGTACGCTCTTGAAGGTAGAGAATTTTCGATTTTTACAGACCATAAACCAATTATTTTCGCTTTTAAGCAAAAAAGTGATAAGGCATCGCCACGAAGAGCACGCCAATTGGACTTTATAAGTCAATATAGTACTGATATTCGGCACTTGCCTGGAGCTGACAATAGTGTAGCAGATTTACTGTCCCGTATAAACGTTTTAGAAAATTATGTTATAAATTTTGATGAAATGGCCGAACAACAAAGTACTGATACCGAATTACAGTCACTGCTGAACAACAATGACGATTCATCTATAAAGCTTACAAAACTGAAAATTCCTCATTCGACTAGAGAAATTTATTGTCATGTTTCAGCGAATAAGGTGAGACCATACGTTCCAAAAAGCTGCAGAGAATCTGTCATGCGAAAACTTCACTCACTTTCACATCCTGGAATCCGTGCTACAAAACGATTGGTTGCAGATCACTATGTGTGGAAATCAATGTCAACAGATGTGGCTAAATTTGTTCGTTCGTGCCTTCAGTGTCAAAAAGCCAAAGTACAACGTCATACAAAATCACCAATAGGCGAGTATTCTCAAGTCGACGTTCGATTCGAACATATAAACGTAGACATTGTTGGACCATTGCCTTCTTCCGATGGTTTTCGTTATTGCCTGACTTGTATTGACCGGTTTAGTAGATGGCCCGTAGCTGTACCGTTGGTAGACATAACAGCTCAAAGTGTTGCAAGTGCTCTCATAAGTGGTTGGATTTCCATATATGGTGTTCCATTACGAATTACTACGGATTTAGGAAGACAATTTGAATCATCTGTTTTCAAGGAATTAACAAAATTGTTAGGTGTCAAACATTTGCGAACGACTCCCTACCATCCACAAGCTAATGGAATCATCGAGCGTTGGCATCGTACTTTGAAATGTGCCATTAAATGTTACGAAACAAATAATTGGAGCGCAGTTCTTCCTTTGATTCTTTTAGGAATGCGGTCAACTTTAAAAGCCGATATTGAATTGAGTCCTGCTGAAATGGTTTTTGGCACCTCTTTACGCATTCCTGGGGCATTTCTGGTTCCTTCTAAGGGAAATACTTTAGAAAATGAGTTTGTGCAGTCACTTCGAAGATGGATTTCAAACTTACCGATTACAAAGCCCGTTCGGCATGGAGTTAAAACAAGTTTTGTTCAACCTGCATTAGCCGAGTGTAAATATGTTTTCATCAGAACCGATCGTGTAAAAACTCCTCTGGAACCAAACTACGAGGGTCCTTTTAAAGTTTTAAGTAAACACGATAAATATTTTGTTGTGAAAATGCATCAACGAAACGCAAAGATTTCTATTGATCGTTTGAAGTCTGCCTATATTTTTAATGATGGAATGGCATTCACCGAAGCTGCCCAAGATGACAACCGAGTTGAAACCGGTAATCATGCGACGGCAGATGTTACTCCACAAGATAACCCATCAACAGAAGAGAATAACGACATCTCTCGTAATGCTACAACAGTACAAAACTCTCGCACCACTTCATCTGGACGTCATGTTAGAATTCCTCTTAAATATCGTTAACCCTTAACTAGGAGGAGGGTATTGTGGTGATTCTCAATATTTTTTTATTACTATTTTTTCCACTTTGTAATTTTATACTTTGTTAATTTTAAATATTTTTTACTTAGCAAGTCTTTGTTTGACTTTCTAAAATTTTCGTTTGTAATTTAAAATTCATTCATTATTTTTCCTTCAATAAATAAATTTGTTTTATAAAAAGTATATTTTAAAATTCGAACATACCACAAGCCTAATTAGAACAAAAAAGCTTTTGTAATTAATTGAATAAATATGTTTAGTAGAAAGCTTTAGGTGAATACTATACTTTTCTCGAAATTTCTATAAAAAAAAATTTTTAAAAGCTATTGAAAAATATGTTCACTTAAAAGCTTCACTTATTGCTTTAGTTAAAGAATCAAGCCTCACTAGTTATTCAATAAAAATGTTTAGAAGAAAGCTTTACTTTCCACGAAAAAGCTTTTATCAAAAGCTTAACATATCAAGAGGTTATTTTATAAAGCTTGTGCCAAAATACATTTTACAAAAAGCTGTAATTTCTGTTAAAAGCTTTTTATACTGAACGTAGGCTAAATTTTATAAAAAAGCTTTTTAGTAAGTTAGAAAAAAATACTATTTCTATACTTTACTTTCCTCGAAATATATAAAAAAGAATGATTGAGTTCGGTTATTTGTAAAAGCTTTTAAAAATATTAATGTTTATCAAAAAGCTTTATCTCAATGTTAAATAAAAAATCTGCATTTATAAATTTTCTGTTAAAAGCTTTTTATAATGCATGTAGGCTAAGATTTATAAGAAAGCTTTTAAGTAAGTTAGAGAAAAATACTGTTTCTATAAAGCTTTTGTTACTTAAAATTTCTCGATATTTCTGTAAAAAAGAATGATTGACTTCGGTTATTTATAGAAGCTTTTACAACCTCAAAAGGTTGTTTAATAAAGCTTTTGCACAAATTCTACTTACAAAAACCAAATGTTCTGTTAACAGCATTTTATGTTCTATTAATAACATTTTTTAATGAATGTAATTTTATAAGAAAGCATTTTAAAAAGTTTGATAAAAAGGTAGTTACTACAAAGCTTTTGTTCAATACTTTACTTAAAAGCTCCCTAAAAATGTATATAAAAATAAGCAGGAAAAAAAACTTCTAATATAAAGATCTTTACCTCGTAATCATCTGAAAAAAAAATATCTTTAAAAAAGCTTTTGTAGAACTTTAGGAAAATTCTCTTATAAAAAAGTTTTATTTGAAAAACTTTTCTAGACATACCTAAATATTGTTTTAATTCAATAAGATGAAAGCTTTTATAATAACTTTAAAGACATTTTTTACAAAAATATTTCCTCCAAAACCTCCGTTTAAAGCTCTTACCAAAACTACATTTAATTATTTAGAAAACATAACAAAAAAGGACATGAAAGGACTTTATGTATTGATCTTCTGTAAAAAAAAAAACTGTCTATAATATTTTTTAAAAAATGTGCTTAAAATGTTTTCAATAAAAGCTTTTGTAAAACTGGTTTACACAAAAGCTTTATTTGCAAATATTTTCTAAGCATACCTAAATATTGCTTAAACTCAATGGGATGAGCTTTTGTAAAACTTTAGGAAAACTGGTTTATACAAAAGCTTTATTTGCAGAAGTTTTCTAAGCATATCTAAATATTGCTTAAACTCAATGGGATGAAAGCTTTCATAAAAACTTTTGTTTAAATTTATACTTAAATAGATCTTCGTTAAAACCTTTATTAAAAGCTTTTACGAAAACAATTTTTTTAGAAAAAATAGTTTAAAAGCACACGAAGACTGCAATCTCTTCGTCAAGGTCTTCTGTAAAAAAAAAATACTTTCAATAATTTGTTGATAAAATATTTATATATTTTCAATAAAAGCTTTTATAAACCTTATTCAAACTGGTTTACAAAATTTCTTACATTCAATGATATTAAAGCTGGCATAATAACTTTTTTTTAAATAAATACTAAATAGCTTTTCGTTAAAATCTTTATTAAAAGCTCTTACAAAAACTTTTAAAAGCTTCCATTTACAAATTTCAAAAGTTCTTAATCTCACACCCTTACAATTTTTGATTTATGTTATGTTTTAAATACCTCCTAATAAAACATTAACCTTTTTATTTCGAAAATATATGTACAAAGAAATATTTGCAAACAAATTTCTATTAAACTTTTAAAAGCTTTCAGTTGAAAATTTCAAAAGCTTTTAATCTTTCCATTAAATAGTTTTAAAAATGTATTTTTTTTTAAATGAACGAAATTTGATCAAGGTAAAAAATAGATAATTTTTGTTTTACGTTTTTATACTGTGCCATATGGCAACAATTTTGATTAATACCAATAATTGGAATTTAAGAAATGATTTTTTATGTAAAATGAGACACTGCTAAAAAGTAAAGCAAACTTTATTTTAAAAATTCTTTTTTTTTCAAAATTCAAAGCTTTTGTCAGGAAAGAGCTTTTGTTAGCTTTTCTTGTGAAGGGAGTTTTTTATTATCTTAAAGATTAGTCTATAAGTTCTTTGACATAAAGGCCTCTAAAAATCTCCCTTTGGAAATATACTAAAAAAAGACCAACTAACAAATAGTAACAAGTGCTTGAGATTTTTACTAACCATGCACTTGTATACTTATATGTATATACATATGTATATGTAAAAGTAAACATTCCCACACACTAAAACAAATACATAAGAGCCAACCAAAACAGCTTTTGTGAGAAAAGTGAAAGTGTTTTACAGCCGTTGGTAGCTTTAAAAAATGTGTAAACATTTTTCAGGACACTCTGAAAAAAAAAACGAAGCGTCATTATGCAAAAATCCGGAAGGATATGATGAGGTTGGTTGTTTTTTCATGTTTATGATCCCTAGACAAAAAACCGGTGCTACTATAAACTCTGTTGAGGGTTTTACGAACACAAAAAAATGTTCACAATAAGTTGACAATCCTTATTCCTTTTATACTTGTACTAAGTCCTTCTTCCTTAAAATGATAAATAGACCATAACAAGTTTGTGTTAATTACTCTGCTGTTGGTAATGTTTTATGTTTTTTTTTCTGTTATAATTTTTTGTAGTAACAATTTTTCATACAAACAAAAGAGCTTTTTAATTCTGTCTCCTATTCATCATCATTTTCTAAAGGCTAATTCTTTTTATTTTTTTAACTAAAGTTATTTTTGTTACACCACATTTAATATGATTTTAAAGGCTTTAAATTGTAACGATATTTTTCTTTCTTGTTTTTTCATATTTCTTGTTGCTTTAGCTATTCCAAATCCTGCTCTTGCTTAGCTTGAACATTTTTTCGTTTTCTTCTACTTATCATAGCTTCCATTTGCATTTTACCAAATGGTTTTAGTGAAAAAAATGAATGGAAATTGGAATCCTTTAAAGGCTTAAGACAGCTGCTTAGGGTGTTTGTTTTGTAAAGGACATGGGACCAGCTAAGAGTAGGAGCTTTAGTTTAATCCTGACAATGATAAAATCTTTTCTTAGATGAGTTAAGTATGACCCTTCTTTATTCAATTGCCATATGGCAATATCACAGACTTAAATTATAAAGTTCAAAGTGTTACCATGATATCTACCAAAACGTATGTCACTAGATTTCCATGTCGAACCAACCTTAGCGCGTTTAAAAGCTCTCAATTCGGACAATATGTACTTAAGCTTTTTTCCTAATATAAATTTTCATTAAAAAAATATTTAAAAAAACTAATATACAAAGCTTTGTGGTTAAGCTTTTTAATTGTTTTAATAACCTTTATTTAAAAAAAGTCCTCTGAAACCTGTAAAAGGCTTTCGATGTGAACCCCCTATTTCTCCGACCTTACCCCTACACATATCAAGGTTTAATTTCCAAGAAAGAACATCTACATAACAAAAAAAACTAAAGCCAAATGACACTAGGCATAAAAGAAAATCCAGCAAAGGAAATATACACATTCTTAGAACTTAAAGTTTAAAGGCAAAAAGAAAAAAAAATATATGCAAAAAAAAAAAGCGAAAAAAAGCAAAAAAGAACTGAAAAATATCATTAGAAAATGTAAATTGAATTGAATATTTTTCATTTCTCGCATTGTTTTGCAACACATGAACAGCCATCGAGGTACCAGGGGATGAGAGCCTGAAGCTGCTCATATGTAAATAAAGATATTTAAAAACTACGAGGGAGACATGGCGTCATAAATTCTATAGAAATAACTCGTGTGCGTAAAGAACTAAAGAAAAAACTTATAAATTTCGTATCCAAATAAAATTGAATTTAAATTTAAATATATCCAAACTTAGCAAAATATTTTTCTAAATTATAATAATCTTTAAATATTTAATGCTCTGCTACATACGTTTAGAAAAAGCTTTATAATGGAAGTAGTTTATCAAACATATGCAAAAACTTATGTATATATTCTCTCTCGCTATCCATCGCTCTCTCTCTCTCTCTCTCTCTTATTTTCAAATATTTAAGCCAAAAGCATGAAATTGTTCTAAACTATAATATAATTCCTATTTAGTTGATACCAAAATATGTATAAGTGATGAAGGTTTGCAGCGGTAGGAGAAGACATGACTAGACTATGACTAGACTATGACTAGACTATGACTAGACTATGACTAGACTATGACTAGACTATGACTAGACTATGACTAGACTATGACTAGACTATGACTAGACTATGACTAGACTATGACTAGACTATGACTAGACTATGACTAGACTATGACTAGACTATGACTAGACTATGACTAGACTATGACTAGACTATGACTAGACTATGACTAGACTATGACTAGACTATGACTAGACTATGACTAGACTATGACTAGACTATGACTAGACTATGACTAGACTATGACTAGACTATGACTAGACTATGACTAGACTATGACTAGACTATGACTAGAATATGACTAGACTATGACTAGACTATAATATTTCTTTGCTATTTTTCTTATTGTCTAATCTTTCTTTATTTTTCAAAGTATTTTTCGATTTAGCTAAAATGCCTCGGTTTTGGCTTTTTCTCACATCCTGTGAGAAATATGCCTTGTTTGCATATGAAAATGCTTTTGAGAATTTAGAACCTTAAAAATTGCTTGTTTGCTTTCTAATTTTTCTTGGTAAATATTTTTCAAATCCATTTTACTTCACCTGTGGTATTAGTTACTTTTTCATACGTTTCCTTAGCAAAATGTTAGAAAAAACATGACATGTTTCTCTAGACAGCCTTAGCCCATTTTTTAAGCGAATTGCAAAACAATTTTAAGATTGATTTTTAGATTGATTTGTGGGTTGAGAGGATATGGTTTAAGGTGGTGGAAATAGTAGAATTTATAAACACCTTCAAAATAAATAAACATTTTCATAAAAAGGACACAAATAGATTTTTTAGAGAACCTTGAAGTAGATGAAACTGAAATCAAGAACACTAGTTGACAAAGTTCAACTTTTTTATCTTAAAAATTCATATGACAATTTTTTGATATAATTGGGTATTTTTACTCCAATCTTAATAAAATCATTACTAACAAACGGATTTCCATAGTATAAGGCTTATATTTTTTGAAATATTAATAGTTTTTTATAGTCTAGTATCGATGTTAAGTCTTTGTCATTTTCGATTACACAAAGTCAAAAATGATCAACTCTTGTAAAAACTTAAAAAGCGACCTAGTAGGAGTTATAGGCCTTGGTGGGGACATACGAAAACCATTTTCAAAGATTTCGAAACAGATGCAAAATTTCGAGATATTCGCAAAAAAACTGTTTTCGGGAAGGTCGTAGTACTTTAGTACCTCCAACTCCCAAATTTGCAGAGCGATTTTAAAATTTTAAACAGTTATGGAAACTCAAGGGATCAAGATTTTATAAGCTTTATGCATAGGTCTTATGTTCTAAGAAATAAGGTAAGTTTTTACCAAAAGTTCCTTCTTTTTCATTTTTAAGTAATGTTTAAAATTCGAAAGCAATTATTTCAGCTTTTTCTAAAAAAGCCTATTTTGTTTTATACAGTCTTTTAAGGCTGTTTCTATATGGAAAAACGAGATATTATTTTTTGATATCGGTACACATTTACAAAAGTTATTAAGCTTTTTCCAAAGCTACAATTTGTTGACTTAAAAAATGTTTGCCTAGTCGTTTTATGAAAAGCTTAATAACTTTTAGGTTTTTTGTTAGCTATAAAAAATTAAAACCACGTCTTATTAGGAACTAAATTTTCCTTTTATATTGATACAAACTTTTATGAGCTTTCATGTAAGAATAAGCAATAAAATGCTACTAATATCAAAAAAAGTGGACAAATTTAGTTTTATTTTCTGAGATATTCTTAACAAAAAAAAACTTTTAATTTACAAATGTTCCAAACCTGATATGTCATTTTAAAGCACAACCTGATTTTACTATTTGGTCTTAAAAAAAATATAATCGTGTACAAATTGGCTGAGCTATGGGTCGATAAGTTGACAAACCTCGTTAAATCGGGTTTTTGTGTATAAACCTTTTTTGCGTATAACTCTTAAATTATGACGTATTTCTGAAATTTTTTTGCACGACTTGTCATGTACTCAATAAGGCCTACAACCCAATCTAGATCGTTTCCCGAGTTTTTTTAGTGTATCAGAGTGTTTTTTTTTTTTTTGTGAATTTTTAAAAATAAAATTTTTTTCGATTTTTTTCAATAATTTTTTTTTTACATTGCGTTATGAATAACTTGAAAACCGCTAATCACTCAGTACATCTTAAGTCCAATTTTGTTCTTAATTTACTAATGAGGTTTTCAATAAAATTGGACAAGTCGTTCTCAATTTGTATTCAAAAATCTCCCGGTTTCAAAAAAAAAAAAATTTTTTGAAATCGAGTTTTTCTTTTAACATTCTTTTCTTAAGAAATCTTGTTGTATAACAGTTTTATCTTAAGAAAATATTGTGTATAACAGTTATAAAAAATATATTTCAGGACTTAGTTAAATACTTCTGCTTTGACGAATCTCGTTAAATGGATTTTTTGCTCATAACTCTTAAACTGTTACGTATTTCTAAAATTTTTTTGCACTATATGTCATGTCCTCAATTAGGCCCACAAACCCAAGCTAGGTCGTTTCCCGAGTTTTTTTTAGTGTCTCAGAGTGTTTTTTTATGAATTTTTGAAAAATAAAATTTTTTCGATTTTGTTCAAAAAATTTGTTAATTTGAATTGCGATGTGTATAACTCGAAAACCGCTAATCACTCAGAAAATTTTTGCTAGTACGTCATAAGGCTAATTTAGTTCTTAATCCATTCATGAACTTTTGAATAAATTTGCCCAAGTCTTTTTTAAGTTGTATTCAAAAATCTCTCGATTTCAAAAAAAAAAAAATTTCGAAATCGAGTTTTTTCTTTTAATATATTTTTCTTAAGCAATCTTGTTGTATAACAGTTTTGTTTAAGAAAATGTTGTGTATAACAGTTATAAAAAATATATTTCAGGACTTAGTTAAATCCTTTTGCTTTTATTAGATTCCTTGATTCCTTTTTTAGAGATAACTTTCACCCTTTTTTTCATTCATTTCGCTTTTTACTGCCAAGTAAAGCAGCTTAACTTTCTCCAACAGAAAATTACAAAATTATTTATTTATACAGAATAATAATGAAAACCTCTAATCGTTTATCTTCAATTTAACCTTGTATTACCATCCTGTTGAAATACAACAAAATCCAATATATTTTATGGGGGGCTTTCGACAGAGCCACAGAGAAAACTAGAGAGGGAAAGACAACGAAAGTGTTATAGTTAAAATAAAGGGTAACTTTAGACTGGGTGTTATGTTAAGAGATAAGAGATATTTGTGTAGGGGAAGGTTTAAGGTAAAAAGAAAATTTGTAAGTGACTGTTAAAAGGATGATTATGTCTAACTTGTGTTAACAAATACATAGAGTGTAAAACTGCCCTTATGTGCCAAGTCATACCAAGGTATTGTATGTTTGTCAATGTTTACAAGTACAAGTTCTAGAGTATACATTCACCTTTGCCTCAATTACATACAAAATTGTTATGAAAATGTAAGAAATTTGTATATACAATGACAAGATTTACATAAAACATTTGTATTTGTATGTAAATTCGTATAAATTTTCTTGCACAAATGCTGTTAATGACGCGTGATTTGCAAGTTCTTTTTTTTTTTCTTCACAGAGCAAAAGTGTATATTTCAACTATAAGTTCACTCATTTCTCATTTTGTTACTTAAGTTCCCAACATTACCATTCAGTCAGTCAGTCCTTCATTCATTCATTTTGTTACGTTTAATGTTCAGCAAATACTTTACCTTAATACCCATTTTTACATATAAAACGAATAAGTAGAAGTAAAATACATAGAAAAAATTGTATGTTACCAATTTGAACTTATACTCTTACAAAGCTTTCACTGTCAAAGTTAACACAAATTTATATGTATTTGCCAGATACTTGATGATTTCTCCAGAGTATAAAATAAATTTAAAACATTTCTTTATTTTTCTTCTTCGTCTTCTTGCTTTTTTGCTACTTGTACTACTTTTACGCACACCTACTTATTTATGCGCGTTTTCTTCCTCCCTTTTGTTGTGCAAATCTTCCTCTTAAACTGTTCAAGCAATGGCTGGAGGAAACTGTAGATGTGGCAGACTTTTAGGTGTTTTTGTATTAACTTTTTTCCATTTTAAATTGTGGTATTTAAGATTTCTTCGCTGGAATTTAATAGTGAATTTATGTTTCATGCTACATTTAAAAGGAAATTTATTAAAAATACCATTTAATAATGTGGAGGATTCTAGAGGGGATTTAAATGAATAAGAAAATGCTAATGCATATTTATAAGCAGATTAAGGAAATGTAAATATTTGTGAGATACAAAAAAAAATATAACAGAAGACATAAAAATGGCTCAGTTTTACATGCCAAACACAAATATTGTCAAAGCTAAGATATGCTACCTTATAAAGATTAAATAAAAAAACAAGATAATTTTCTAAAAAAAATTAAATTTATAAAATAACAAATTTTTCCCTAAAGAAAATTTTGTTCTAGACAATTTTGTTGTAAACAAATTTTTCTCTAAAGATAATTTTGTTCTAAACAAATCTTTCTGTAAAGAAAATTTTGTTGTAAACAAATTTTTCTCCAAATATAATTTTGTTCTAAACAAATTTTTCTCTTAAGAAAATCTTGTTCTAAGCAAATGTTTCTCTAAAGAAAATTTTGTTCTAATAAAATGTTTCTCTAAAAAAATTTTGTTCTAAACAAATTTTTCTCTGAAGAAAATTTTGTTCTAAACAAATCTTTTTCTAAAGAAAATTTTTTTCTAAAGAAAGTTTTGTTCTAAATAAATTTTTCTCTAAAGAAAATTTTGTTTTAAAAAATGTTTCTCTAAAGAAAATCTTGTTCTAAATTTCTAAGAATGCAAGAGATTTGTTAGAAAGTTATAAAACAAATATGTGTTCTAAACAAATTTTTCTCTAAAGAAAATTTTGTTCTAAATAAATTTTTCTCTAAACAAAATTTTGTTCTAAACAAACTTTTTTCTAAGGAAAATTTTTTTCTTCTAAAGAAAATTTGGTTCTAAACAAATTTTTTTCTAAAGAAAATTTTGTTCTAAAGAACATTTTCTCTAAAGAAAATTTTGTTCTAAACAAATTTTTCTATATGAAAAATTTTTTTCTAAACAAATTTTTCTCTAACAAAATTTTGTTCTAAATAAATTTTTCTTTTAAGAAAATTTAATTCCAAACAAATTTCTCTCTAAAGAAAATTTTGTTCTAAGCAATATTCCTCTAAAGAAATTTTTTTTCTAAACAAATTTCTTTCCAAAAGAAAATTCTGTTCTAAGCAAATTTTTCTCTAAAGATAATTTTGTTCCAAACAAAATTTTCTCTAAAGAAAATTTTTTCTAAACCAATTTTTCTCTAGAAAAAATTGTGTATAACAGTTTTTTTTCAATTGTGTATTACAGTTTTTTCTATAGCAAAAATCGTGTATGACACTTTGTATTGATTGTACTGATTGTGTGTAACACTTTTTTCTATAGAAAAAATTGTGTATTACACTTTTTTTCTATGGAAAAATTGTGTATAACATTTTTTTTATAGAAAAAATTGTATATAACACTTTTTTCTATAGAAAAAATTCTGCGTAACACTTTTTTCCATGAAATAAATTGTGTATAACACTATTTTCTATAGAAAAAATTGTGTATAACACTTTTTTATAGAAAATAATGTGTATAACACTTTTTTCTTTGGAAAAAACTGTATATAAAACATGTTTCTATTAAAAAAATATTGTGTAACACTCTTTTCTATAGAAAAAAATTTGTATAACATTATTTTGGATAGGAAAAAAATCTGTATAGCACTTTTTTCTATAAAAAAATTGTGAATCTTACTTTTTTTCTAAAAAAAATTGTGTATTACACTTTTTTCTATAGAAAAAATTGTGTATGACAGTTTTTGCTATATAAAAAACATGTATAACAGTTTTTTTAATAGAAAAAATGTGTACAACACTTTTTTCTATAGAAAAAAATTGTATATAACACTCTTTTCTAAAGAAAAAATGTGTTTATAAAAATTGTGTATAACACTTTTTTCTACAGAAAAAAATCTGCACAACATATATTTCTATAGAAGCAACTCTGTATAACACTTATTTTTTATAGAAAAAAATCTGCATAAAACATTTTTCTATAGAAAAAATTATGTATAACACTTTTATCTATGGAAAAAAACTGTATAAAAGCTTTTGCTATAGAAAAAAATGTGTATAACAGTTTTTTCTATACCAAAATATGTATATACAATTTTTTTCTATAGAAAAAATTGTGTATAATACTTTTTTCTATAGAAAAATTGTATATAACACATTTTTCTTTAGACAAAATTATGTATAACACTTTTTCTTTAGAAAAAATTCTGTATTTCACTTTTTTTTAGAAAAAGTTCGGTATTTTTCTTTAAAAAAAATTTTGTATAACACTTTTTTCTGTCAAAAAAATTCTGAGTAAGACTTTTTCTGTAGAAAAAAATGTGTATAACTGTTCTTTCTATAGAAAAAAAATATATATTGCAGTTTTTTTACAGAAAACAATGTATATAACAGTTTTTTCTATAGAAAAAAAATGTGTATAACAGAGTTTTCTATTAAAAAATGTGTGTAATAGTTTTTCTACAGAAAAAAATGTGTATAACAGTTTTTTTCTATAGAAAAAAATGTGTATAATAGTTTTTTCTATAAAAAAAATGTGTATAACAGTTTTTTCAATAGAAAAAAATTAGTATAACAGTTTAATCTATACTTAAAATGTGTTTAACAGTTTTTTCTGAAGAAGAAATTGAGTATAACACTTTTTTCTATAGAAAAAATTGTGTATAAAACTTTTTCTATAGAAAAAATTGTGTATAACACATTTTTCTATAAAAAAATGTGTATAACAATTTTTTTTATAGAAAAAAATGTGTATAACAGTTTTATCTATAGAAAAAAATGTGTATAACAGTTTTATCTATACAAA
Organism: Stomorhina lunata; assembly: GCA_933228675.1. NCBI lineage: Eukaryota > Metazoa > Arthropoda > Insecta > Diptera > Rhiniidae > Stomorhina > Stomorhina lunata. The sequence goes on from OW121741.1 coordinate 13,636,038, forward strand.
AAAATGTGTTTAACAGGTCTTTATATAGAAAAAAGTGTGTATAACAGTTTTTTTCTATAGAAAAAAATGTGTATAACAGCTTTTCTATAGAAAAAAATGTGTATAATAGTTTTTCTATACAAGAAAATGTTTATAACAGTTTTTCTATAGAAAAAAATGTGTATAACAATTTTATCTATACAAAAAAATGTGTTTAACAGGTCTTTCTATAGAAAAAAATGTGTTCAAGACTTTTTTCTATAGCAAAAATTGTGTATAACAGTTTTTTTCTAGTGCAAACATTTTTTTTTACTGTCGAAAATTTTATTAATAACAAATTTATTTATATTTTATTTACTCCTACAAAGTTTCCTTCAAGGTTACTGAACACAAAAACATGTCATTCATAAAGTCATATCCCAAAAGAAAACTTTGCTTTTCTCTTTTGGTAGATAAAGTTTTACCCACAAGATGAAAACTATATCACCCAAATGATTAAGATTTAAAATTAAATAATAGTTTTTCAAAACAAACGTATGAAAGTGATAGTAAAGGATATTTCTGTGGCTTGGTGCTAAAAGGGCCGATGTCAAAAAAAAAAATAGTTTTGAGAAAATTTGATTTAAAGTTTTTATTTTCCATATAAGTCCATAGTAGCATTGCCCAGATTAGCTTTTGGAACCGAATAAAAGAGGGCAAAGAAGGAAATCAAAGGCAATGATTAATTCAAAAAATCAAATAACTGACATTGACCCTTTTAGCACCAAGCCACAGATTTAAGAAGCATAAAGACAAAAAAGATAGTTTTCTTAAGACTAAAAGGATTTTTTTAATTAAAGTCTTTTAAGTAAATTTTTAATGTTTATTTAACAAAGAAACATAAGTCTTCTGAAATATATGAAAAATTACTTTTGGTATTTTTACTTCAGTTGTTTACATTTCGAAACTTATAAAATTTTTTATTTGTTATAATAAAATTCCAAACATTTAAATTCAATTTGAAAACATTGTAAAAATTTACTTTACTATTATGAATTTAGATTCATTTCATTTATTTTAGCTTTGAACTCAGTTTATGGTCCCCATAAAAATTGTGTTAAAATGATAAAAAAAAATCAACATCATCTCCTTAGAATGAGCATTCAGCTGCTGGTTTAGCACCAAAATTCAGTTTGTCATCAACTTTTCTGAGTTAAGACACCAAAAACTTACAACTCATTCAGTCGCTTGTTAGTTCGACTCCTAATGAAAGAAACATTTCATTTTACATTTCTTTTATTCCAATGCCATTTGATGAGGACTCTAAATCCTTAGTGATGGTGTAGAGCTTAGTCTGCGTAAAGGAGTAGAAATGTGCAACAGTTTTGGCATAATAAATTTCTAAGAATGCAAGTGATTTGTTAGAAAGTTATAAAAAAATAAATAATTCTACATTTTATTATAGAGATGAAAAAATTTCTTAACACTTTATGAAGCAAAAATAAAAGCTTGTCCCCCAGACAAATTTTGCTATGAAAAATTTTGGTATATACAAATTTTTCTATAGAAAATTTTGCCACACACAAATTGAAATGAAAAAAGCATTATACACAATTTTTTTTTTTTTTTGTATAAAAATATAAATTTTTCTATAGGAAAAAGTGTTATATACAAATTTTTCTATAGAAAAGAGTTTTATGAACAAATTTCTATATAGAAAAAAGTGTTAAACACAAATTTTTCTATAGAAAAAAGTGTCATATACAAATCTTTCTATAAAAAAAGTGTTATACAAAAATTTTTCTGTATCAAAAAGTTTTATACACAAATTTTTCTATAGAAAAAATTGTTATAAAAATATTTATTTATAGAAGAAAGTGTTATATACAAATTTTTCTATAGAAAAAAGTGTCATACACAAATTTTTCTACAGTAACAAGTGTTATACACAAATTTTTCTGTGGAAAAAATTATTATACATTAATTTTTCTATAGAAAAAAGTGTTATACAAAAATTTTTCTACAGAAAAAAATGTTATACACAAATTTTTCTGTAGAAAAAGGTATTATACACAAATTTTTTTGTAGAAAAGGAGTTATACATAAATTTTTCTATATAAAAAAGTCTTATATACAAATTTTTCTGTATAAAAAAGTGTTATACACAAATTTTTTATATAAAAAAGTGTTATATACACATTTTTCTATAGAAAAAAGTGTTATACAAAAATGTTTATATAGAAAAAAGTGTTATACACAAATTTTTCTATAAAAAAAGTATATACATAAGTTTTTCTATAGAAAAAGTTTTATACACAAATTTTTCTATAGAAAAAAGTGTTATATACAAATTTTTTTATAGAAAAAAGTGTTATACACAAATGTTTCTGTAGGAAAAAGAGTCATACACAAATTTTTCTGTAAAAAAAAGTGTTATAAACTAATTTTTCTGTAGAAAAAAGTGTTATACACAAATTTTTCTATAAAAAAAGGTGTTATACACAAATTTTTCTATAAAAAAAAGGTTTTATACACAAATTTTTCTATAGAAAAAGTGTTATATACAAATTTTTCTATAGAAAAAAGTGTTATTCACAAATTTTTCTATAAAAAAAGGTGTTATACACAAATTTTTCTATAAAAAAAAGGTGCTATACACAAATTTTTCTATAGAAAAAGTGTTATACACAAATTTTTCTATAGAAACAAGTGTTATACACAAATTTTTCAATAGAAAAAAGTGTTATACACAAATTTTTCTATAGAGAAAAGTGTTAAACACAAATTTTTCTGTAGAAAACAGTGTTATACACAAATTTGTTTATCAAAAATTTGTTATATATAAATTTTTCAATAGAAAAAAGTGTTATACACAAATTTTTCTATAGAAAAAAGTGTTATACACAAATTTTTCTATAGAAAAAAGCGTTATACACAAATTATTCTACAGAAAAAAGTGTTATACACAAATTTTTCTATACAAAAAAGTATTACACACTAATTTTTCTAATAAAAAAAGTGTTATACACAATGTTTTTTATAGAAAAAAGTGTTATACACAAATTTGTCTATAGAAAAAAGTGTTATACAAAAATTTTCTATAGAAAAAAGTGTTATACACAAATTTTTCTATAGAAAAAGTGTTATACACATATTTTTTGTAAAAAAAAAGTGTTATACACAAATTTTTCTATAGAAAAAAGTGTTACACACAAATTTTTCTGTAGAAAAAAGTGTTATACACAAATTTGTCTATAGAAAAAAGTTTTATACACAAATTTTTCTATAGAAAAAAGTGTAATACACAAATTTTTTATAGAAAAAAGTGTTATACACAAATTTTTCTATAGAAAAAACTGTTATACACAAATTTTTCTATAGAAACAAGTGTTATACACAATCTTTTCTATAGAAAAAAGTATTATACACAATTTTATCTATAGAAAAAATTTGTATACACAATTTTTTTGTAGACCGTTATTCAAAATGTTTTTAAAATAACATAAAAGTGTTAAATATACGGTTCTCATAAAAATCTTTAGTGCATCCCTCACTTGCTTTTCCTTTTATTAGATTTGTTCTTAGATTTTCCAACAACTCAATTCATCTCACATTGGCTAGAATAATTTCAAGGCTTTTCACTTTGGCTGTGACCCATTTGAGAACATACAAATTTTTATAGTCTGAAAATAAAACTATTTATAACTAAAAGTTTTCATCTTGAATTTGTTTCTTCCCACTTTAGTCCCCCTGTCGTCTTTATGCATAATTCTAATGGGGTCACAAATTTGCCAAAAACTTATTATAAGATTATTTTGCATTTCTTTCTACATATTTGTCATTTGAGTTATTTTCCAGCAAATAAATAAATTTGTTTACTTATTTGCTTTAACTAAAAAATAAAATTCATAAATAAAATAAAATTTAATTTTGAAAATTAAATTTAATTTTATTTCTTGTTTGTCATCAAAATATTTTGAAAAATATGTTAGAAAAATGTCAGTAGTAATAAACATATTTTTATCAAATAGTAAATAAAATAAATTCATAAGAAAAAAATTAAAAAGAAAGTAAATAAATTGACTTTATATTATTTTGAAAATATCTTGTTTGTCTTAACAGGGGGTGGGCACATATGAAGAAAATGAGTCTATTATAAAACTTTTTTCTAAAAAAACAAAACTGTGTTTTTAATAGAAAAATTTATGTATAACACATTTTTCTATACAAGCATTTGTGTATAACTCAATTTTCCATAGATAAAATAGTGTATAACACATTTTTCAATAGAAAATTTTTCTACAGAAAAATTAGTGTATAACACTTTTTTCAATAGAAAAATTTGTGTATAATATGTTTTTCTATAGAAAAATTTTTGTATAACTGAAACATTTTTTTAACACTTTTTGCTTACTTAAAATCTTATTTAATTTTTCTCATAAATTTAATAAATGTTTGACTATTCCCTTTGCTTCTCTATTAATAATCTAAGTTTTCCTTCATTTATTCAATGTTGCTGACTTTTGTCTCAGAGGAAATTTTTTTGAAATGAAAAACACAATAAAAAACTCAAGTTAGAAAGAGTAATAAATAAACAATAAAATGACCAATGAGAATTAAAATAAATATAATACTTACTATAGCCGGTCAAACCCGACCATATGATATCCTTTACCATTCAAGTAAAGTATAGAATGATACTCATCTGAATAAAAAATGTTCTATTTTAAAGTTCGTATCCTAACAGAAACATTTGTAAAGAACATTTGTCTTTAGCCTTAAAATAGGCAACACTTTCAGCTATTATTATCATTTCTTATTTTTAGGGAAATTTGTTAAATATTTTTATAAGAAAATTGTCAAAAATTTCCTATTATTATAAGAAATTTTTCAAAAAAATTCTATTTCTTAAGAAATTTTTCAAAAATTTTCTATTTTTATAGGAAATTTTTCAAAACTTCTTATTTATATAAAAATTTTTAAAAACTTCTTATTTTTATAAAAATTATTTTTGAAAAATGTTATATTTTTACAGAAAATTTTTCAAAACTGTCTTATTTTTATAGGAAATTTTTCAAAAATTTCTCATTCTTAAAGGAAAATTTTCAAAAATTTCCTATTTATATAAAAATTTAAAAAAAAATAATTTTATAAGAAAGTTTTTAATAATTTATTATTTCTATAGGAAATTTAAAATTTTTTTTTTTATAAAAAATACTCCAAAATTTCTTATTTTTAAAGAAAACTTCCAAAAATTTCTTATTTTTATAGAAAATTTTTCAATAATTTCTAATTTTTATAAGAAAATTTTTAGAAATTTTCTTAATTTTAAAAATTTTTTATTTTTATAAAAAATATTCCAAAATTTCTTGTTTTTAAAGGAAATTTTCAAAAATTTCTTATTTTTATAGAAAATTTTTCAATAATTTTTAATTTTTATAAGAAAATTTTTAGAAAATTTCTTAATTTAAAAAATTTCAAAAATTTCTTATTTTTTTAAAGGAAATTTTTCAAAAAATAAAATTTTTATAGAAAATTTGTTAAAAAATTCTTTTAAAAATTTCTTTGTTACAGAAAGTTTTTTTTAAATTTTTTACTTTTATATGAAAGTTTTCAAAAATTTCTTAATTTTTTGGGAAATTATTTAAAAATTTTTAATTTTTTTTTAGGAAATTTTTCAAAAATTTCTTGTTTTTATAAAGAAATTTTTTAAAAATTTGTAATATTTTTCTAGAAAATTTTAAAAATTTTGTGATTTAAAAAAAAAAAAATTTCAAAAATTTCTTATTTTTATAGGATATTTTTCAAAAAATTCTTATATTTAAACAAATTTTCTAAAAATTTCTTATGTTTTTTAGAAATTTTTTAAAAATGTCTTATTTTTATAGGAAATTTTTCAAAAATTTCTTATTTTTATAGAAAATTTTTAAAATTGTTTTTATTTTTAAGGGAAATTTTTCAGAAATGTGTAATTTTTATAGGAAAATTTTCACAAAATTTGATTTTTTTAAGAAATTTATCAAAAATTTCTTATTATAATAGAAAATATTTCTAAAATTTAACACATTTATTTACTAGAATTTACATTATTAAAACAAAAGTACTCAAAACTACCAAAAGGAAAAGGAAAACACGCAAAAATTTCCCCACTCTTTCACTTCTGACGGTTGTAAAAGTAACATGAACTACAACTACCTGGTGCTTTATAGAACAAAGTAATAGGATTCTAAGCATCCTTCAGCACAAATTCACTTACATAAAACAATAGAAATAAATATAGAAAAATAACAGAGATTCCCAAACTGTTTCAGTAATGATATCAAGAATAAACCATATTATTTCCTTCAAATCTGAATTAATCCTTCTCTAGTTCTGAGTTTCGACTTGGAGATTTAGCTTTTCACGTGAAAAATTGAGCTTAAGAAATGTCTTTGTGTGTATACTATGAATGGCAATGAGACAATATCCTGTATGATGTTGTTTGTTTTGCTGTAAGGATTTTTTATTTCTGCTTTTAGTTTATAAATATTCTTTTTTTCTGTGGATTTCTTTTCCTATTTTCCAAACAATAAGACTGCAATATAAGCTCTCAGCAGAAATAATAACAATAAAACAAAAACTAATGAAATAGTAAAAAAATATTTATTTCAACACTCCAGCCAAAAGGGAATAGGTGGTACGAAAAGGTTCTTAAATATACTTTTGTGGGTAATAATGGGACATGGCCATTTTGACTAAGTCATCTCCTTCTTGACAGTCCAACATATAACTAAAAGTACACAAAAAAAAATAAAACTCGAAAAAACTGGAAATACCCAGAGGCATTCTGCTGTATACCGAATACACAATGGGCTCAAAATATATGTATTTCTTCTTTTACAAAAATAAGAAATCTTTTAAAAAAATTTAATATAATTTTTTTTTTAATAATTCTTTTAAAAATAAAAAATTTTTTAAAAATTTCCAACAAAAAATTTTTTGGTAAATTTCCAATAAAATTATGATATTTTTGAAAAACATCCTATAAAAATAAGAAATTTTTAAAAGATTTACTATAAAAACTTTTTTGATAAATTTCCTATAAAATTCAAAAATTTTTGGAAAGTTCCTATAAAAATAGGAAATTTTTGAAAAATTTCCTATAAAAATAGGAAATTTTTGAAAAATTTCCTATAAAAATATGAAATTTTTGAAAACTTTCCTATAAAAATAAAGAATTTTTGAAAAATTTCCTATAAAAATAAAAAATTTTTGATTAATTTCCTATAAAAATAGGAAATTTTTGAAAAATTTCCTATAAAAATAGGAAATTTTTAAAAAATGTCCTATAAAAATAGGAAATTTTTGAAAAATTTCCTGTAAAAATAGGAAATTTTTGAAAAATTTCCTATAAAAATAGGAAATTTTTGAAAAATTTCCTATAAAAATAGGAAATTTTTGAAAAATTTCCTATAAAAATAGGAAATTTTTGAAAAATTTCCTATAAAAATAGGAAATTTTTGAAAAATTTCCTATAAAAATAGGAAATTTTTGAAAAATTTCCTATAAAAATTGGAAATTTTTGAAAAATTTCCTATAAAAATAGGAAATTTTTGAAAAATTTCCTATAAAAATAGGAAACTTTTAAAAAATTTCCAATAAAAATAGGAAATTTTTGAAAAATTTCCCATAAAAATAGGAAATTTTTGAAAAATTTCCTATTTTTATAGGAAATTTTTGAAAAATTTCCTATAAAAATAGAAAATTTTTGAAAAATTTCCTATAAAAATAGGAAATTTTTGAAAATTTTCCTATAAAAATAGGAAATTTTTGAAAAATTTCCTATAAAAATAGAAAATTTTTGAAAAATTTCCTAATAAAAATAGAAAACTTTTGAAAAATTTCTTATAAAAATAGAAAATTTTTGAAAAATTTCCTATAAAAATAGAAAATTTTTGAAAAATTTCCTATAAAAATAGAAAATTTTTGAAAAATTTCCTATAAAAATAGGAAATTTTTGAAAAATTTCCTATAAAAATAGAAAATTTTTGAAAAATTTCCTATAAAAATAGAAAATTTTTGAAAAATTTCCTATAAAAATAGAAAATTTTTGAAAAATTTCCTATAAAAATAGAAAATTTTTGAAAAATTTCCTATAAAAATAGAAAATTTTTGAAAAATTTCCTATAAAAATAGAAAATTTTTGAAAAGTTTCCTATAAAAATAGAAAGTTTTTGAAAAATTTCCTATAAAAATAGAAAATTTTTGAAAAATTTCCTATAAAAACAGAAAATTTTTGAAAAATTTCCTATAAAAATAGAAAACTTTTGAAAAATTTCCTATAAAAATAGAAAATTTTTGAAAAATTTCTTATAAAAACTGAAAATTTTTTAAAAATTTCCTATAAAAATAGAAAATTTTTTAAAAATTTCCTATAAAAATAGAAAATTTTTGAAAAATTTCCTATAAAAATAGAAAACTTTTAAAAAATTTCCTATAAAAATAGCAAATTTTTGATATATTTCCTATAAAAATAGCAAAATTTTGAAAAATTTCCTATAAAAATAGCAATTTTTTTTAAATTTTCTATAAAAATAGAAAATTTTTGAAAAATTTTCTATAAAAACAGAAAATTTTTGAAAAATTTCTTTAAAAATGGCAAATATTTGAAAAATTTCCTATAAAATTAGCAAATTTTTGAAAACTTTAATATAAAAATTGAAAAATTTTGAAAAATTTCCTACAAAAATAAAAGTTTTTGATAAATTTGTTAAAAACTTAGAAAATTTTTGAAAAATTTTTTTAGAAGATTAGAAAATTTTTGAAAAAATTTCTAGAAAATTAGAAAATTTTTTCTATAAAATATTTTTTATTTAAAAATTCTTAATTTCTTGCCCCATTGTGCTCACATTTTGTCACACTTATTTTTATATGCTCTCATATTTCTTTCATAAATATTGGTACAAGTTGTTGACGCCACTTTTATTGCATGCGTTTATTTTTGTTTGTATATGTATATATGTGTGTGTGTATTATAGTATGGGTAAGAGTATGTGTAAGTGTCTCAGTATTCGTATCCCAGAGAGTCTATATATCTATTTTTTTCTATATCCTCATTCATATTTATGTGTGTTAGTCAAGTTTGTAGTTATGCATAAAAGTTCTATATTATTCTTACGATTCTTGTTTTTTTGTATTTTCATTTCGGAAATTGTTTTTTGTGTTTTATTCTATTTTAGTACAGGTTTTTTGTAAGTGTGATATTTTTATTCTTACACTTTAACTTCCTGTCTTTTGACTCAATTGAATTTGGTTTTATTGTTGGGGTTTTATAGTTTCTTGTTATTTTAGTTTTTTATTTTAATATCCTTTTGCTACCTTAGAAAATGTGTTAATAAAAAATAGAAGGATTTCTAATAACTAACCTTGAGACTAAATTATATATTTCGAAAAATATTTAAGGTTCTTAAATTTTAATTTAAATTACAGTTTTATGTCCAAGATAGAAGACTTTAGACCTTTTCCTTTTTCTACTTCATTTCCTTTAGTCTATTTTACTTTTGTTTTTGTCGCAATTCTCCTGAGATTTTTCTCTAATTTAAGACTCAACAGCAGCCAAATTCGGTTTTTACTACAAAAATTGTAATACACAACATTATTCGTTTTGTTTCCTTCCGTTTCCGTTTTTCATAAATTTACCTTTTTGGCTGGAGAAAAATTAAATCTTTTGTAAATCCAAACGGTTTTTACAACCAAAAACATATTGTGCTACTATTTTGAGAAGACGACAACTCAAAATATGTTTCATATTTCTCAATCAAATTCTTTGAGATATTTTGCTTTATCATCAGCCAGCAACATCGTATTTTGTGTTTTAAAACAAAAAATTTAAAATCCCCTTATATGTCAAAAAGGATTGATTGCTTTCCTCTTTAAATATTTCATTACCTTAATTTATATTTCTCCATAATTTTCTAACCCACCTCACTTCTCGCCCTTTTTGTTATCCTTTTAATCCTAACAAATTCATAAACTTATTGTTTAACTTAATAAATAATTCTTAGATAAGTTTTTTGTTTTGTTCTAGGCTTTACACAACACTTTCCCAACACTTTCAAAACTTAATAGTTTCCAGGGCTGAAATATTGTTTCGAAACCACACAAGCAAATACAGAATTTATCCCCACAATTTACCAGAGCTCTATTCTATTCCTTAATAGTATTTTATCAGTTAACTTTCTTTGTCTAAAATTTCGTTTGTTTGTTTTAGTTGGATGAGATTTAGTTTTAGGTTTTTTTTTTATAAGATTTTTTCTGTTTTTTAGTTAAGATGACTGGTTTGATTGCTTTGTCAGCCACAACATATGTGACACTTTTGTCTTTAGGCAATAATTTGTAAATAAAGTTAAATTAAGACAATAAAAGAAACACGAGGACACAAAAAGGATAAAGGATCAAGTTTTCAACATATTTTTAAGATAAGATAAACAAATTTTTGAAAAATTTCTTATGAAAATAGAAAATTTTTAAAAAATTTCTTTAACAATTAAAAATCTTTGAATTTCCTACAAAAAAAAGGAAATTTTTTAAAAAATTTCCTATAAAGATAAGAAATTTTAAAAAAATTTCCTTTAAAAATATGAATTTTTTGGAAAATTTCCTACAAAGTTAGGAAATTTTTAAAAAATTTCCTTTAAAAATAGGAAATTTTTGAAAAATTTCCTATAAAAATAGGAAATTTTTGAAAAATTTCCCTTAAAAATAGGAAATTTTTGAAAAATTTCCTATAAAAATAGGAAATTTTTGAAAAATTTAATAAAAAATAGAAAATTTTTGAAAAATTTCCTTTAAAATAAAAAGTTTTTGAAAATTTTCCTATAAAAATAGGAAGTTTTCGAAAAATTTCCTATAAAAATAGGAAATTTATGAATAATATCATATCAAAATAGGAAATTTTTGAAAAATTTCCTATAAAAATAGGAAATATTTGAAAAACTTGCTATAAAGATAGGAAGTTTTTGCAAAATTAGGAAATTTTTGCAAAATTTCCTATAAAAATAGGAAATTTTTGAAAAATTTCCTATAAAAATAGGAAACTTTTGAAAAATTTCCTATCAAAATAGGAAATTTTTGAAAAATTTCCTATAAAAATAGGAAACTTTTGAAAAATTTCCTATAAAAATAGGAAATTTTTGAAAAATTTCCTATAAAAATAGGAAATTTTTGAAAAATTTCCTATAAAAATATGAAATTTTTGAAAAATTTCCTATAAAATTTTTGAAAAATTTCCTATAAAAATAGGAAATTTTTGAAAAATTTCCTATAAAAATAGGAAATTTTTCAAAAATTTCCTATTTTTATAGGAAATTTTGAAAAATTTCCTATAAAAATAGGAAATTTTTGAAAAATTTCCTATAAAAATAGGAAATTTTTGAAAAATTTCCTATAAAAATAGGAAATTTTTGAAAAATTTCCTATAAAAATAGGAAATTTTTGAAAAATTTCCTATAAAAATAGGAAATTTTTGAAAAATTTCCTATAAAAATAGGAAATTTTTGAAAAATTTCCTATAAAAATAGGAAATTTTTGAAAAATTTCCTATAAAAATAGGAAATTTTTGAAAAATTTCCTATAAAAATAGGAAATTTTTGAAAAATTTCCTATAAAAATAGGAAATTTTTGAAAAATTTCCTATAAGAATAGGAAATTTTTGAAAAATTTCCTATAAAAATAGGAAATTTTTGAAAAATTTCCTATAAAAATAGGAAATTTTTGAAAAATTTCCTATAAAAATAGGAAATTTTTGAAAAATTTCCTATAAAAATAGGAAATTTTTGAAAAATTTCCTATAAAAATAGGAAATTTTTGAAAATTTCCTATAAAAATAGGAAATTTTTGAAAAATTTCCTATAAAAATAGGAAATTTTTGAAAAATTTCCTACAAAAATAGGAAATTTTTGAAAAAATTCCTATAAAAATAGGAAATTTTTGAAAAATTTCCTATAAAAATAGGAAATTTTTGAAAAATTTCCTATAAAAATAGGAAATTTTTGAAAAATTTCCTATAAAAATAGTAAATTTTTGAAAAATTTCCTATAAAAATAGGAAATTTTTGAAAAATTTCCTATAAAAATAGGAAATTTTTGAAAAATTTCCTATAAAAATAGGAAATTTTTGAAAAATTTCCTATAAAAATAGGAAATTTTTGAAAAATTTCCTATAAAAATAGGAAATTTTTGAAAAATTTCCTATAAAAATAGGAAATTTTTGAAAAATTTCCTATAAAAATAGGAAATTTTTGAAAAATTTCCTATAAAAATAGGAAGTTTTTGAAAAATTTCCTATAAAAATAGGAAATTTTTGAAAAATTTCCTATAAAAATAGGAAATTTTTGAAAAATTTCCTATAAAAATAGGAAATTTTTGAAAAATTTCCTATAAAAATAGGAAATTTTTGAAAAATTTCCTATAAAATAGGAAATTTTTGAAAAATTTCCTATAAAAATAGGAAATTTTTGAAAAATTTCCTATAAAAATAGGAAATTTTTGAAAAATTTTCTATAAAAATAGAAAATTTTTGAAAAATTTCCTATTTCCTATAAAAACAGGAAATTTTTGAAAAATTTCCTATTTCCTATAAAAATAGGAAATTTTTGAAAAATTTCCTATTTCCTATAAAAATAGGAAATTTCAAATTTTTCAAATTTTTTAAAAATTTCCTATAAAAATAGGAAATTTTTGAAAAATTTCCTATAAAAATAGGAAATTTTTGAAAAATTTCCTATAAAAATAGGAAATTTTTGAAAAATTTCCTATAAAAATAGGAAATTTTTGAAAAATTTCCTATAAAAATAGGAAATTTTTGAAAATTTTCCTATAAAAATAGGAAATTTTTGAAAAATTTCCTATAAAAATAGGAAATTTTTGAAAAATTTCCTATAAAAATAGGAAATTTTTGAAAAATTTCCTATAAAAATAGGAAATTTTTGAAAAATTTCCTATAAAAATAGGAAATTTTTGAAAAATTTCCTATAAAAATAGGAAATTTTTGAAAAATTTCCTATAAAAATAGGAAATTTTTGAAAAATTTCCTATAAAAATAGGAAATTTTTGAAAAATGTTCCTATAAAAATAGGAAATTTTTGAAAAATTTCCTTTAAAAAAAGGAAATTTTTGAAAAATTTCCTATAAAAATAGAAAATTTTTGAAAAATTTTCTATAAAAATAGGAAATTTTTGAAAAATTTCCTATTTCCTATAAAAATAGGAAATTTTTGAAAAATTTCCTATTTCCTATAAAAATAGGAAATTTTTGAAAAATTTCCTATAAAAATAGGAAATTTTTGAAAAATTTCCTATAAAAATAGGAAATTTTTGAAAAATTTCCTATAAAAATAGGAAATTTTTGAAAAATTTCCTATAGAAATCAGAAATTTTTGAAAAATTTCCTATAGAAATCAGAAATTTTTAAAAAATTTCCTATAAAAATAGGAAATTTTTGAAAAATTTCCTATAAAAATAGAAAATTTTTGAAAAATTTCCTATAAAAATAGGAAATTTTTGAAAAATTTCCCATAAAAATAGGAAATTTTTGAAAAATTTCCTATAAAAATAGGAAATTTTTGAAAAATTTCCTATAAAAATAGAAAATTTCTATAATAATAGGAAATTTTTTAAAAATTATAGAGTTTATTTTTAAATTGATCCATTTGATATCAAGTATTTTTTTTTCTAAAATTTTTATATGTGAACTTACCTTTAATTATCACAAATATCAGCAGCAACAGATACAGCAGAGACGAATCCATGTCCAGTGATTTATTGCAGTTAATGCAGCCAAATGCAGCACTAACTCAGCCCCGTACCAAAATGATGAAGTAGAGATGTTGCCACAAAGTTGAGAAGATCAAAAGAAGGAAGAGTAAAATTTTCACAAATCCACACCCAGATAACAACTTAAGCTAAAGATGCTAATGGCCAATGACAGGCTCCGGAGTATGAAAATTTTTTAGTTGATTGGCAATGTTGGCGAATTTACTGCACTAAAAATTAGAAAGAAATTTAAATATTATTTTAAAGCATATTTTTAGGGTGGAGGAAGAATATTGTAAAATAAAGAAGAGGGAGTTTAAAAAATGTTTATGATTAATTTTATTTTCTAACTGAGATTTGAAAATTCATAAATTTCTGTTATGTTCGAGTGATTGATGATATTTTAACTTGGCTCAAATTTTATTTGTTTGTCTTTTATTTAGGCTTTCTGGAGCAAAATTTATCTAGGGCAGGAAGTGTTTGTTGTCTTAAGAATTTTGTAAGCCAAATTTTGGCTTTTTACCAAAAGAAATTTTGTATTTTTATCAGCTCATCATTATTATTACCATAAAATGATTATTTTGAATTTTATTTTTTAACTAAAATATTCATGTTCTCAAAGTTTATTCTTTGAGGTTGTTTTGAGATTTTCCTAATTTTATTGTATTTCCGCAAAAGCAAATGGATTTCCATATCCTTGAACATTTTCTATTCCTTTTGTTCTTGCTATCTTCGTTCTTTTATTTATTTGTACATAATTGATTGTAGAAACTTTATTTATTTTGTTATTCATGGTTAAGGAATTTTTGGAATTTTTGCATAAATTTCTGTTAATGTTTGCTTTCAAATCAGTGTTCTATTATTGATGAAAATAAATTTTTGGTGAATTGAATCTAAAAAAGTTTAAAATTTGTTTTATTGGGAAATTGATATACTTACTTTATTAAAAAATTATGCTTTTCGACATTAAAAGAACAAAAATTTCATGAGATTTTAATATTTCATCCCCAAAGTAGGCAATAGAATTTAATGAGAATTTCTTAGTTATGAAAACAGTTCATTTATTACTTATTACTGAAGACTTCTTAACAAATTTAGACCCCTTAATATGAAATCATCTAACTCCTTTGCATACTAATTTGTATTATTGTCATTCTTAATACTATAGCCCAAAAGTATGCTTGAGTAACACAATTTTTTGAATTTTGTGTATGAAAATGTTTGTATATTTTCAAAATAAATTTTTCAAAGGAATTTAAGTATATTGGACTAAATACAATAAATTTTTGAAAAATTTCCTATTTAAATAAGAAATTTTTGAAAAATTTCCTATTTAAATTAGAAATTTTTGAAAAATTTCCTATAAAAATAAAAATTTCTTGAAAAATTTTCTATAAAAACAAGTAAGAAAGCGCTATAGTCGGTCAAGCCGACCATACGATACCCTTCACCACTAAGGTAAAAGGTGTTATTTTATAATTGTATTAAGACAAATATTTGCTAAATTTTGCCATCATACAAACTTTTTCTCAAAACTTATATATTCAACCTGTTTCCGTTATTTGGACTTATATGAGAGCTAGGGTCAAATATGGACCGATTATCTCGAAATTTAGCAAATTGATTAACGTTATTACAAAAATTATGTATGCAAAAACTAAACTCAAAATTTTCATTATCTTTAGATTTACGAGCGTTTTAGTGATTTTTTGTCTCATTTAGTGCGTTTTTAAAGAAGTGTTTGTATGGGAGCTATGGTCAAATGTCGACCGATTTTAACGAAATTTGGTACAGTGATTTAAGTTTACATAAGCAGTATTTGTTTTAAATTTCATGAAAAAATATTGATATTTGTAGCCAATATAGCAATTCCGCGAAGTGGGACCTATGGGAGATACCAAAAATAATGGACCGATTTTGACCAATTTTAATAGCCATTATCAAAAAAATTATCTGCGCCAAATTTCATCAAATTATCTTTAGAATTGCTACCTGTAGTTTGATTACAAGGTTTACATGGGGGTCCAGCCAGCCAGCCAGATGGACGGACGGACATCGCTAAATCGACTCAGAAAGTGATTCTAAGTATATTGGTATACTAAAAGGTGGGTCTAAGACAAATATTTCTATGCGTTACAAACATCAGCACAAACTTATAATACCCTTTCCACCTATGGTGGTGAAGGGTATAACAAGAAATTTTTGAAAAATTTCCTATAAAAATAGGAAATTTTTGAAAAAATTCCTATAAAAATAGGAAATTTTTGAAAAATTTCCTATAAAAATAGGAAATTTTTGAAAAATTTCCTATAAAAATAGGAAATTTTTGAAAAATTTCCTATAAAAATAGGAAATTTTTGAAAAATTTCCTATAAAAATAGGAAATTTTTGAAAAATTTCCTATAAAGATAGGAAATTTTTGAAAAATTTCCTATAAAAGTATTTGAAAAATTTCTATAAAAATAGAAAATTTTTGAAAAATTTCCTATTAAAAATAGAAAATTTTGAAAAATTTACTATAAAAATAGTTATTTTTGTTTTCCATAAAGTATGCAACCAAAACTTTTATTTATTTATATTCTTGCTTATTTTTAAAATATATTTTTCAATGTATATTTATGTATTTTAATAAGGACTTCTGAAAGTTTTTTAATTTTTTAAATGAATTTTAAGTTTATTGATTTATCCCAAAAAGTATGGAACTAAATATCAAATACATCTTTAGCGGTTTAAGGGCTAGAGCTTTCAAAGTTATTCAATTTCTGTGCTTTACATTTTTTAAATTCTTTTGTCAGCTCAACATACCTTAAGGATCTTCAAAATTATTTATTTTGTAAAAATCTTAATAAAATTTGATGTCTAAGCATATCCACTTGCTTGTCAAAACATTTTGTTGAAATGAAATTCTCTTACTATCAGCGAACTTTTGACAAATAAGTTACAAAGTAGTAAACCATATATATTATACATTACATAGATTATCCTAAAAGTATGCTACACAAACGTTTCAGAGAGAGAAAGTCGTGAGTGCCATATGGCAACAAAATTGAAAAAGGTTTGAAATTGTTTTAAATCTATTCTAAAAAATTTTCTACCAAGGCTTTTTAACATAAACTAGAAACCAAGTATAAGGGGCAAAATATTCAAATTTCCGTTGCTCCTAAAAATATGCATTATTTTCAACACATCGCTCATACATACATTTTTTACATCCTCTTCTTTAAATTTTAAATAATAATAGAAATTATTTACCTTAAGCTTCTAATACTATTTTTAGTTTTTGATATTTTATTTTAAATTTTATTTTGTAATTTTTTGTAATTTTTTTCTCTAGTTTCAGATTTTTTTTATTGAAAATTTTTTCCTTTAAATTCTTAAATTATTTAAATTTCTTAATACGAACACAATTGATGCATTTGCTATTCATCTTTTGGTTTAATTTTTTTAATTATTTATACATTATTTTGAAATCTTATTTGAATACTTTTTTTTGCTATTTAAATAATCTTCTTTAATTTGTTTATACTTCATAATTTTTGAAATTTATTTTATTTATATTAATTCTTTTTTTAAAAATTTAAAAGATTTTTGTTTATTGGGTTTAATTATGATATTTTTAATCAATTTCATTATTTACAAAATTTTTAATTTTCATTTTTTTAACTTCTTTGAATTTAAATTAAATTTGAATTATAATTCCCATTTGCTTTTTCATTTGTGAATTTTCTTGAAATTTTTTAATGATTTTCAAATATTTTTGGTTTAAGCTTTTTTTTAATATTTTTCTTAATTTTACTTACTACTCTTTAAGAAACCTCTTATAACTTATGAATTAAATTTGTCACTACACTTTATTTTTTTGTTTGAATTCGACGTCGTTGTGGTTTGTTGATGATAAAAAATCTTTAGATATTTTTAATTTTTTTGTGTTCTACATTACGAAATAATGCAGCTGAAAAGAGAGATTGAAAAAGAAGGAAAAATTAGTATGAAATCTACGAATATTAAATTTATTAAATAAGTCAAAAATGTTACAAATTTCTCCCTTTTTTCATTAACGAAAAATAGAGTTTTGACAAACTTATAAATCAAATTTTTCATATAAAATAGCTGTGAAAATTTGGCAAAGTCTCAAACCAAAATAGATCATGAAAGCTTAGGGATTTTTTAGAACCCATGGCTACGCAAGAGGTAATTTGTATGATTTTTTTACATTAAAATATAACAATAAAAGCCTATAATTTCGAGCACCCTTTTGAAAAGTACAATATTTTAAAAATTTTAATTTTGACCTGGTAAAAATAGGGTTAACGACATTTCAACCAAACTTTTCACATATATTTCTACCCTTCAAGACAATAATAATTTAATTTTTTTCTAACAAAAACTGCTAATATATAACAATTCATCTGCTTTTTTATAACTTTATGAAAAAAATTTATTTTTGTCGAATTTTTTTTTTTATTTTAAGTCGCAGGTACGGCTAAGGCATTGGAGATATCGATCTAGTTTTTTCTATGTAGTAATCTGTAGGGTGTTCTTACTAATAATCTGGAACTTGTTTTCTACTTCTTTCGAATTCGTTAAACAAAATTTAAAAAAAAAACAAAAAATGAGTTTTGAAAACGGTATGAAAAAAACTTTTTTCGCCCTATGCTCAAGTGATTTAACGTTAGCCCATTGTAACAAAAATGGATATCTTAGTATCCCGAAAAAGTAAAACTAGTCAAACACTTTTTCAAAATGTATTCAAAGTGGAAATTTTTTTCAAAAATTTAAAAAACCCCTTATTTTTCCCATGTAACAGGCATCCAAACTTTTGACTTCTTCCCGATATTCGATCGAAATGAAACTTTGTATATGGTTTATTGGGGTCATATGTAAACAATTTTCGGAGTAAATCTTTCCTTATTACAAAGTTAAATTTTTTCCATACCAAGCTGGGTCACTCTAATATAAAGTCATGTTCCGGTTCTATAAAGAAACTAAAAAAGCCATACCAAAGTCACCTGAAACACTTCCAATTGTAATCCCATACTAAAGACTTTATAATATAAGGAGGTTGCCGTATGGTCGTTTTGAAAAGTCCCATAAAAAATAGAATATACCGCTTTAACTCTAATTCGGAAACAACTAATGGAGACGATTATCCAGTGAGACAAAGCCAAGACACACTCACATGCTCATGAAATGTATGTTTGTTTGTACGTTTATGGGTTTTTTATTGTTTCTGAAACTCTCCCAATTGTAATCACGTACCAAAGACTCCATAATATAAAGATGTTGCACTTCCAGAATGGTCGTTTTGAAAAGTCCGACCATGATTTACCGTATGGTCGTTCTGAAAAGTCCCATCAACAAAAGAGTATACCGCTTTAACTCTAATTCGGAAACAACTAATGGAGACGATTATCCAGTGAGACAAAGCCAAGATACACTCACATGCTCATGAAATTTATATTTGTTTGTGCGTTTATGGGTTTTTTATTGTTTCCAAAATGACCCAAAACTCTCCCAATTGTAATTACGTACCAAAGACTCTATAATATGAAGATAATGCACTTCCATACATTGATTCCCAGTATGGTCGTTTTGAAAAGTCCTACATTGATTTACAGTATTGTCGTTTTGAAAAGTCCCTTCAACAAAAGAGTATACCGCTTTAACTTTAATTCGGAAACAATCTCTAGAGACGATTGTTAAATTAGATAAAGTAAGGGCACACACACGTGCTCATGATATGTATGTTTGTTTATGCGTTTATGTGATTTTTATTGTTTCCAAAGTTACCCAAAACTCTCCCAATTGTAATCCCATACCAAAGACTTTATAATATAAAGATGTTGCACTTCCAACATTGATTTACCGTATGGTCGTTTTGAAAAGTCCCATCAACAAAAGATTATACCGCTTTAACTCTAATACGGAAACAACTTCTAGAGACGATTATCCAATTAGATAAAGGTAAGGCACACACACGTGCTCATGAAATGTATGTTTGTTTGTGCGTTTATTTAACCAAAACTCTCCCAATTGTAATCAAGTACCAAAGACTCTATAATATGAAGATGATGCACTTCCATACATTGATTTACAGTATGGTCGTTTTGAAAAGTGTACATTGGTTTACAGTATGGTCGTTTTGAAAAGTCCCATTAACAAAAGAGTATACTGCTCCCAATTTTAATCCCATAGCAAAGACTTTATAATACAAAGATGTTGCACCTTCAAACATTGATTTACCGTATGGTAGTTTTGAAAAGTCCCATAAAAAAGACAGTAAAAATTCTAATATTAAATTATAATTGGGAGACAACTAATGGAGGCGATTATGCAATAAAAGAAAGCTAGGCAAACACACGTGCTCATGACATGTATGTATGTTTGTGCGTTTATGTGCTTTTCATTGTTTCCGAAGTTACCCAAAACTCTTCCAATTATGATACGATATCTAAAACTATGTAATATAAAGATGTTACACTTCTATACATTGATTTAACGTATGGTTGTTTTGAAAAATACCATGAAAAAGAGTATACCGCTTTAACTTTAATTGGGAAAAAACTAATGCAGACGATTATCCAATGAGAGAAAGCTAAGGCACTCATACGTGCTTATGAAATATATGTTTGTTTGTGCGTTTATGTAAAGAAACTACCAAAACCATTCCGAAGATACTCCAATTTTAATCCCATACCAAGAATTTTATATTATAAAGATGTTACACTTCCATACATTGACTTAGCGCATGGTCGTTTTGAAAAGTCCCATAAAAAAGAGAGTCTGCCTCATAAACTCTAATTCGAAAACAACTAATGGAGACGATTATACAATGAGAGAAAGCTTAGGTACACTTATGTGCAAGAAAACACCCAAATTACACTTATTTGTCCGAACTTACCCAAAAGGTAAAGAAAAAGATATAATATTTTAAATTAACTTGAAATCATTTTGAATTAAGACGAAATTTTGTAATGTTTTAGTTTTTTATTTCATGCCTTTCTTAAATCTTCTAGAATTTATGTTAAAGTTTCTCATATTTAAATATTTTATTACCATTTTGTATTTCCTTTCATGTCATTGTTCCAGTTATCCCTTTACATCTTGCATCCTTTTACTTTAACCTCCTTTAATTTCAAATTAGTTGCTCTTCTCTGCTACGAGTTAAGTCATTTCCCCCCGGCTCAAGTTGCATGAAAAATGACTTGTGCTCGTAACATTTGAAAATGGCTTAATTTCCTCAGCAACAACAACACAATATAGTTTATCAAAATTAAATATTTAAATAAACCATTTATTTCTTAGAAGTTAACAGCAACAGAAAAAGAAAAGTGAAAAGTAAGCCAAAACCCCAAAAACATGCAACAATGACTTTTATTAAGTGAAGTTGGAAATTTTGCTAAACATAATCAAATTAAAAATTTTTTGATATAAAGAAAAAAATTCTATCCAATTAATACAAAGTCCAAAAAATATTAACCAGTTTTAGAAAAATGGTATTTTCTAAACTCTAAAATTTTTAAATTAAATTTTATTATGAGTGGAAAAAAATCTATTAAATCTAAGCCAGTATCATTAGACTCAAAGACATTTTCAAACTGGGTTTGTTGACAGTGTAAAAATGTGGGACATTTTTGTAATTTATCAACTTCTCTGTTAGAAGTTTCGAGTACATGCATAACTATTCCATTTACAATATTCTTGTATTTTAAATAACATTGGCTTGTGGAAAGACAGACAGACAGACGTTGCATCCTTTCGACGGAGGGACCGATGGATGGACGGACGGACTGCAACAACAGCTAAACAAAAAAGGGGTTAGAAAAACTATAAAAAGACAACAATGGAGTTAAATATTGAAGAAAAAAAATATAAAAATATCTCAAAGTGAAAGTAAACAAGAGTTAGAGACAAACTAAAGACAGTGGTATATCCAAACTAGAAATTACCGATAGACAGAACTATAAATATTCCAAAACCCATAACCCTTTCAAAGATTTTCCAGGAAGCTATTAACTCAAATGGAGTAAAAAGCCAAAGGATTTTAAGAATGGCACAGTTCTGTGCTTAATCTACCACTGTGAGTGCTAGAAACAATGTATTACTTCTTCCTGTTCTTTGCTCTACCTACAAGTCCAATATTTACTTACTTTAGAAATTGTTTGCAATACACACATACACATATTTACTTTCAATAGTAAAAAATTATACAAAGATTAAGTTGGGTTGTAGCAAAAGAAAATTCCGCTAGAAAATTTTTTTATCAAAAATTTTTCTATCAAAAATTTGTTTATCAAAAATTTTTCCATAAAAAAATTTTGTTATCAAAAATTCTTCTGTAGAAAATTTTTTTATCAAAATTTTTCTACATTTTTCTAAAGAAAAATTTTTGCCTCGAAAATTTTTCTATAGAAAAATATTTTTATCTAAAATTTTTCTATAGAAAATTTTTTTTGGTAAATTATCTATAGAAAAATTTTTTTATCGAAAATATTTCCATAGAAAAATTTTTTCATCGAAAATTTTTCTATAGAAAAATTTTTTCATCGAAAATTTTTCTATAGAAAAATTTTTTCATCGAAAATTTTTCTATAGAAAAATTTTTTCATCGAAAATTTTTCTATAGAAAAATTTTTTCATCGAAAATTTTTCTATAGAAAAATTTTTTCATCGAAAATTTTTCTATAGAAAAATTTTTTCATCGAAAATTTTTCTATAGAAAAATTTTTTCATCGAAAATTTTTCTATAGAAAAATTTTTTCATCGAAAATTTTTCTATAGAAAAATTTTTTCATCGAAAATTTTTCTATAGAAAAATTTTTTCATCGAAAATTTTTCTATAGAAAAATTTTTTCATCGAAAATTTTTCTATAGAAAAATTTTTTCATCGAAAATTTTTCTATAGAAAAATTTTTTCATCGAAAATTTTTCTATAGAAAAACTTTTTCATCGAAAATTTTTCTATAGAAAAATTTTTTCATCGAAAATTTTTCTATAGAAAAATTTTTTCATCGAAAATTTTTCTATAGAAAAATTTTTTCATCGAAAATTTTTCTATAGAAAAATTTTTTCATCGAAAATTTTTCTATAGAAAAATTTTTTCATCGAAAATTTTTCTATAGAAAAATTTTTTCATCGAAAATTTTTTTATAGAAAAATTTTTTCATCGAAAATTTTTTTATAGAAAAATTTTTTCATCGAAAATTTTTCTATAGAAAAATTTTTTCATCGAAAATTTTTCTATAGAAAAATTTTTTCATCGAAAATTTTTCTATAGAAAAATTTTTTCATCGAAAATTTTTCTATAGAAAAATTTTTTCATCGAAAATTTTTCTATAGAAAAATTTTTTCATCGAAAATTTTTCTATAGAAAAATTTTTTCATCGAAAATTTTTCTATAGAAAAATTTTTTCATCGAAAATTTTTCTATAGAAAAATTTTTTCATCGAAAATTTTTCTATAGAAAAATTTTTTCATCGAAAATTTTTCTATAGAAAAATTTTTTCATCGAAAATTTTTCTGTAGAAAAATTTTCTCATCGAAAATTTTTCTATAGAAACATTTTTTTATCGAAAATTTTTCTATAGAAAAATTTTTTATCGAAAATTTTTCTATAGAAAAATTTTTTATCGAAAATTTTTCTATAGAAAAATTTTTTATCGAAAATTTTTCTATAGAAAAATTTTTTATCGAAAATTTTTCTATAGAAAAATTTTTTATCGAAAATTTTTCTATAGAAAAATTTTTTATCGAAAATTTTTCTATAGAAAAATTTTTTATCGAAAATTTTTCTATAGAAAAATTTTTTATCGAAAATTTTTCTATAGAAAAATTTTTTATCGAAAATTTTTCTATAGAAAAATTTTTTATCGAAAATTTTTCTATAGAAAATTTGTTTCATCGAAAATTTTTCTATAGAAAATTTGTTTCATCGAAAATTTTTCTATAGAAAAATTTTTTCATCGAAAATTTTTCTATAGAAAATTTTTTTATCTAGATTTTATTTATTATTTATATTTTATTAAAAAATATTTTTATCAAAAATGTTTTTATTTTTTTACAGAAAATTTTTTTATAAAAAATTATTCTATAGAAAAATATTTTTATCGAAAATTTTTCTATGGGACAATGTTTTTATCGAAAATTTTTCTATAGAAAAATATTTTTATCGAAAATTTTTCTATAGAAAAATATTGAAAATTTTTCTATAGAAAAATATCGAAAATTTTTCTATAGAAAAATATCGAAAATTTTTCTATAGAAAAATATCGAAAATTTTTCTATAGAAAAATATCGAAAATTTTTCTATAGAAAAATATCGAAAATTTTTCTATAGAAAAATATCGAAAATTTTTCTATAGAAAAATATCGAAAATTTTTCTATAGAAAAATATCGAAAATTTTTCTATAGAAAATTATCGAAGATTTTTCTATAGAAAAATATCGAAGATTTTTCTATAGAAAAATATCGAAGATTTTTCTATGGAAAAATATCGAAAATTTTTCAATAGAAAAATATCGAAAATTTTTCAATAGAAAAATATCGAAGATTTTTCTATAGAAAAATATCGAAGATTTTTCCATAGAAAAATATCGAAGATTTTTCTATAGAAAAATATCGAATATTTTTCTATAGGAAAACATCGAATATTTTGCTATAGAAAAATATCGAATATTTTTCTATAGAAAAATATCGAAATTTTTTTTTTTATAAAAATATCGAAAATTTTTCTATATAAAAATATCAAAAATTTTCTATAGAAAAATATCAACAATTTTTCCATAGAAAGATATCGGAAATTATTACTCATTTTCATGAGTTTCATTAATGATCGTGATATTTACGAAAATTACAAAAAGTCTCCGGCTTCTGGTGGTATGGGCTGCCTACGCCCGCTTATGAGAGTCCCCTTTATCTTTACTTTGGGTTTTGACGAGAGCTTTGATTTCTAATCAGTTTTATGATCACCAAAATCAAAACTTGTCATCCGCCATACGTTCTTATAATGCCTCCATTTGGTTGACTTGGGTGTCAGCACTATTTTCAATAAATTTTACCATAATTATCAAGGAATCGATTTTTTATCCAATCCAATACTCAGATATGTATATTGAACTTTTGCAATCACTCTTATCCTATTTGTAATTTATACAGTAAATATCTTTACTAGAATTTATTCCATCTACCTACCCATACATATAGTACATACATGCGTTTTATATAGATACATAAGACTTATATAAAACAAATCAAAACATTATTCATACGCCTACGAACCTCCTCAAACCACCTCCAACTCGAAACAAAGTCTGATGGCAAGAAAGTAAGCAATTAAAACGGAAATAGAAAAATATTAGAAAAAAAAACAACATGACTATCATATCTGGCTTAGATTTTTTGTTAGTGTTATTTTCATTTCTTTCTATTTGCACTGCGACACTATTTAAGCGGCATCTACATAACATAAAAATGTTGTATTTGAATGTTGGTATCTGTATGATGGTTTGAAGGTATGAGCTAATGCCCGTTAGTTGCAAACTGGAATGAAAGTTGTTAAGGAACTGGTTGTTGATAGGTAAGTCCTAAAAACTAGAGAATGGTTTCATACCCCGAGTCATGTACTTGAGCAAATGTGAGCACGTTGTGCTGATCTTTATATTATCTTGCGCATTTCTGTCTTAGTATGCGCAACTTAGATATAAGTTGGTTTATTTGGCGTATTCTCTATATTGGAATGGCAATAGTTACTTTTACATTAGTCAAGTTTTTAGCCTCGATCTTCTACTTCTTCATCATTTTTGCGTTAAATCCTCTTAACTTTAAACTACTGGGCCATACTATCTTCATTTAAATGCCTTCTAGCCTAAAGTTTTATTCTTTCATTTTTCTTTATTTTTATTTATAAATCAAAAAACCTACATTTCAGATTACATTGTGGTAGTGGTCTTCTTCTCTACTGTCTCGTATAAGTGTCAACTAAGAGTTTGAACTTTAAGCCCATGCAGTGACATTTAATGAAATTAAAATTGTATGTGAATCGGATGAAAGATGTGACATTTTAGTCGTAAAATGAACAAGTTTTTTTTTTTAACTTTTATGGTTAAATATTGTATTTGATAAAAAAAAAATAGAGTAAAAGTAAACGAATGTTTTTAAGAAATAATTTGAAAGGGAAGAGGATTATTAATAGAGAAGGACATGTAGAGAAGTAAAAGAATTATTATCAATTAGAAATACATTAGTTTAGTTTTAATTGGAAGACTAAAAATTAGTTTAACAATTGCCAAAG
Source organism: Stomorhina lunata (assembly GCA_933228675.1). Taxonomy (NCBI): domain Eukaryota; kingdom Metazoa; phylum Arthropoda; class Insecta; order Diptera; family Rhiniidae; genus Stomorhina; species Stomorhina lunata. The sequence continues at coordinate 13,662,075 of OW121741.1, forward strand.
AGGAAAAGATAAAATTTTCTTTAAACAATTTTTCTATAGAAATTTTCGAGAAAAAAAATTTCGATAAAAAATGTTTTGAACGAAAATTTTTCTATAGAAATTTTTTTTTTAATAAAAATTTTTTTAACGAAAATTTTTCTGTAGAAAAATTTTTTTTAATAAAAATTTTTTTAACGAAAATTTTTCTATAGAAAAATTTTTTTTTAACGAACATTTTTCTATAGAAAATTTTTTTATAGAAAAAATTTTTTTTAACGAAAATTTTTCTATAGAAAATTTTTTTTAACGAAAATTTTTCTATAGAAAAATTTTTTTTAACGAAAATTTTTCTATAGAAAAATTTTTTTAATGAAAATATTTCTATAGAAAATTTTTTTTAAAAAATTTTTCTCTAGAAAAATATTTTGGTCGAAAATTTTTCTATAGAAAAATTTTTTTATCGAAAATTTTTCTACAGAAAAAATTTTCTTAACGAAAATTTTTCTATAGAAAATTTTTCTATAGCAAAATTTGTATATCAAAAATTTTTCTATAGAAAGAAAATTTTTTTTAACGAAAATTTTTTTTATAGAAAAAATTTTTTTAACGAAAATTTTTCTATAGAAAAATTTTTTTTAACGAAAATTTTTCTATAGAAAAATTTTTTTTAACGAAAATTTTTCTATAGAAAAATTTTTTTTAACGAAAATTTTTCTATAGAAAAATTTTTTTTAACGAAAATTTTTCTATAGAAAAATTTTTTTTAACGAAAATTTTTCTATAGAAAAATTTTTTTTAACGAAAATTTTTCTATAGAAAAATTTTTTTTAACGAAAATTTTTCTATAGAAAAATTTTTTTTAACGAAAATTTTTCTATAGAAAAATTTTTTTTAACGAAAATTTTTCTATAGAAAAATTTTTTTTAACGAAAATTTTTCTATAGAAAAATTTTTTTTAACGAAAATTTTTCTATAGAAAAATTTTTTTTAACGAAAATTTTTCTATAGAAAAATTTTTTTTAACGAAAATTTTTCTATAGAAAAATTTTTTTTAACGAAAATTTTTCTATAGAAAAATTTTTTTTAACGAAAATTTTTCTATAGAAAAATTTTTTTTAACGAAAATTTTTCTATAGAAAAATTTTTTTTAACGAAAATTTTTCTATAGAAAAATTTTTTTTAACGAAAATTTTTCTATAGCAAAATTCGTATATCAAAAATTTTTCTATAGAAAAATTTCTTTATAAAAATTTTTCTATAGAAAAATTTTTTTATCGAATATTTGTCTATAGAAAAATTTTTGTATCGAAAATTTTTCTTTACAAAAATTTTTTTATCGAAAATTTTTCTATAGAAAAATTTTTTTATCAAAAATTTTTCTATGGAAAAATTTTTATATCGAAAATTTTTTTTAACGAATATTTTATCGAAAATTTTTCTATAGAAAAATTTTCGATAAAAAAATTTTTGTATAGAAAAATTTTCGATAAAAAAAAGTTTGGTATAGAAAAATTTTGGATAAAACTATTTTTCTCTAGAAAAATTTTCGTTAAAAAAAATTTTCTGTAGCAAAATACAAAAATTTTTCTATAGAAAAAATTTTTCTATAGAAAAAATTTTTCTATTTTTTTAACGAAAATTTTTCTATAGAAAAATTTTTTTTAACGAAAATTTTTCTATAGAAAAATTTTTTTATCGAAAATTTTTCTATAGAAAAATTTTTTTATCGAAAATTTTTCTATTGAAAAATTTTTTTATCGAAAATTTTTCTGTTGAAAAATTTTTTTATCGAACATTTTTCTATAGAAAAATTTTTTTATCGAACATTTTTCTATAGAAAAATTTTTTTATCGAAAATTTTTCTATAGAAAATTTTTTTTTTCGAAAATTTTTCTATAGAAAAAATTTTTTTAACGAAAATTTTTCTTTAGAAAATTATGGGAAAATTTGCATATCAAAAATTTTTCTATAGAAAAATTTCTTTATAGAAAATTTTTCTATAGAAAAATTTTTTTATCGAAGATTTGTCTATAGAAAAATTTTTGTATAGAAAATTTTTCTTAACAAAAATTTCTTTATCGAAAATTTTTCGTTAAAAAAATTTTTTCTATAGAAAAATTTTTGTTTTTTTTTTCTATAGAAAATTTTTCGCTAAAAAAATTTTCGTTCAAAAAAATTTCTATACTCCATAAAGAATAAATAAAGAATAATCAAAAACAAATAAACGCACAAGCACACATACATTTCATAAGCACATGTGCGTGCCTAAGCTTTCTCTCATTAAATAATCGTATCCATTAGTTGTTTCCGATGTTGGTCCTCTTAATGGGACCTTTGTAAGGGACCATACGGCAAGTCAATGTATGGAAGTGAAACATCTTTATATTGTAGAGTCTATGCTGAAACACTATTACATTCCAACTAAAATACAACTTTAACAGAGCTTTAACTTTATCTTTAATATAACTAAAGTTTAACTTAATCTTACCTAGACCACAACCAAAACAAGACTTCCTTCCCTTTTTTGCCAAAACTTGTTCTATATCAATCTTAAGCAAAATGTTTTCAATTTATTCCATATGCAAATAAAAATCTTTAAAAACATTTCCCACTGTTGCCACCAATTTTTTCTATATTGTTCACCCTTAGCAAAACCAAATCACCCTTTTTCATCAAAAACAATATATTCGCAAAATTCACAAACAACAAAAAAAACACAACAACAAGAACCACTTTCAGTCAATGACATTTTATTAAAAGTACCAAAATAAATATTGGCGCCGTCGCCAATAACCAACAATTTTCCATAAATTGTGTTGTTTTATCAAAAAAAAAAAGAAAAAAATCAAAAAAAACTTAAACCACCGACAATAAATTGTTAGTTAACAAAAAACACAAAAAAAAAACGAAAAATTAGAACAAATTTTTCTCTATTAAATATTTTTGAAATTTCCGAGTATTACGATTTTTTTAGTAAAATTCACCTTTAGAGACCACAATGTATGTGTATATGTATATGAGTGGTTTTAAATACAACGTATGTGTGTGTGTGTGTGTGTATGAAATTTGTAATTGAGTCTGCGATGTTAAATACTGTGATGAAATAGGTGATGAGCTGTCAAAAGCATAAAATTTAATTAAAACTTGAGGCGCTGAGAATCAATAAATTCAAGGCAGGCATGATTTAATATATTATTAGAGGAAAAGTAAGTGTATTTTTATAAATATTTTAGTTCGAATGTGATAACATAAGTTTTCAAATAAAAGGACTAGGTTTACAATTCAAGATTTTTACAAAATTTTATACTTTATGATCTAGAATTATGAAATTTTAAGCTAAATATGCAAATATACGCAGATAATTTATAAATAATTTTAAAGATAAGGCTCTAAGCTTTAACTTGGTATAATCCTTACTCTGTAGATTTTTAACGAAAAGACTTATGTTGCAACCAGTAAATTTTTTTCCGATTTTTTATATTTCGAATTCAAATTTTTTTATATTCATATCCCCTAATTCACAAACAAGTTATAATGTTATCAATGGTTTATTGTAGAAATTTTGTTTTATAAGTTTGTTTTTAAATAAGGTATATTTAATAATTATCGACTTAAAGCTAAATATGCAAATATATGCACACGTTTGCTTTATTGTTGTAAAGATCAACGATTTTCTTAGTAGCAAAGTTGCGCCATTTGTTTTTAGCTTGACGCAGCAGAGCTTTTTGCCATACAACTAATTTTGTTTCTTTTACATCGACGGAATGTTAATGCTAAAGGGGCTTACCATCGATGGAGAATGCAGTAATAATTAATAATTGAAATGAATATTAATAATTACAGATAATGATGTTGAATATGGTTCGAACCCAAGCAAAATTTTAAACGTATTCGACGTGTCAACCCACTAAGCCACAGTACTCTCTTTGAGTGAAACAAAGCGTATAGCAAATTAAGGACTGGAATAATTTTTTTTTCATCCTTTGTTTCTTATAAGAATACCAAAATACTTCATAATAATAATATATTACTTATTATCGGTTTTAAGCTAAATATGCAAAAATATGCAGATTATTAATACATCATTAAAAAGCTGCAATATTTGGCACTCATATCCAAAGCAATTAAAATGATAATTTTATCAGAGATCAATTTTAAATTTTCTTTAAGAATTACTCTTTTACCCAAAAATTTTAAAAGTTTTCTAAAATAAGATCACATTATCCATTCGATTTCAAGCAAATATGACAAAATCTGCAATTATATGCAAAGGATTGGTTTACCATTGCAAGGGTAAGATCTTGGTACTTAATTCTTTTTTCAATATCTTTCAATTGACATTAAAAAAATAAACTTATCTTTAATATAATTAGAAATCAAACGAAATACTTTCATCTTAAACAAGTATAATAATATTTTTATCCCAGTTCGATTTCAAGTTATCTTTGAAAATTACTTTTTAACCCAAAAAGTTTAAAAGTTTTATAAAATAAGATCACATTTTCCATACGATTTGAAGCAAAATATGACAAAATATGCAACTATATGCAAATAATTTTTACACCATTGCAAGTGTAAGATCTTGGCATTTAATTATATTTTCAATATCTTCCGATTGACGTTCCAAAAATAAACTTATATTCAATCTTATTATAAAATACAATTTTTTTAGCTTAAACACAAATTTCTTAAATATGAAAAAATATGCAACGATATGCAAATAATTTATATACGGTTGTAAATTTAAGGTCTTGGCCTTTAGTTTAATATACAATATATAGCTATGGGTGCCCGGAAAAGAAAATTATATACCATTATTTAACGGTTATAATTTGTTTTAATTCGAATTCAAATTTGTATCCAATAAAATGCAATATTTGAACTCTAGTCTTTATGAAATTTAATAATATTGCTTGCATATATTTGCATATTTAGGTAAAATATGCAAATATAAGCGGACAATTTTTATGAGATTTGAAAGCTAAGACCTTTATTTTGTTATAAACTTATGATAATTTGTTATATATCGAATAAAAATATCTATATATCAAATTTAAATATTTTAACTTAAGATATTAACAAATTTTATAAAATGATTTGCATATATTTGCATATTTTTGCTAATTCGAATACAAATATCTTTAATATGGAAAAATATGCAATTATAAGCAGATGATTTATATATATTTTAAAGGGTAAGCAATTGACCTTTATTATAATATACAATATATTGCTATGGAAGCATACAAAAAAGTTTAATATCTCTTCATATTGCAATTATAATTTGTTATACTCTGAATTCAAATTTCTTTCCACTTATTCATAATATCTTAACTCAAGACTTTAAAAAATTTAATAATACTTTTTGCATATTTATGCTTATCTAAGCAAAATATGCAAATATAAGCAGATAATTTTTATGACATCAGAAATCATAGAATTTTACTTTGATACAAACTTTTTATAATTTGTTATATTTCGAATGCAAATTTCAAATTTGAATGTTTTAACTCAAGATGTTAACAAATTTTATTAAATAATTTGCTTATATGTATTTGCATATTTTGCCTAAATATGCAAATATATGCAAATTATTTAATAAAATTTGTTAATATCTTGAGTTAAAATATTTAAATTTGATAGACAGAAAGTTGCATTCGATATATAACAAATTTTAATAAGCTTATAACAAAATAAAGGTCTTAGTTTTCCAATGTCATATAATTTGTCTGCTTATATTTGCATATTTAGGCAAAATATGTAAATATGTATTTAAGTCAAGACTTAAACAATTGTTATATATATTCAGGCATATATATTCAGGCAAAAAATGCAAATATATGCAAACGCTTTATCTGAAGTTGTAAAGATAAGATCATGTTATTAATATAAACTTAAGAAAAACTTTAACTGAAGTTTACTGAGAAAAAATTGCATTCTCTATAGACACAGATTATACTTATTTTTTTTTTGAGTTCAAATTTCTTTTAAAGTCTTTTTATCATAATAAGTTCACAACAAAATTTGCAAAAATATGCAAATAATTTATATGGTAAGAGAAGGACAAGGCTTTGGCCTCTTAATTAATATATACTTCTATTCAAGAGTCGCTTAATCAAAATTACAGCGCAACCAAACATCATTGAAGTACAATAAATTGTCATAATTTATAAATAACAAAATAAAGGTCTTAGTATTCCAATGTTATATAAACTGTCTGCTTATATTTGCATATTTAGGAAAAATTTGCAAATATATGCAATATATTTTTAGCTCAAGACTTTAACAATTTAAATAATATTATTGCATATATTTGCATATTCAGGCAAAATATGCAAATATATGCAAACGCTTTATATGAAATTGTAAAGATAAGATATTTATATTGATATTAATTTATTCTACAGGATTTGAATTAAGAAAATTTCATCCTCTCCAGTCACAAATTACGTTATCTTGGTTTCAATTTTCAAAAAGAGCTCAAAATTCATCAAAAGTTATCTTATCTTAATAAGTTAACAAAAAAATTTGCAGAAATATGCAAAAGATATATATTGTACTAAAAAGCCAAGGCTGTTGCCTTTTAATTGATATATAATTCAATCCAAGGGGCATTTACTAAAAAAGTTTTAGCTCAGCCAAACATCATTAAATTCTTTTAAAGTTATAATTCAAATTTCCTTTTAATAATTCGTTCCACTTTTTTGAAGTTAACTGAAAAATTTTAATAAATCGTTAAAATATGAATGTTTCTGTCAGCTCTCTTCGAAGATGAACTAAATAAAAATGTCAGTAAATTGCCGCGTTACCTGTTAAAGTAATAAACTTCATACATATGGTAAACATAATTTCTGAAACATCAGTTTAAAAGTTTTGCATTTATGTATGACATTTTGTAAAATTTTCTATAAGCCTTTCCCTTCATTTACCCGACCTCTGCTCCAACTTTAATTCAATGCCATAAATGGCTTCCGGTTAGAGCTTTGAGCTATTCGAAAAAGTAGTTTCATTTCAAATTTGTTGCAACTTAAACAATTTTTCCAGGTTTATTTTTTGTTGTTTTTTTTTTTCATATATTTTTTATGCTTCACCTGTCAGCCATCAGAATTTGAAATATTATTTGTCACGCTGAATTGGATTTTCAATTTGAAATGCTCACGTTGCTGCAAATTTTGGTTTTTGTCAACTTTTTTTTTCAATTTATATTTCAGTTTAGTTTTAACATAAATTGTTAACGAAATTGTTAAAACTGCAGCAGAAAAAAATTTGGAAAAACTTTAAAGTTTTTAATAAAAATTAGTCCCAAAGCACAGGGACATTTTGGCTGAAATATATCAGCAATAAAGTTAAATTAAATTTTTAATTGAAACCTTTTAAAACGTTAGAAATTAAGTGTTAGAGTGCAAAAAAGAGACTAATGGAATAATTTAGGTTTTATTGTATCAATGATATTCAAATATACATTAGAGGAAGATTTGAGTTTTCAAGTGTAATTGGTAGCAAATTAAGTGTTTTCGAATTTTAGTTTGAATTAAATGAAAAATTTAAAGAGCTTTTGATTTTTTGATGATAATTAAAAAGGTAATGAAAATCTTGACAATTAGGATTTAATTACAAAAAAATCTTTAAAGTGTTCTAAAAAGGTTTGAAATAAAATTTTCTAAAAATATGCAGAAATATGGACCAAATTTATTTACTATTGTAAAGCAAAGAAGTTAATATTTTATTTTTCATATCATTAGCCCTATACATTTCCCTTAACTAAAGTTATTTTAATTTGAATTAAATGAAAAATTCAGAAAGCTCTTAATTCGGACATTATTGGATAATAATTAAAAAGACAATAAAAAGCTTAACAATTTGGATTTATAAACAAAGGAATAAAGTGTTCTCAAAATGTCTGAAAATAAATTTTGTAAAAAAAAATATTTGAAAGCTAAGCAAGTTTAACTTTAAGCTAAATATGCAAAAATATGCACTTGATTTTTTAATAATTGTAAAGCTAAGGCTATCTTCTTAAATCTTTCAAATAATTAGCACTATAGATTTTCCTTAACTAAAGTTATTTTAATTTGAATTAAATAAAAAATTCAAAAATTTTTTAATCTTTGAAAAAGTTTGAAAAAAAATTTGGTAAAAAAATATTAATAAGCTAAACAACTTTAACTTTAAGCTAAATATGCAAAAATATGCACATAATTTTTAAACTATTGTAAAGCTAAGACTTTGGTCATTAATTTTTCATAACATTAGCCCTATACATTTCCCTTAACTAAAGTTATTTTAGTTTGAATTAAATACAAAATTTTAAAAGCTTTTTATTCTGAGATTTTTGGATGATCATCAAAATGATAATAAAAGGCTTGACAATAATGATTTAATTACAAAGAAAAAAAGTTTGAAAATAAATTTTGTAAAAAAATATTTTAAAGCTACCCAGCAAAACTTTGGTAATGGCAAGTACTCTGATAACTGGTTACCTTGTAACGACTACAACATACCATTCGAATAAATAATAAGTTATTACAGAAGTACTTATTTGTAATTAAGATGGTAATTTAAACTGAATGGCCCCGGTTCAAATCCCACCAAGGGCAACAATTTTTTTTAGTTTTTTTTTTTTATTAAAAGAGTCTTTTTAAATGATTTTTGAATTTTAAGAACTTAAATATTATCTTCTGTAAAAAAAATTTGTAAAATTAACTCACGTTAATGAAAAAATACCATCATGAGTCAATTTTGATTATCTAGGGGATGTTGAATACCAAACACGATTCTAATTGGTCTTAACTTGGTAAGCCCAACGTATCTGGGTCATCCTTCATCTCAATTGTGGACACACACCTCCTCATGGTACCCGGGGAGCTAGTTTAACACCCATTAATATTGTGAGTTAACATGTTCCGAGAGTTGTCCCATAAGATCGATAAAAATGGGTTAGGATTACGGGCTAGTAACTCTCTCTTGAAAAAAAAAAATACAATGAAGAGGATAAAATTAGAATTGAAATGTCCCACTACCTAATGTTAGAGAAGGATGTCCGAAACTTCGATAGAAAGGCCAAGTAGAGAAACATTTTCCAAAGCTTGGCCTATAAAATTGGAGAATATTCGCACAAGATCGAAATCCATGGAATTCTAAAATATGCTTGGACTTTGACCTTAACAGGTTGTAACATTTAAGTAAGTAAGAGTCAATCTTATGTAAAAACTTATACAAAAAATAAGATTTAAATTGTTTTGGATCTAAAAATAAAAATTGTTTATATTAATTATAAGCTGCTAAGTTTTCAACATATGAAGTAGCTCAGTGGAAGAGTATTTGCCTAGCAGTCGGAGGGGTCTGGGTTCGAGCCCCCATGGGATCATAAAAAAAAATTGTATTTCGTTTAAAAATATATGTTTTTAATAAAACAACAACAAAAAACTTGTTGCTGTTGTTGTTGTTGCTTTCAAATTGCTTACCCAAGTCATTACTTTTCTGCAATTGGTAAGTACTTGCCTCCAATGACATCCCCATGTTAATGTAATGACTTAAACAGCGAATGAGTAAGTAGTTCGTGTTCAATAGTTTAACTGTTTAACTCATTATTTGGTAATGAAAAGTTTTACTGGGTAAATAATTCTGACTTTTAGCTTAATATGCAAAAATATTCACATGATTTTTAAACTATCATAAAGCCAAGACCTTCTTCTTTAATTCCTCATATAATTAGCCCCATACACTTCCCTTAGCCAAAGTTATACCCTAAACAATAAAAAAATATTTCAGCTCAACTATCATTTCTTCACTTATTCTGTTTTTTATCAAAAGTTTTGTAAGAATATTACCAAATACATACACTCCAAATTATTATACATATGTAGGATATGAAAAATGAAAGGAAACAGGAAATACTTAGTCAGTCCCTTATGTTTTTCAGCCTCATAATTTAGTGTTAAAGAAACCATAAAAGTTTTTTTTTTAAAAAAGTCTTATTGATTAGTTATGAAGGCTCTGGCAAATAACGATAACGAGGCTCAATTTAAAAGGCAGTAAAACTCTTTTTTGAACAGTTTAAAATGTTCAGAAAAGTAGGAAGGTTAAGTTCTTAAACATGTTTGCTAAGGACCTTTCAATATCCGCTTTTAAGATAAATAATATATTTCTTTTTTTATCTTGTGTAAATTAAATATGCTCCCTAATTCCTTGTTTAAGACTTTTCTTTCGACTTCCGTCATTGTAGCCTCCAAAACTTCATATAATTTATTATGTCTGTTGAAATAACTGATAACGAATTTTTCTAGCTGCCTTTAGCCGCCAATTGGGGCCATAAAGGATAAAATAACAAAGAAAACAAAAACTTATTTGTTGCCAAGCAAATGAAGGCTAAAAAAGTTAATGGACCAACATGACTTCAATATATAAATTATAAACGAAATACATTCGAATACATTAAAGTATTAGTGACTAACAGTTATGACTTGTTTAAGGAAATAATTTAGCCAAAAAAAATACGTCTTAGGGAGTCAAAAGGAAAAAGAGTTGCCAAACTTTCATTCTCTCACTCTACTTCAGTTTTCGTTTAACATGACTTTCCTTTTAGAGATTTATTAGTTTTGCGAAATGACTGTTTTGCCTAAAAACAGACTATATTTAGGGAGTTGATTATAACAATAGTACAACTAATTTATTCAATTCTTAATAATATAAGACAAAATATTTTTTAAATTCAAAATACCTTTAAAAGCTTAACTGTTTAATTTCATTATCGAAAAGTAGAAGATAGTAAACTTTACTATAGAAAAGTTGACGATAGGAAGACTTTTCTATAGAAAAGTTGACGATAGGAAGACTTTTCTATAGAAAAGTTGACGATAGGAAGACTTTTCTATAGAAAAGTTGACGATAGGAAGACTTTTCTATTGAAAAGTTGACGATAGGAAGACTTTTCTATAGAAAAGTTGACGATAGGAAGACTTTTCTATAGAAAAGTTGACGATAGGAAGACTTTTCTATAGAAAAGTTGACGATAGGAAGACTTTTCTATAGAAAAGAAAGAAAAGACTTTTCTATAGAAAAGTTGACGATAGGAAGACTTTTCTATAGAAAAGTTGACGATAGGAAGACTTTTCTATAGAAAAGTTGACGATAGGAAGACTTTTCTATAGAAAAGTTGACGATAGGAAGACTTTTTTTTCTATAGAAAAGTTGACGATAGGAAGACTTTTCTATAGAAAAGTTGACGATAGGAAGACTTTTCTATAGAAAAGTTGACGATAGGAAGACTTTTCTATAGAAAAGTTGACGATAGGAAGACTTTTCTATAGAAAAGTTGACGATAGGAAGACTTTTCTATAGAAAAGTTGACGATAGGAAGACTTTTCTATAGAAAAGTTGACGATAGGAAGACTTTTCTATAGAAAAGTTGACGATAGGAAGACTTTTCTATAGAAAAGTTGACGATAGGAAGACTTTTCTATAGAAAAGTTGACGATAGGAAGACTTTTCTATAGAAAAGTTGACGATAGGAAGACTTTTCTATAGAAAAGTTGACGATAGGAAGACTTTTCTATAGAAAAGTTGACGATAGGAAGACTTTTCTATAGAAAAGTTGACGATAGGAAGACTTTTCTATAGAAAAGTTGACGATAGGAAGACTTTTCTATAGAAAAGTTGACGATAGGAAGACTTTTCTATAGTAAAGTTGACGATAGGAAGACTTTTCTATAGAAAAGTTGACGATGGGAAGACTTTTCTATAGAAAAGTTGACGATAGGAAGACTTTTCTATAGAAAAGTTGACGATAGGAAGACTTTTCTATAGAAAAGTTGACGATAGGAAGACTTTTCTATAGAAAAGTTGACGATAGGAAGACTTTTCTATAGAAAAGTTGACGATAGGAAGACTTTTCTATAGAAAAGTTGACGATAGGAAGACTTTTCTATAGAAAAGTTGACGATAGGAAGACTTTTCTATAGAAAAGTTGACGATAGGAAGACTTTTCTATAGAAAAGTTGACGATAGGAAGACTTTTCTATAGAAAAGTTGACGATAGGAAGACTTTTCTATAGAAAAGTTGACGATAGGAAGACTTTTCTATAGAAAAATTGACTATAGGAAGATTTTTCTACAGAAAAGTTGACGATAGGAATACTCTCTAGAGAAAAGCTGACGATAGGAAGACTTCTTTATAGAAAAGTTGACGATAGGAAGACTTTTCTATAGGAAGGTTGATAATAGGAAGACTTTTCTATAGAAAAGTTGATGGTAGGAAGACTTGATGATAGGAAGATTTTACTGTAGAAAAGTTGACGATATGACACCTTTTGGAACTTTCGGTTTCCTTATTCGTTATATTGTTACTAAACTCCTGTAGCGTACAGTGACAAAAGAAATATAAATTGAAATAAATGTTTCTTTTTTGGCACAATAAAACCCATTCAATAAATGTTTCTCTGTGTATCTCTTCTGGTACATAAAATTTTTTTTTTTTTTTGCTTAATATTATTTCAATTCCAAGAATGTTACTAATTACTCGGTTACTAACAGAGAAATGGGAAAAATAAATAAAAATTATTTTTTTTTTCTTATTTTATTACTCGTTTTTACGATTTTTTCATCCTTTTTTGGTAAAGAAAAAATTTCAATATTTTCCAGCAAATGAATGCAAACAATGGCCCATAATGAATTTCGATTTGTAATACAATTTCCAAGGAGAGCAGCAAAAAATTAAATAAAACAGAACCCCCCAACAAAAATCATAAAATATTATAACATTAACATTTAGAGCTTGTTATCATTGGATTTTTGTAAGAAGAAATAAAAGGAAGCATACTTTTAGGGGCCTAAAGTAATTAAACGAATTTTATGTTCGAATATGGCTAAAGTAATTTGTGGGTTGTAATTAGTATTAAAACAAACATTTTCAATAATTTTTGTGGAGCCCTTAACTTATTAATAAAAAGAAACAATTTTTCTAGATCAATTTCTATCTGTTTAAAATCTATAATATCTCAGCTTTTAGTTAATTAGAAAGAAATTTGTTTGTCTCATAAAACCCAAGCTTTTACTTTATTTCAAAATTCAATTACCATAAATTTTGCTTAAACCCAATTGACTTCATTACTCTAAGATATTTTTTCAATTCCTCTTTCCTCTAATTTCCATTTTTCCCTTTCATTTCCCACAACTGGTCCTATTTTGGATTATAAGTTTTAAGATTAGAAACACTTTTCTAAATAGAAACTTTATATACGAAATAATACAATTTGTAAAAGTATTTTTCCAGTTAATTCCAAATCATTCCAAACACATGTGTAATTAGCTACATGTTAAAGGAACACACCATTGGTTTTACATATCAAAAGATACTTTTCCCAACGCTAATTTTTCTAAATAGAAAACTTTTTCTATAAAGAAACCTAAACAATTTCTTTAGAAAGGTTAACAATAGGAAAACTTGACGATAGAAAGACTTTTCTATAAAACAGTTGACGAAGAGGACACTTTTCTATAGAATAGTTGACGATAGGATGACTTTTCTATAGAATAGTTGACGATAGGAAGACTTTTCTATAGAATAATTGACGATAGGAAGACTTTTCTATAGAATAGTTGACGATAGGAAGACTTTTCTATAGAATAGTTGAAGAAATGAACATATTTTTATAGAAAAGTTTTCTATATGAAATCCTTAAATTTCTGAAGAAAGTTTATTTTTAATTCGTCTCCGCCTGGTTCCTCAATCTTTTTTTGATTTCCCAAAATAAAAAATCTAACAAAAAAACACAATTTTTCATTTTTTCTGATTAAAAACCTTGAACTAAATTGAATTGAGTTCATTTATCGCAAAAGCAAATAACGCAACAATAAAAACAAAAATAAACATATTTTAACTTTAATTGAATGAGTTTTTTCTTTCACATTTAAACAAAATCTCTGACAAACCAGCCCACAACCATCGCACCAGCCAGTCAGCCAACCAACCTTCAGTTGTCAAAGGAAAAACCTAAAAAGTATGCTTCATAATTTTCATACTTTCACTTTTTTTCAGTTAACCCAGAGACTTAGTAGCAGAGCAGAGAAATAATTCTAGTCAGGTTTTTTTGTGCGGAATTTTATTTAACTATTTATCTCAAAATTTTTCTATGTTACACCAAAAACGAATAAAATTGATGTGTTTGTAGGTTTGAGATTGTATATGTGTGGGTGTGAAAGTAGCGTAGGTTTGTTGCGTTTACTGGAGTCTATTTTTAGGGGTTGTAATTCTTTTATTTATTTGTGTCTAAGTATTTTATGGTCCTGTTGCCAAATTTCATCTTTTTTACCGGCTTTAATTTCTTAACGTGCTACAATTTTTTGTTGTAACGTAAAACTTTTTTAAAGTTACAGATTTTTTGTTTTGAAAAATTCTACGCATGAGTTGTCTGGGTAAATTGGGTATAATAATGATTATTTGGCAAATAATTTTTTACACGTTTTATTTAGACGGAGTAAATTTTAAAATTGCTTTACACTAATTTTCCCCCTTCAAGGTATGCAATACAAAACTGCTCTTCCAAACTTCAACTTTTCTTTAAAAAAGAACTTTAGGTTTCTGTACATAACTTAGCTTTGTCTTAATTAAATTTGTATCAAACAAATAATCCTGAAAATCTGCCATTCTTATACTTAAACTTAAGACCACCAACACACATGTCTACTGTATTTATGTGTGTTAGTATATACCTTATTTTTATTTAGTATACGTGCTAGATACTTTATTAAAGCACACGCATACTCATGCATATGTTCTGCCAGGACTCTCATTAAATCTTAACAAAATTTTGTATTACAAACAAAAACGACAACAATTATATGGATGTACAGGACCAGCTGTTACACTTTCACTTTTAATTAGAGTTGTTTTATTTCGCCTCTAAGTTCTAATGGTTATTGTTGTTGGTGCTATTTAAGCTGTTGTTTGTGTAACATTTTCTATTACTTTATTGTAATTGATTATGGTTGTTGGTGTCATAATTGCGGCCCAACTCTTAGACCTTCAACTTCTCCGCCTGACGATAGGCAAAGTTTTCTACTGCAAACTTGACAAAGTTTTCTATAAAAAAGCTGGCGATATAAAAAGTTTTCTATATAAAAATTGGCTAGAGGTAAAATTTTCTATAGAAAAGTTGACGAAAGGCAAAGTTTTCTATAGAAAATTTGACGAAAGGTAAAGTTTTCTATAGCAAAGCTAACGAAAGGTATCAAAGTTGGCGAAAAGCAAAGTTTGCAATAGAAAAGTTGACGAAAGGCAAAGTTTTCTAAAAAAAGGTGACGAAAGGCAAAGTTTTCTATAGAAAAGTTGACGAAAGGCAAAGTTTTCTATAGAAAAGTTGACGAAAGGCTAAGTTTTCTATAGAAAAGTTGACAAAAGGCAAAGTTTTCTATAGAAAAGTTGACGAAAGGCAAAGTTTTTTATAGAAAAGTTGACGAAAGGCAAAGTTTTTTATAGAAAAGTTGACGAAAGGCAAAGTTTTCTATAGAAAAGTTGACGAAAGGCAAAGTTTTCTATAGAAAAGTTGACGAAAGCAAAGTTTTCTATAGAAAAGTTGACGAAAGGCAAAGTTTTCTATAGAAAAGTTGACGAAAGGCAAAGTTTTCTATAGAAAATTTGACGAAAGGCAAAGTTTTCTATAGAAAAGTTGACGAAAGGAAAAGTTTTCTATAGAAAAGTTGACGAAAGGCAAAGTTTTCTATAGAAAAGTTGACGAAGGCAAAGTTTTCTGTAGAAAAGTTGACGAAAGGCAAAGTTTTCTATAGAAAAGTTGACGAAAGGCAAAGTTTTCTATAGAAAAGTTGACGAAAGGCAAAGTTTTCTATAGAAAAGTTGACGAAAGGCAAAGTTTTCTATAGAAAAGTTGAGGAAAAGCAAAGTTTTCAATAGAAAAGTTGACGAAAGGCAAAGTTTTCTATAGAAAAGTTGACGAAAGGCAAAGTTTTCTATAGAAAAGTTGACGAAAGGCAAAGTTTTCTATAGAAAAGTTGACGAAAGGCAAAGTTTTCTATAGAAAAGTTGACGAAAGGCAAAGTTTTCTATAGAAAAGTTGACGAAAGGCAAAGTTTTCTATAGAAAAGTTGACGAAAGGCAAAGTATTCTATAGAAAGGCAAAGTTTTCTATAGAAAAGTTGACGAAAGACAAAGTTTTCTATAGAAAAGTTGACGAAAGGCAAAGTTTTCTATAGAAAAGTTGACGAAGGCAAAGTTTTCTATAGAAAAGTTGACGAAAGGCAAAGTCTTCTATAGAAAACTAGACGATAGGCCTAGTTTTCTATAGAAAACTAGACGATAGGCCTAGTTTTCTATAGAAAACTAGACGATAGGCCTAGTTTTCTATAGAAAACTAGACGATAGGCCTAGTTTTCTATAGAAAACTAGACGATAGGCCTAGTTTTCTATAGAAAACTAGTTTTTTATAGAGAACTAGACGATAGGCCTTGTTTTCTATAGAAAACTAGACTATAGGCCTAGTTTTCTATAGAAAACTAGACGATAGGCCTAGTTTTCTATAGAAAACTAGACGATAGGCCTAGTTTTCTATAGAAAACCAGACGATAGGCCTAGTTTTCTATAGAAAACTAGACGATAGGCCTAGTTTTCTATAGAAAACTAGACGATAGGCCTAGTTTTCTATAGAAAACTAGTTTTTTTATAGAGAACTAGACGATAGGCCTTGTTTTCTATAGAAAACTAGACTATAGGCCTAGTTTTCTATAGAAAACTAGACGATAGGCCTAGTTTTCTATAGAAAACTAGACGATATGCCTAGTTTTTTATAAAAACTAGACGATAGGGCTAGTTTTCTATAGAAAACTAGACGATAGCCCTAGTTTTCTATAGAAAACTAGTTTTTTATAGAGAACTAGACGATAGGCCTTGTTTTCTATAGAAAACTAGACGATAGGCCTTGTTTTCTATAGAAAACTAGACGATAGGCCTAGTTTTCTATAAAAACTAGACGATAGGGCTAGTTTTCTATAGAAAACTAGGCATATCGTCTAGTTTTCTATGGAAAACTAGACAATAGGCATAGTTTTCTATAGACAACCAGACTATATGCCTAGTTTTCCATAGAAAACTAGACGATAGGCTTAGTTTTATATAGAAAAGTAGACGATAGGCCTAGTTTTCTATAGAAAATTAGACGATAGGCCTAGTTTCTATAGAAAAGTTGACGATAGTTCTCGTTTTCTCTAGAAAAGTAGACGATAGGTTTAGTTTTCTTTAAAAAAGTAGACCATATGTCTAGTTTTCTTTGGAAAAGATGACGATAGGTCTAGTTTTCTATAGAAAAGTTGACAAACATTTTGAAAATTTTCAAAACTTTTCCTTTTGTATTTATAAAAATAAATCAATACCAGCAATTATTGACACTTAGTTGGATTTTTGTCCTTTTTTAAAACCTTAGCTTCTCTTGTGTACTATTTCTTTGTCTCCTCCTTTGTCACTAGCCAATTTTTTCAATATAAAAGCCTGAGGCATTAAAAAAACTAAAATTCAATATTTTTCTTTCACTTGTAATAAGGATATTTTCAACAGGCTGTTGTGTCTTTGTCTTGGTTTTATGAGTTTTTTTGTAAGAATTTATAGCCAGCTACAAAAAGGATGCATAAAAAAGGATTGATAGTAGAAAGCAAAAAGAAAACTAAAACCAAAATAGTTCAATAACAAAATTGAATTTTTCCCAAAGCACAAAAAGGAAATATAAGAGAAAAGGATATTACAGAAAAGGATATTTTGTATTGCTTTTAAATCTTGATTTAAAATTTGGTCAAAATTGTTTTATATTTTGTTTAAAGCTTTACTTTTAATTTTTTTTTAAATTTATAAATTTAATTCTGGATTTTTTATTCTTCTTTTCATATATTTTTTTAATTTTATATTTAAATAAATTTATTGCATTTTAAATCCTCTCTGGGGGTTTTTTAATTTGGTCAATTGTTTATTAAATCGCAGTCAATGATTTGTTATCTTTGCCCTCAGGCGCAAAAGACCAGCAAAAAAATGGAAAATTTTTAAATACATTTTAAGTACAAAATTTTATATTTAAAGCAAACAATTTGTTTAAATTTTTGGCTTAATCAAATGATAGTTTAATAATGCAGTGATTTCGAAAAATAAAATTGATATTGAAAAAAAAAATTAATAAAATTATTCTAGATAATTTGTTAACACAGAAAAATTTTCAATATTTGTTTAAAGTCTATTTAATATTATTAAAACAATATTTACCATAATGTTCGCCTGTATAGTTTCAACAAAGTAAAAATGTTATTGGAGCTGAAAGGATAAGAAGAAAAAAAGTAAAATTTAAAATTTTGTTGGACAAAACTATTAAGCGAACATAAAATGAAATATTGAAACCAATTTTGAGTTTATTTTGATTTTCTCTGCCATTTCTCTAAATGTCGTATTAATAACTCTTTGGTCTACTCCCTCGGGGAAACCCTTAACGTTCCAGTATCAAACAGTTCCTGCTCAAATAGATAGTAAGGCAGGAATTTTAGATTACACAAACTGAATTTAGATAAGCTTTTTGGGACATACTTTAGTAGAAAAGACATTTACTAGTCAAATTTGTTGAGTTAAGACAAAGACTTTATAATATAAAGATGTTACACTTCCATACATTGATTTGCCGTATGGTCGTTTTGAAAAGTCCCGTAAAGAAAAGAGTATCGCGCTTTTAGTTTAATTCGGAAACAACTAATGGAGACGATTATCCAATGACAGAAAATAAGACACACATACGTTCTCATTAAATGTATGTTTGTTCCTGTATGTGTTTATCCACTTCAATTCCACTAAAGACAATATAATATAAAGATAATGCACTCCATACATTTTTTTTTAAATATGAAGTGGATGAAGAACAATGAAAATCATTGGATAATCGCCTCCATTAGTTGTTTCCGAATTAGAGTAAAAGCTTTACACCTGTTTTTAGTGAGATTTTTCAAAACGACCATATGGCAAATCAATGTATGGAAGTGCAATATCTTTAGATTTTAGAGTCTTTGATTCCACTTTTGACAAAAAACAAATGTTTTGATTGCAATATCTTTTTATTATAGAGTCTAAGGTTAAAGGATTCAGTTGAGGGATCAGTTAACTCTTTGAATAACGCTGGGGCCACTTAGAGCATGGTAAACATTATGTTTTATTTTAGTTCTGAACTTGAAGTTACTGCAATTTTAGACTCTAGTCAGTACCAAACGAGCTTGAAAATCTCTTTTAGTAGCCGCGGAAAATAGTCACAAGAACTGGACCCTTCAGGTTTTCCTTTCAAGCGGACTGAAACTGCTTCGGCAGGACGCTATGCTGACTAAATCGCCAAAGAAGATAAATTGAAGAGCTAAACAAAGACATTATGGCCTTGTATTTAAAAGATGGCGAAATGGGACCCAAAGCTATTGAAAGGATATTTGTTCAGAAGCACAGGCAGAGTTTGGCTAAATTCGAAACAATTAACGGCTTTATCAATGATGAGTTGGGGACTTCTTTAAGGTTTATAAGCTACCATCAATGATTCTGTGGAGAAGCCAGCTGAAGCTCGTAGGATGGAATTTAAAGCACTTTCGAATTAAAATATCAATGATTTTTTTTTAATTTAGGACCAGCATTCAGGGGATGATACCTACTTATGCGATGCATTGTATTGGAACTAGGAAAATTTCTGTGGGAAGCGAATTCCACATACGAACTTTACGGCTATAAAACGAATTTTCTCTGTTCTGTCTACCGGCCAATCGACTACAAAGGAATGCGCTCTAGCAGAATGACGTGTATTGCATAAAAAAGTCCGAGTTTCGGGAAAGAGTTCACTGATTTCGTTAGTGCACATTCCAAAGTAGTAACGATAGAACAGTGAGACACAACCTACATTGCGACGATGCTCCAGTGTATCAATAGAGTTGGATACCCTACTGTCACCCATGGGCACTTTCGCCCTCTCTTGAACTCGGTTAAAGCATTGGCCCATACATGAGTGTTGTATTCCATTTTCAGTCGGATTTAGGTGGTGTTATTAGTAAGGAGATCAGAAAAAGTGAAGTTTTAGAAAACTGAGGCACTTGAATGCTTCTTTCGACACTTGAAAGATATGCTTTGTGCAACGCACATCACATTGTACTTTCACGCCTAGAACATCAAGAGCTTCTGATTCCTCAATATATACACAACCCACCACCACCTTATCTCTTGCAAGGATTTTAAATTGTGATCTATTAGGGTTGTCTGTAAGATGTTGCGACTCACAACCGTTTTCATCTTCTTCGAGGTAAAAGGTTGTTGGTCACTCGACCTGGGTCTCTTTTTGTGCTTTTCTTTAAAGAATGATACTCATCTCCTTTCAAGAAAGCTGTTGAGTCTACAAATGTCATGAAGAGTCATAAGTCTAACTTTGACTTTGTGATGATGTTGTGTTATTCCAAAATCAATTCTCCATCTCGAAGATGGTAAAAAAGCCCATAGGTCGGGACGTGCTTTAGAGCGTTGCATTATTTTTAACAAATTCCCTCAAACTTTATCCTGCAAGGAAAGATACACAGACGGACAGACGGACAGACAGATAGACAGACAGACAGACAGACAGACAGACAGACAGACAGACAGACAGACAGACAGATAGACAGACAGACAGACAGACAGACAGACAGACAGACAGACAGACAGACAGACAGACAGACAGACAGACAGACAGACAGACAGACAGACAGACAGACAGACAGACAGACAGACAGACAGACAGACAGACAGACAGACAGACAGACAGACAGACAGACAGACAGACAGACATATAGACAGACATATAGACAGATAGACAGACAGACAGACAGACAGGTAGACAGACAGACAGACAGACAGACAGACATACAGACAGACAGGTAGACAGACATATAGACAGACAGATAGATAGACAGACAGACAGACAGACAGACAGACAGACAGACAGGTAGACAGACATATAGACAGATAGACAGACAGACAGACAGACAGACAGACAGACAGACAGACAGACAGACAGACAGACAGACAGACAGACAGACAGACAGACAGACAGACAGACAGACAGACAGACAGACAGACAGGCAGGCAGGCAGACAGACAGACAGACGAACAGACAGACAGACGGATAGATAGATAGACAGACACACAGTCAGACAGACGGTCATAAAAAAACTTAATTTTAATAAAACTTAATATATTTTCCTATACAAATTCCAACCTTTGACTCCTGGGAAGAAAGGGCTCATCTTTTCCAATATTAAAAAAACAATATCGTGTACATTCTATACAGTCTGAGGAAAAATATTCACTATTATGTTAATTAATGTTGAACATTGTTCCACCATAGGTGAAAAGGGTATATTGGGTTTTTGATGATATTTGTTACTTATTAATAACTTATTATTGGTCTGAACCCCACCTTTTAGTATACAAATCGACTCGAATCACTCCCTGAGTTGTTTTAGCGATGTCTGCCTGGCTGGCTGACCGGTTATCCATGTATTCATGTGGTCGTAACATATCTTGGTCTAGGGACGATCCCTATACTTTTTGAGCAAAATCGGATTACTATTTCTAATGCCACCCACGGATGCCTTTCCGGAATAGAGTTTTTGATCCTTCACAACCACAAATTTAGTTGTGTTTTAATAATATTCATAACAAATATTGCTTATGACAACCTTAATGAGTGTACCTATTTCTGTAGGAATACGCCCATATTTGACCATACCTACCATACAAGACACATTCTTAATATCTTTAAAATACCCAGAAAAGCACAAAAAAACGCTTATAAATCTAAAGATTAACGCATTTTATTTCTAAAACTTTGAACAGATAAGTACTTTGTAAATATATATCAAAAACCGAAATTTGGTAACAATTGACTCACAATTGACCCTATCTCCCATATCATCCAAATTTTGAAAAAATAGCACATATTTTGTAAATGTATGTATATCTCTAAGACTTAAGGAAATCTTGTTAAATATTGAAGGGTATCATATAGTCGGGCTTTATCGACTATAAGTTTTCTTACTTTTTAATTCTTAGTGGTTAAAATTTAGGCAAATACAACAAAACTCTCATTTTTTCCATACAAAAAAAGTTTAACACTTTGTGGGCGGATGCGGTATAAGGGGAACATTATGCAATTTTGAAAAAAAAATTGCACGGCATATTTTCGTGTTATGTAAAGTGCGAAAATGAACATTATGGTTTAATTTCGCACTTTCGTGAAGAAGGTTTTCGATCAAATTCCGGATTGTCTTTGCTTTAGTTCTATTTTATTATCATATGTTGCGTATACTTGATATTCAAAATGCATGACCATATCAAGTATACGCAACATATGTTATGATAAAATCTGATTTTATCATACAATATTTTTTGAAAATTATAGTTATTGTTATAATAAAAGCCTTTTTACTATAATTGTATAACAGTTATGTTATGAAATTGCCCAGTAATTAAATAAAGTTTCAAGGTTTTGTATTGATTTCTTTAAAATAATGATTTTCATTACAGATGTTCATTTTCTCTGCAATATTTTCTTTAAGAAAACAATTTAAATATATTTAGACAAAAACACCTAAAATCTTAATTAAGCCATTATTGTAAACAATGTCCTTTATAACAAATGTCCACATACATCCTTACATGACTTTGCTCTGAAAGGACATATTATCCTTAAACTTAATATATAAATTATAGCAAAACTAATATTTATAATAGATGCCTTTAGTAAATAGGTAATAAATAATTTATCTGGTTTCGAAGTGTCAACTGCATTTGTAAAATCACAAATATAATATCGGTTATTTGTATAAACAAATGATGGCAAATAGTCATTAGAATTTAAATTGAGTTGTTAAAATTAAGGACATTATATAAAGAAACTTGAAAGTTTAAATGAGAAACAAATTAATTAGTTTGAGGTTTATTTAAGAGCAAAGGAAATTTATTCAAAATAAATTAGAATAATTTAAAATAAATAAAGAAATTTAATTGAAAAAAATATTTAATTAAAATAAAAAGACATAATAAAAGAACTGATAGTGATTTTTAATTAAAAAAAGCCCCAAGAACTAAATTAAAAATTGTGACTTAAAGAAAAGTAATATTCTTTCTTTAAATTTATTATCTTTATTAATTTATTAGCAAATCTCAAACACTCAATTTGTACACATTTTTCATAATTTCTTGCAAATTTCTTAACATTTCTATTCAAATAATAATAAACCCACTTAAGTAGAGAATTCCATATTATTTCACTTCACAAAAAATAATAAATAACAAAAAAAAAATATGAAGAAACGAAAAAACGCAAAAATCTACATAAAGACAAAACTAAAAGAATATAAAGACTTCACACTTGAGTTCACATCCTTAAAAGAACAATCAAACAATACAAAAAATTTTTTCTGCTTTTCAAAAAATTCATACATAAAAAAATTATATGAAAAATAAGATGTATTTCATAATAACTCAAACCTTTCCCCAGACATTCTTCTTTAGATAAACAGACAGACAAACAGATAGTCGGACAGACAGACACAATAATTCCTAAGACAAGTAAATAAGTATTTCATGATGATTTTCATTGAACAAAAAGCGAAGGGAAGATAAAAGCGAAGCAAGTGGGGGAAGTACCAGCATGAATTTCCATAAAGAAAATAAAAAACAGTTATAGAGTGATAAACTCAAGTAGACACGCATACACTTATATACAAAATGATTTTGTAACGATAAATTTATTCACAAACATAAAAATGAAAACAATCCTTAAATATGATTGAACAAATATAAAAAATAACTTAATCGAAAAAGACTAAAAGAAATAATAATTCTTTTTGTATCAAGCAAAATGCTTGTTAATCAAATTCACTCAAGCCATAAACAATAGGATTTTAAAATAAAATGATCAAGAGAACTAGAATAGGAAATTTTTCAAAAATTTCCTATTTTTATAGGAAATTTTATAGGAAATTTTTCAAAAATTTTCTATTTTTATAGAAAATTTTTCAAAAATTTTCTATTTTTATAGAAAATTTTTCAAAAATTTTCTATTTTTATAGAAAATTTTTCAAAAATTTTCTATTTTTATAGAAAATTTTTCAAAAATTTTCTATTTTTATAGGAAATTTTTCAAAAATTTTCTATTTTTATAGGAAATTTTTCAAAAATTTTCTATTTTTATAGGAAATTTTTCAAAAATTTTCTATTTTTATATTATTTTTCAAAAATTTTCTATTTTTATAGGAAATTTTTCAAAAATTTTCTATTTTTATAGGAAATTTTTCAAAAATTTTCTATTTTTATAGGAAATTTTTCAAAAATTTTCTATTTTTATAGGAAATTTTTCAAAAATTTTCTATTTTTATAGGAAATTTTTCAAAAATTTTCTATTTTTATAGGAAATTTTTCAAAAATTTTCTATTTTTATAGGAAATTTTTCAAAAATTTCCTATTTTTATAGGAAATTTTTCAAAAATTTTCTATTTTTATAGAAAATTTTTCAAAAATTTTCTAATTTTTTATAGAAAATTTTTCAAAAATTTTCTATTTTTATAGGAAATTTTTCAAAAATTTTCTATTTTTATATAAAATTTTTCAAAAATTTTCTATTTTTATAGGAAATTTTTCAAAAATTTTCTATTTTTATAGGAAATTTTTCAAAAATTTTCTATTTTTATAGGAAAATTTTCAAAAATTTTCTATTTTTATATAGAAATAGAAAATTTTTGAAAAATTTCCTATTTTTATAGGAAATTTTTCAAAAATTTTCTATTTTTATAGGAAATTTTTCAAAAATTTTCTATTTTTATAGGAAATTTTTCAAAAATTTTCTATTTTTGTAGGAAATTTTTCAAAAATTTTCTATTTTTATAGGAAATTTTTCAAAAATTTTCTATTTTTGAAAAATTTCCTATTTTTATAGGAAATTTTTCAAAAATTTTGTATTTTTATAGGAAATTTTTCAAAAATTTTATATTTTTATAGGAAATTTTTCAAAAATTTTCTATTTTTATAAGAAATTTTCGAAAATTTCTAGTTTTTTAAGGAAATTTTCCAAGAAAATTTATGGAATATTTAAGAAAATTTCTATTTTTATAGAAAATTTGCAAATTTATAAAAAAATTTTCGAAATTTTCTAAAAATTTTTGAAAATTTATATTTTTATAGAAAATTTTCGAAAATTTCTATTTTTATTGAAAATTTTCGAAAATTTATATTTTTATAGAAAATTTTCGAAAATTTATATTTTTATAGAAAATTTTCGAAAATTTAAATTTTTATAGAAAATGTTCGAAAATTTATATTTTTATAGAAAATTTTCGAAAATTTATATTTTTATAGAAAATTTTCGAAAATTTATTATTTTCTATAAAAATAGAAATTTTCGAAAATTTTCTATAAAAATAGAAATTTTCGAAAATTTTCTATAAAAATAGAAATTTTCGAAAATTTTCTTAAAAAAATAGAAATTTTCGAAAATTTTCTATAAAAATAGAAATTTTCGAAAATTTTCTATAAAAATAGAAATTTTCGAAAATTTTCTATAAAAATAGAAATTTTCAAAAATTTTGTATAAAAATAGAAATTTTCAACAATTTTCTATAAAAATAGCAATTTTCGAAAATTTTGTATAAAAATAGAAATTTTCAACAATTTTCTATGAAAATAGAAATTTTCAACAATTTTCTATAAAAATAGAAATTTTCGAAAATTTTGTATAAAAATAGAAATTTTCGAAAATTTTGTATAAAAATAGAAATTTTCCAAAATTTTGTATAAAAATAGAAATTTTCGAAAATTTTGTATAAAAATATAAATTTTCGAAATTTTTGTATAAAAATACAAATTTTTGAAAATTTTGTATAAAAATATAAATTTTCGAAAATTTTGTATAAAAATAGAAATTTTCAAAAATTTTCTATAAAAATATAAATTTTCGAAAATTTTGTATAAAAATATAAATTTTTGAAAATTTCCTATAAAAATTGAAATTTTCTTAAATATTCCTTAAATTTTCTTAAGGAATGTGTATACAATTTTGAAGTTGTTGTTATTTATTTGTTATTATTATAATTTTATTTTGTGGGTTCTTCTTCTGAGTATACAAAATATGTCTTCGAATACCAGATTTAAGATAAATTTTTATCTATTGGAATAAGTATTTAATAAATAACCAAGAAATGAGCAACAGACTGCCATCAAAAGAGACAGAGAGATGTGTAGAGAGTAAGATTGAGTTATTAGTAAAAGAGAGCATTTAAAAGTTTTAATATCCTGTATTGCCTTTTATTTACTTAACCAACTGTGTATCCTGTGAGGCTGTATGTCCGTCTGTCTGTATAGATGGATGGCAAAAACAGGACCTTTAATGGTTTGTTGATTTTCATACTTGGAAAAAAGTTGTGGTAAGGATTAGTAAGTATCTATTCGATTCCCTGTTTATTTTTGTCGAGAGCAAAAATTTTGCAAAAATATAAAAATCTGCACAACTGACAATTGTTGCGAATTGAGTGAATTTCCAGACGGACGTTTTGGTTTTTTGTATGTATTTCTTTGGTTTTGTATTGAAGTTAAGTAGCAATTGAGTGAATGGTCTGGGCTGCTGTTTTTTTAGCCTTTCAAGAGTGATTGGGTGTTCTTGATGAGTGGATGTTGAATTTCAATGAATGAATTTAAGATGAGTGTTATTTTATTCTATTTAGAGAAAAGTTTGAAAATTTTTATAATATTTAAAATTTTTTTCTTTTATTTCATTTTAGCCTAATTTGCTATATCAAGTAAATTTTCCTTTCTCAACTAAAATGTCTAATTTAAGCCTTTGTAATCCTGTTTTCCTTTTTCAATTTATTTATAAAAATTTCTAATTGTTTCTTGCAACAGCTTTAACCAGCCAAAATAATAATAATTGATATTTTGAACTTGACATTATAAAACCCATTTACAAGCATCATAAATCAAGATTAAATTATTGCCTACAGCAAAGGATTTTTGATGCTGCCACTAACGCTTTGCAGCAGCAGCTAATGCTGCTTTGCTAGCAAAGAACCACTAGCAAAACAGAAAGAAAATGAACTAAAAAGTAATAAAATCGAAATAAAAATCTCTTGACAGAATGGCAGAGCAGATACTTCAAAGAAAAATGGCAAATCAGCTAAAATGAAAAAACCAAATAAATTTTAAACACAATTTAAACTAAACATTTATTATTATTAAGTTTTTGATATTAGCAATATGGCACACAACAACAACCAAAAATAAAACCAAATTTATTAAGAAATTTGAAAAACAAAAACCATAAATATTACAAAGAACAAACAAAGATTCAGATTTAAATAGACATTCTATTACATATATAAAATAATTTGTATCAAAATAGGAAATTTTTGAAAAAAATCCTATAAAAATAGGAAATTTTAAAAAATTCCTATAAAAATAGGAAATTTTTGAAAAATTTCCTATAAAAATAGGAAATTTTTGAAAAATAGGAAATTTTTGAAAAATTTCCTATAAAAATAGGAAATTTTCCTATAAAAATAGGAAATTTTTGAAAAATTTCCTATAAAAATAGGAAATTTTTGAAAAATTTTCTGTAAACACAGGAAATTTTTGAAAAATTTCCTATAAAATTAGGAAATTTTTGAAAAATTTTCTATAAAATAAGGAAATTTTTGCAAAATTTTCTATAAAAATAGAAAATTTTTGAAAAATTTCCTATAAAAATAAGAAAATTTTTGTAAAATTTTCTGTAAACACAGGAAATTTTTAAAAAATTTCCTATAAAATTAGGAAATTTTTGAAAAATTTACTATAAAAATAGGAAATTTTTGAAAAATTTCCTATAAAAATAGGAAATTTTTGAAAAATTTCCTATAAAAATAAGAAATTTTTGAAAAATTTCCTATAAAAATAAGAAATTTTTGAAAAATTTCCTATAAAAATAGGAAATTTTTGAAAAATTTCCTATAAAAATAGGAAATTTTTGAAAAATTTCCTATAAAAATAGGAAATTTTTGAAAAATTTCCTATAAAAATAGGAAATTTTTGAAAAATTTCCTATAAAAATAGGAAATTTTTGAAAAATTTCCTATAAAAATAGGAAATTTTTGAAAAATTTCCTATAAAAATAGGAAATTTTTGAAAAATTTCCTATAAAAATAGGAAATTTTTGA
Source organism: Stomorhina lunata (assembly GCA_933228675.1). Taxonomy (NCBI): domain Eukaryota; kingdom Metazoa; phylum Arthropoda; class Insecta; order Diptera; family Rhiniidae; genus Stomorhina; species Stomorhina lunata. The sequence continues at coordinate 13,690,272 of OW121741.1, forward strand.
AAAATTTCCTATAAAAATAGGAAATTTTTGAAAAATTTCCTATAAAAATAGGAAATTTTTGAAAAATTTCCTATAAAAATAGGAAATTTTTGAAAAATTTCCTATAAAAATAGGAAATTTTTGAAAAATTTCCTATAAAAATAGGAAATTTTTGAAAAATTTCCTATAAAAATAGGAAATTTTTGAAAAATTTCCTATAAAAATAGGAAATTTTTGAAAAATTTCCTATAATAATAGGAAATTTTTGAAAAATTTCCTATAAAAATAGGAAATTTTTGAAAAATTTCCTATAAACATAGGAAATTTTTGAAAAATTTCCTATAAAAATAGGAAATTTTTGAGAAATTTCCTATAAAAATAGGAAATTTTTGAAAAATTTCCTATAAAAATAGGAAATTTTTGAAAAATTTCCTATAAAAATAGGAAATTTTTGAAAAATTTCCTATAAAAATAGGAAATTTTTGAAAAATTTCCTATAAAAATAGGAAATTTTTGAAAAATTTCCTATAAAAATAGGAAATTTTTGAAAAATTTCCTATAAAAATAGGAAATTTTTGAAAAATTTCCTATAAAAATAGGAAATTTTTGAAAAATTTCCTATAAAAATAGGAAATTTTTGAAAAATTTCCTATAAAAATAGGAAATTTTTGAAAAATTTCCTATAAAAATAGGAAATTTTTGAAAAATTTCCTATAAAAATAGGAAATTTTTGAAAAATTTCCTATAAAAATAGGAAATTTTTGAAAAATTTCCTATCAAAATAGGAAATTTTTGAAAAATTTCCTATAAAAATAGGAAATTTTTGAAAAATTTCCTATAAAAATAGGAAATTTTTGAAAAATTTCCTATAAAAATAGGAAATTTTTGAAAAATTTCCTATAAAAATAGGAAATTTTTGAAAAATTTCCTATCAAAATATTAAATTTTTGAAAAATTTCCTATCAAAATAGGAAATTTTTGCAAAATTTCCTATAAAAATAGGAAATTTTTGAAAAATTTCCTATAAAAATAGGAAATTTTTGAAAAATTTCCTATAAAAATAGGAAATTTTTGAAAAATTTCCTATAAAAATAGGAAATTTTTGAAAAATTTCCTATAAAATTAGGAAATTTTTGAAAAATTTCCTATCAAAATAGGAAATTTTTGAAAAATTTCCTATAAAAATAGGAAATTTTTGAAAAATTTCCTACAAAAATAGGAAATTTTTGAAAAATTTCCTATAAAAATAGGAAATTTTTGAAAAATTTCCTATAAAAATAGGAAATTTTTGAAAAATTTCCTATAAAAATAGGAAATTTTTGAAAAATTTCCTATAAAAATAGGAAATTTTTGAAAAATTTCCTATAAAAATAGGAAATTTTTGAAAAATTTCCTATAAAAATAGGAAATTTTTGAAAAATTTCCTATAAAAATAGGAAATTTTTGAAAAATTTCCTATAAAAAATAGGAAATTTTTGAAAAATTTCCTATAAAAATAGGAAATTTTTGAAAAATTTCCTATAAAAATAGGAAATTTTTGAAAAATTTCCTATAAAAATAGGAAATTTTTGAAAAATTTCCTATAAAAATAGGAAATTTTTGAAAAATTTCCTATAAAAATAGGAAATTTTTGAAAAATTTCCTATAAAAATAGGAAATTTTTGAAAAATTTCCTATAAAAATAGGAAATTTTTGAAAAATAAAAATAGGAAATTTTTGAAAAATTTCCTATAAAAATAGGAAATTTTTGAAAAATTTCCTATAAAAATAGGAAATTTTTGAAAAATTTCCTATAAAAATAGGAAATTTTTGAAAAATTTCCTATAAAAATAGGAAATTTTTGAAAAATTTCCTATAAAAATTGGAAATTTTTGAAAAATTTCCTATAAAAATAGGAAATTTTTGAAAAATTTCCTATAAAAATAGGAAATTTTTGAAAAATTTCCTATAAAAATAGGAAATTTTTGAAAAATTTCCTATAAAAATAGGAAATTTTTGAAAAATTTCCTATAAAAATAGGAAATTTTTGAAAAATTTCCTATAAAAATAGGAAATTTTTGAAAAATTTCCTATAAAAATAGGAAATTTTTGAAAAATTTCCTATAAAAATAGGAAATTTTTGAAAAATTTCCTATAAAAATAGGAAATTTTTGAAAAATTTCCTATAAAAATAGGAAATTTTTGAAAAATTTCCTATAAAAAATAGGAAATTTTTGAAAAATTTCCTATAAAAATAGGAAATTTTTGAAAAATTTCCTATAAAAATAGGAAATTTTTGAAAAATTTCCTATAAAAATAGGAAATTTTTGAAAAATTTCCTATAAAAATAGGAAATTTTTGAAAAATTTCCTATAAAAATAGGAAATTTTTGAAAAATTTCCTATAAAAATAGGAAATTTTTGAAAAATTTCCTATAAAAATAGGAAATTTTTGAAAAATTTCCTATAAAAATAGGAAATTTTTGAAAAATTTCCTATAAAAATAGGAAATTTTTGAAAAATTTCCTATAAAAATAGGAAATTTTTGAAAAATTTCCTATAAAAATAGGAAATTTTTGAAAAATTTCCTATAAAAATAGGAAATTTTTGAAAAATTTCCTATAAAAATAGGAAATTTTTGAAAAATTTCCTATAAAAATAGGAAATTTTTGAAAAATTTCCTATAAAAATAGGAAATTTTTGAAAAATTTCCTATAAAAATAGGAAATTTTTGAAAAATTTCCTATAAAAATAGGAAATTTTTGAAAAATTTCCTATAAAAATAGGAAATTTTTGAAAAATTTCCTATAAAAATAGGAAATTTTTGAAAATTTCCTATAAAAATAGGAAATTTTTGAAAAATTTCCTATAAAAATAGGAAATTTTTGAAAAATTTCCTATAAAAATAGGAAATTTTTGAAAAATTTCCTATAAAAATAGGAAATTTTTGAAAAATTTCCTATAAAAATAGGAAATTTTTGAAAAATTTCCTATAAAAATAGGAAATTTTTGAAAAATTTCCTATAAAAATAGGAAATTTTTGAAAAATTTCCTATAAAAATAGGAAATTTTTGAAAAATTTCCTATAAAAATAGGAAATTTTTGAAAAATTTCCTATAAAAATAGGAAATTTTTGAAAAATTTCCTATAAAAATAGGAAATTTTTGAAAAATTTCCTATAAAAATAGGAAATTTTTGAAAAATTTCCTATAAAAATAGGAAATTTTTGAAAAATTTCCTATAAAAATAGGAAATTTTTGAAAAATTTCCTATAAAAATAGGAAATTTTTGAAAAATTTCCTATAAAAATAGGAAATTTTTGAAAAATTTCCTATAAAAATTTTTTTCAAAAATAAAAATAAAGTAAAAGTTGGAATGAACTCCCTTAAAAATTATGATTTTCCACTTTCATTTTTTTCCTTTTCCAATTTGTATGCGTAATATCAGTATTAGTTCATAGACAATTGTGAAAATGTTTGGAGAGGAAGTGGAACTAGTTGAAAAATAAATTTCACAGATTTTGTTGCTATAAATTCTATGTGAATGTGAGTGTCTTATAGTTTTTTTCATTTTTGGATAAAAAAGCCATAATTCAAATGACGACGACTAGAACGAAGGACCATGTCAACAGAATTATTCTAGACATATACGAACAACAACAAAATCTACTCATACTTAGACACTGTGATAACCAAAAACTACACAACTTTATAAACATACTGTCATGATTTCCGTTTCCTTTTTTTTTGTGTGCTCTTCTAGTTATTCATAGAGTAAGTTTTTTATGTTCTGAAAAATTTTGAGGGTTAAAAAAACATTTGAAACACATTTAGACTTAGATTTTTTTTTTGGTTTTCGTTTATATATTTTAAGTATCGAGTGAGCACATGGCCGGAAAATAAAACATACATAAAGTGGCAAGAAAGTGCAAATAAAAAAAGCAATAATCAAAAAATTTTGTACAAATGGAAGAGAAAGTGCTGAATCTAGTACTAAAACGTTTAAATCGCAATTTAGGTGGAAAAAAAAAGGAAACAAATGATGACAGGGAATTTATGTCCATGATTTACACGTACAAACATTTTGAAATGGTAATTGCATTTAACCAAATTTTTTTGTAATTGGTTTTTCGGATTAAAAGAGACTTTTGTTATTTTAAAGGAAAATTTTCAAAAATTTATTATTTTTATAAGAAATTTTTCAAAAATTTATCTTTATGGGAAATTTTTCCAAAATGTTGTATTTAAGGAACTTTAAAAACATCTATTTTTATAGGAAATTTTTAAAACATTTTCAATTTTTATGGGAAACTTTTCAAAAGTATCCTATTTTTGTACGCAATTTTTCAAAATTTTCCATTTTTTATAGACAATTTTTCAAAAATTTCTTATTTTATAGAAAATTTTTTATTTTTATAGAATAATTTTCAAAATGTTTTATTTTTATAGGAAAATTTTCAAAAATTTCCTATTTTTATAAGAAATTTTTCAAAAGTTTCTTATTTTCATAGAAATTTCTTAAATATTTCTTATTTTCATAAGAAATTTTTCAAAAATTCATATTGTTATAGGAAATTTTTCAAGAATTTCCTATTTTTATAGAACATTTTTTAAAAATTTCTTAGTTTAATAGGGAATTTTTCAAAATTTTTTTAATTTTATAGGAAATTTTTACAAAAATATCCTATTTTTATAGGAAATTTTTTTTTAAATGTCCTATTTTTATAGGAAATTTTTTAAAAATTTCTTATTTTGATAAGAAATTTTTCAAAAAATTTTATTTTTATAGGAAATTTTTCAAAAATTTCCTATTTTTATAGGAAATTTTTCAAAAATTTCCTATTTTTATAGGAAATTTTTCAAAAATTTCCTATTTTTATAGGAAATTTTTCAAAAATTTCCTATTTTTATAGGAAATTTTTCAAAAATTTCCTATTTTTATAGGAAATTTTTCAAAAATTTCCTATTTTTATAGGAAATTTTTCAAAAATTTTCTATTTTTATAGGAAATTTTTCAAAAATTTCCTATTTTTATAGGAAATTTTTCAAAAATTTCCTATTTTTATAGGAAATTTTTCAAAAATTTCCTATTTTTATAAGAAATTTTTCAAAAATTTCCTATTTTTATAAGAAATTTTTCAAAAATTTCCTATTTTTATAAGAAATTTTTCAAAAATTTCCTATTTTTATAAGAAATTTTTCAAAAATTTCCTATTTTTATAGGAAATTTTTCAAAAATTTCCTATTTTTATAGGAACATTTTCAAAAATTTCCTATTTTGATAGGAACATTTTCAAAAATTTCCTATTTTGATAGGAAATTTTTCAAAGATTTCCTATTTTTATAGGAAATTTTTCAAAAATTTCCTATTTTTATAGGAAATTTTTCAAAAATTTCCTATTTTTATAGGAAATTTTTCAAAAATTTCCTATTTTTATAGGAAATTTTTCAAAAATTTCCTATTTTTATAGGAAATTTTTCAAAAATTTCCTATTTTTATAGGAAATTTTTCAAAAATTTCCTATTTTTATAGGAAATTTTTCAAAAATTTCCTATTTTTATAGGAAATTTTTCAAAAATTTCCTATTTTTATAGGAAATTTTTCAAAAATTTCCTATTTTTATAGGAAATTTTTCAAAAATTTCCTATTTTTATAGGAAATTTTTCAAAAATTTCCTATTTTTATAGGAAATTTTTCAAAAATTTCCTATTTTTATAGGAAATTTTTCAAAAATTTCCTATTTTTATAGGAAATTTTTCAAAAATTTCCTATTTTTATAGGAAATTTTTCAAAAATTTCCTATTTTTATAGGAAATTTTTCAAAAATTTCCTATTTTTATAGGAAATTTTTCAAAAATTTCCTATTTTTATAGGAAATTTTTCAAAAATTTCCTATTTTTATAGGAAATTTTTCAAAAATTTCCTATTTTTATAGAACATTTTTTAAAAATTTCTTAGTTTAATAGTAAATTTTTCGAAATTATTTTAATTTTATAGGAAATTTTTTCAAAAATTTCCTATTTTTATAGGAAATTTTTTTTTTAATGTCCTATTTTTATAGGAAATTTTTTAAAAATTTCTTATTTTTATAGGAAATTTTTCAAAAATTTCCTATTTTTAAAGGAAATTTTTCAAAAATTTCCTATTTTTATTGGAAACTTTTCAAAAATTTCCTATTTTTATTGGAAACTTTTCAAAAATTTCCTATTTTTATTGGAAACTTTTCAAAAATTTCCTATTTTTATTGGAAACTTTTCAAAAATTTCCTATTTTTTAAGAAAATTTTCAAAAATTTCCTATTTTTATAGGAAATTTTTCAAAAATTTCCTATTTTTATTGGAAACTTTTCAAAAATTTCCTATCTTTATAGGAAATTATTCAAAATTTCCTATTTTTATAGGAAATTTTTCAAAATTTCCTATTTTTATATGAATTTTTTGAAAATTTTGTTTTTTTTTTTATATGAAATTTTTCAAAAATTTATTTTTCTCATAGGAAATTTTAGCCTTACAGGAATTTCCCTAATGTCTTGCTTTAAGTTTGTGTTTAAATACTTGTTATAGAATTGAAACTAGAGAAGCGCCAGCTAAAAACCCATTATTACTATTTGCTTTTCGATTTCATTTTTTGCTGGTTACATTTTATTGCTGTTAAATTTATATTTGTTGTATTACAAGTGCAACGACATGAAAATACAAAACTCAACAGTATTTTATTGCAAAAAAGAAAAATCGAAAAAGTATATAAAATCGTATTTAAATATATACTTTACACTTGATACAATCAAATGTTAACACACTAAACACATACAAATGTACACATGTAAGTACTTACGTATGTACTAGTAAGTAACTAAATTTATATATTTATTTTCGTATTTGTTTTTTTTCAATTCACAGCAACAATTTTTTTAATTAAATTTTTGTATAAACATTATGAGCAAACGAAAACACACACACACAGACATGCGGATGGAAAGACGGACAGACGGACGGATGTATGGGTGGACAGACAGAGAGACTTGCTAAAATTTTGTAGTACAATGTCATAAAATCCCTGGTTTCATGTACATAGAGGGTACAACGACATGAACACAAAATATTTGGTTTATTTTTGCAGACGACGGAAAAGACAATGACAAAATTAAAAATAGTTAAATTAAATTTTTTTGCGAAGGGTAAGAAAATTTAAGGGAATTCTTTAAAGAAAACAAAAGATAAGTAAGAAAATTGTTTTAAAAAATGTTCATAAATTCTATACTAATGTTTATTAAGTTTTCTATTTTAGCTCAAAAAAGAAACAGACATCATATCTTTACCTTATTTTTAAAAGCCTTAAAGTATGCACTACATTTTTTTAATCACAAAATTTTCAATATATCTCTATAAATGTAGGGTATATTTTTTGAATCGAATTACAGCATTCAAAACTAAAGAAAGGCTATCCAGATACTGAGTTAAAGCTATTTATTCATTTTTAAAAATGAATCAAAATGAATACCAAATTATAATAAACTTTTAGCATCGAAGTAACTTTGAACATCCCTAAAGTATACTTCACAATATTCGCTTAAAAGTTTGAGTTTTCGAGTTTGTTAAAAAACATGCAAAACAAAATTTCCTAGCAAATGTTCAATGCTTTCTAGCTTTAACAACTTTAAATATTTTTCAAATTCGAAAAACTTAATGTTCTACGTAAAAAAAATAAAAAATCATGTGTTCCACAAAATTTTCTCTAGATCATGTTTTTCACAAAAATTTCTATAGAAGAAAACAAGAATGTTCCTTTTTTTTATAGGAATTTTTCAAAAACGTCTTATTTTTTAGGAAATTTTTTCAAAAATTTCTTATTTTTATAGGAAATTTTTCAAAAATTTCTTATTTTTATAGGAAATTTTTCAAAAATTTCTTATTTTTATAGGAAATTTTTCAAAAATTTCTTATTTTTATAGGAAATTTTTCAAATATTTCTTATTTTTATAGGAAATTTTTCAAAAATTTCTTGTTTTTTATAGGAAATTTTTCAAAAATTTCTTATTTTTATAGAAAATTTTTAAAAAATTTTATATTTTTATAGAAAATTTTTCAAAAATTTCTTATTTTTCTGGGAAAATTTTCAAAAATATATTATTTTTATTGGAAATTTTTCAAAAGTTTCCTATTTTTATTAGAAATTTTTCAAAAAATTCCTTTTTTTTATAAAAAATTTTTTCAAAAATTTCTTAATTTTAAAGGAAATTTTTCATAACTTTCATATTTTTATAGGAAATGTTTCAAAAATTTCTTATTCATATAGGAAAATTTTTAAAAATTTCCTATTTTGATAGGAAATTTTTCAAAAATTTCTTTGTTTTTATGGGAAATTTTTCAAAAATTTCCTATTTTTATAAAAAAAATTTTCAAAAATTTCTTATTTTTATGAGAAGTTTTTAAAAAAATGTCTTATTTTTATAGCAAGTTTTTCAAAAATTTCTTATTTTTATTGGAAATTTTTCAAAAATTTCTTATTTTCATAGGAAATTTTTCAAACGTTTCTTATTTTGTATAGGAATATTTTCAAAACTTTCTTATTTTTATAGGACATTTTCTCTAGAAAATTTTGTATAACATAAGATTTTAAATAGAAAATTTTGTAAGTTAAATTTTTTTTTTTTTAGAAAATTTTGTGGGACATAAGTTTTCCTATGGTAATTTTAAATTTTCTGTAAAAAATTTTGTCTTTACAAAATTGTATGGTATAAATAAAATTGATTTTCTTGTATATCCTTTTATCTATTATCCTTAAACTTGTTTCATACTTTTCTTTAATTGCTCTAAATATTGATAAAAATAAAATCCATTAAGGCTTTAGCAAACAAATTGTTGTACCCTTTTAACCCTCTTTACCCATTATCCATTTTGGTCGTTTTTTTCGTATATTTTCTAGTTTTTGTACTACCCCTTACTAAGACCCACCATTTATAAGGCCATAAAATATCTAAGAAAATCAAATAAAATTAATCTTTACCAAATTCAGCCTAAATGCCGCAATATTAAAGGACTAGTTTTTTCCTAAGACAACAATAAAAAAAAAATTATAGGACGTTTGACTATCTTCTATTTTTTTGGTTGTTTTTCTGGTTAAAGCGTAAACATATTGAAATATCCTTAGAGTTCAAATATCGTTCGTATCAAATGTTAAAAAGATAAATGCTGGAAATGAGTTGGAAAACGAAAGAATAATAACAAGAAAAAATATGGTCAGCTTTCGGTACTTTCACTCACTCACACTCATGTTTTATATATAAGTAAGTGTATAAGTTTGTATTTTTGTGTGTGTGTAAATTACAAAGAAATTTGAACTAATACGATTCAATTTAGTTGATCTATATTAATAAGAACCATTATTTATAGGGAATCAGGGAACGGGTAAAAACAGAAATAATAAGAAATATAATAGAACAACATCGAAAAACATTTATTATTATCATCTTTTCATGAAATGTCAGTCAGATAGGCCGATTTGAAGGTCTTTGAACACCATAACACTATAACTATAGCATACTTAAGGGGGTGAGCAAGAGCAGCCAGAAAACTAATAGTAGTAGTAAATGTTGTTTGCTCATGTACGTGTGATTACGTTCTTTAAGAGTGTGAGCAGAAAATTTTATTGATGTAAATTGTATGTGTTAAGCTTAACTAAAGCTACCTAGGAAATATGTGTAGATGAAACTTACATAGACTTGTACATGTTTGTGTCTATCCTTTTAAAAATGTTTTGTATTCTTTTTTTTTTGTCTATTTTTTATATACACATGTCTTCATTGGTACATTGTAATCGTTAATGTGTTGGTGTATTTCCGCTACAAAATATGCTTTAAGTAATATTCCATGTTTATTTATTTTTATCGATACTTTTCTTTGTTAGAAACCAGTAGAAAACTGCTAGAAAAAATAAAAGAATGTTATACAGAAACATGCATAATATCTATAATTTTTTGCTGTTATGTTAGGTTTTTTTCCCAACAAAATTGATAGACAGGTATGAAGATGATAATGATGGTTAGGACGTGATAACAACTATTCTATATATTTATGTATATCTAAAATTCTTAAAGTACCATATATCTTTAAATGTTTAAAAAACAAGACATATGACAAAAATTATGTATCAACAATCCATAAAATTTTCCAGATTTTCTAAAGAAACTAATGGGGTCCCACAAAATTTTTTAGAGAAAATCATGTGTTCCACACAATTTTCAATAGAAAAATCATGTGTCTCGCAAAATTTTCTATAGAAAATCACGTGTTCCACAAAATTTTCTATAGAAAATCATGTGTTCCACAAAATTTTCTAATAGAAAATCATGTGTTCCACAAAATTTTCTAATAGAAACTCAATGTGTTCCACAAAATTTTCTATAGAAAATCATGTGTTCCACAAAATTTTCTATAGAAAATCATGTGTTCCACAAAATTTTCTATAGAAAATCATGTGTTCCACAAAATGTTCTTAAGAAAATCATAATTTTTCTATAGAAAATTTTGTGGAACACATGATTTTCTATAGAAAATTTTGTGTAACATATGATTTTCTATAGAACATTTTATGGAACACATGATTTTCTATAGAAAATTTTGTGGAACACATGATTTTCTATAGAAAATTTTGTGGAACACATGATTTTCTATAGAAAATTTTGTGGAATACAATCATCTTCTATAGAAATTTTTTGTGGAACACATGATTTTCTATAGAAATTTTTATGGAACACATGATTTATTATAGATAATTTTGTGGAACACATGATTTTCTATAGATAATTTGTGTGGAACACATGATTTTCTATAGATAATTTTGAGGAACACATGATTATTTATAGATAATTTTGTAGAACAAATGATTTTCTATAGAAAATTTTGTGGAACACATGATTTTTTATAGTAAATTTTGTGTAACAAATGATTTTCTATAGAAAATTTGTGGAATACACAAGATTTTCTATAGAAAATTTTGTGGAATACACAAGATTTTCTATAGAAAATTTTGTGGAATACACAAGATTTTCTATAGAAAATTTTGTGGAATACACAAGATTTTCTATAGAAATTTTTATGGAATACACAAGATTTTCTAAAGAATATTTTGTGGAACACATGATCTTCTATAGAAAATTTCGTGGAACACATGATTTTCTATAGAAAATTTTGTGGAATACACATGATTTTCTATAGAAAATTTTGTGGAATACACAAGATTTTCTATAGAAAATTTTGTGGAATACACAAGATTTTCTATAGAAAATTTTGTGGAATACACAAGATTTTCTATAGAAAATTTTGTGGAATACACAAGATTTTTCTATAGAAAATTTTGTGGAATACACAAGATTTTCTATAGAAAATTTTGTGGAATACACAAGATTTTCTATAGAAAATTTTGTGGAATACACAAGATTTTCTATAGAAAATTTTGTGGAATACACAAGATTTTCTATAGAAAATTTTGTGGGATGCACAAGATTTTCTATAGAAAATTTTGTGGAATACACAAGATTTTCTATAAAAAATTTGTGGAATACACAAGATTTTCTATAGAAAATTTTGTGGAATACACAAGATTTTCTATAGAAAATTTTGTGGAATACACAAGATTTTCTATAGAAAATTTTGTGGAATACACAAGATTTTCTATAGAAAATTTTGTGGAATACACAAGATTTTCTATAGAAAATTTTGTGGAATACACAAGATTTTCTATAGAAAATTTTGTGGAATACACAAGATTTTCTAAAGAATATTTTGTGGAACACATGATCTTCTATAGAAAAATTCGTGGAACACAAAATTTTCTATTGAAACTCATGTGTTCCACAAAACTTTCTATAGAAAATCATGCTTTTTCCACAAAATTTTCTATAGAAAATCATGTGTTCCACAAAATTTTCTATAGAAAATCATGGTGTTCCACGAAATTTTCTATAGAAGATCATGTTT
>OW121741.1:14302406-14487284 GCA_933228675.1 Stomorhina lunata
ACTGCTTACGATGTAAGAATGAAGTTTTATCAACACAGATCTGGTTTGAAGGACCATATATTTGTAATTAAAGAGAAATTTGAATGAATACCACCTAAAGCTGTTTAATTCTGGAAGAAATACTACTATAAGTAACATCAAACAAAAAATTGAAATTATATTTCAAATATCAATAAACGTATGATCTTTAAGTCTCGGTTCGAAGGACCATTCTTTTCACTTTAACTAAAAATTTAAATTTATGACCAACATTTAATACAAAAAAAACTAGAAATGTTTTACAGAACTTTATACAAAACCTTATACACAAAAATATCATGGCTTAAAAAAGTATTAATTTTAGAGAATTGGAGATCCGGTTCGATGGATCATAAATTCAATTTAATGATATGAATTTAATGATGATGAAAAGAAGATTCAAGTTCTATACCAACATTTATCCAAGAGAACAACAGGAGCCAGAAATATTCTTGTATAAGAATATCAAAGATGTTGTGGCCTTACAGATCCGGTTCGAAGGATCATAAATTTTTATTTCTACTTAAATTTTAATTTGTCTGATTCAAAAGATATTAAATGTAATTTGTTTCGGTATCAGGAATTTTGGTTTTGAAAGATCCGGTTTGAAGGATCTAGATATTCGTGGGAAAGCTTAAGTTCGTTATATAATATCTCACTTAAACTTAAATATAAAATATGTATCACTAGCATCTTAGGCAATCCTATGAAGAAGAAAATTCAAATTTTATACCAAAGTTTATCCAAGACAACATCAGGAGCTAGGCATATGTATTATTGTTTAAAAATATAAATGATAAAAATAAATTATGGCCGTACAGATCCGGTTCGAATGATCATAAATTTGAATATTTGGTTAAATTTAAATTTTTTAGAAATTGGTAAATAATATGATTTTGTTTTTTAATAGACATTAATCGCATGTATAAAGAACTCAAAGGTGTTGACAGATCCGGTTTGAAGGACCTAGATATTAGCAAATTATATCTGACTTTAACTGAAATTCCAAATGTGTATGAATAATATCTAATATCAAATTGTATACCAAACTTTATCCAAAAAGACACCAGGAGCCAGAAGTAATCTTGTATAAAAATATAAATAAAAAATATAAATTATGGCCATACAGATCCGGTTCGCAGGATCATAAATTTTACTTTTTAGTTAAATTTTGAAATAAACATGATTTTGTTTTTAACAGACATTTGCAGCAAGTATAAGGAGTGTTGGTATTAACAGATCCGGCTTGAAGGACCTTGACGTTCCTAAGTAAGCTTGAGATTATTAAATGATCTATTAAACGAAAGAAGTGTGAAGAAATTTAGATGATGATACTTAAACTAAAATTGTCCAGTTTAACAATTAAAAAAAAAAATATTTTGCTCTTTTCCGGACATTAGCACAAGTTCAGGAAGAGCGTGGTTTGTCAGATCCGGTTCGAAGGACCTAGTTCCTTTCCAAAGCTCTGGTCTTTAAAATGATGTTGGAAAATGAAGTGAAAAGCATTTTTAAATCAGGTATTTGACAGAAGTTTTAAGCAATTATAAAAACGACAAGAGACATGGAAGGATCCTGCTCGAAGGACCAAAGTATATTTCTTTTATGGGATAGGAGTATAAAAGTAATGGCAGCTCCTGAACAAATGCAAAAAGTGCCTTTATGAAAAATGCAATTAAAAAACTCTCAAAATTGTGGAGATCTGGGGCCAAATTCGATATCGATCTAAAACTCAGACTTTTAAGCGAATATTGCAAAGTATAATTTAGGGATGTTCAAAATTACTTCGATGCAAAAAGTTTATTGAAATTTGGTATCCATTTTGATGCGTTTTTTTAAATATATATTGTTCAATTAAAACTCTTTTACTATTGTTCATCTTTTTGCAAATAACTTCAAAAACATAAAGTAAACTGTGCATCTTTCAAATAGTTCTGAGAATCCTTAAGGTATGCTATACAAATGTTTTGAAAATATCTAAGATTTCGATCGATATCGAATGCCATGAATATTTTTTGAAGTCGCAATAACGAAGTTGTTAAAATCAGTGACCCAGCAATTTCTTTAACCCTCAGTCTACCATTATTTTATTAATATGTCACACAAAATATTTAATTGTCGTACAATAAACTATTAAAAAAAGCTTTAGTAAAGCACTGGGAGGGGCGTTCAAATACTTTAGATGCATTCGATACTATGACACGTGTCCATTTAAATTTTTTTTTTTCATAGATTTCATAAATACTGGAGATCATATCACATGTCAAAACATGGGACCAGAAAAAATATTATTTTTTAGATACAATCAAGGGCAGGTTCTTAGGAGGTTCCAAAAATTATTTATAAAATTATTTAACTGCTAATAAGAATGGAAATCCTTTCATTATTAATCATATTCATAGTTTATGTTAATCAAATTTTTTTATCCTTTTAGAATATGCTTTTTTAAAACAAACCTCCTTTCCTAGTTCCATCACAACACAATGCATTGGTAGGGCTCATTCCCTTACTTTTGGTCCTATAAAAATAATGTTACAATTTCTCAGCGATACGCCTTCAAATTTATAGAAAATTACGCCCAATTACTACTTTAAGTATAACTAATAAAAAACAGCCTAAAACTATGCACCATAATGTGTTATGAAATAAAAAATAAAATTTATTTTCAATAGTAAAGTAAAAAGAAAAATAACAAAGTTTTATTATGTCAAAATGCGTCAATAATGTGTCAGCAAGTAAAAGCAATCGTTGAGTTAATCTATCTATTATTAAAAACTATAGCATATAATTAGGCTAATTAATATCTAAAATGTCTCTTCTTTAAGCTGGACACAACTAAATTAAAAAAAATAATGACTTCAATTTAGATAGATTTATACTCTAAATTTCCACTTAAGCTTAAATATTAGTAATATCTTTATAGAAAAGTGATATTAAAAGAAAAGCATACATTCAGGCTTGATAAAAAAATGTAATATGTTGTATAGGTTTCAATGTTAAGAAATACAGGTGAAAATCTAAACGAAGTGTTTTAAAATATGTAAAACTCGTTTTATTTAGTTCATTATACAAAAAGAAGTAGCTTCGACTCTAGAGCTCTAAATGTCCTAAAATCCCTTAAGAGAAATTCGGGGAAAAGAGATAAAATTCAACACTTTGTTGTCATAAAATAGAGAGGGAAACCAAATAATGTTGAGAATGTTAAATGAAATGTTAAAAGAAATGTTAAAAAAAAAATTAAAGAAATGTTAAATAAAATGTTATAATAACAGATTTTTAAACCCTGCAAAAGTAAATTTGTTACTCTTAAACTCTTAAATACATAACATTTACAACATCTTAACATTAATTAAGAAATCTCTTTAGTAAATCTAAAAGTGAAAATATTATATGAAAAATCTGTATTCCTTAAGTTTTCCCTATTCTTTAATTTGTTATTTATAACTTTTTGTTTTACTTTAATGACTCTGAAGTGTTTAAGAAGCAATTATTTCTTAAGTGTTAATGTTAAGAAGTTTTTAAGCCAAATGAATGGTAATTTATTCGAGGGAACTTATTAATAAAAGATTTCAATTGTTAGTGTTAAAATACTTAAGTATCAATTTAAAGGTTAATTTATTCAAAGAAATTGAGCTAATATCAAAAAAGAACCACTTGATAGCCTAAAAGTAGGCACAACTTTTTATTAGATAATTTAATGAATTGTTCATTAATTCTTTTAAGAACTAATCAATATTCTAAGAATAATTTTAACTATATTTAATTAAGGACGTATAAATAATATTTTAAGATGCTTCGCAAAATCCTAAAAGTATGCTCTTTATATTAAAAATTTTTTCTATAAAAAAAATTTTGATATCAAAATTTTGATAAGAAATTTTTCTATAGAAAAAATTTAAATATCGAAATTTTTCTAAAGAAAAAATTTTGATATCAAAATTTTTCAAAAAAAAAATTTTGTCTCAAAATTTTTCTAAAGAAAAAATTTTGATATGGAAATTTTTCTAAAGAAAAAATATTGATATCGAAATTTTTCTAAAGAAAAAATTTAAATATCGAAATTTTTCTAAAGAAAAAATTTTGATATCAAAATTTTTCTAAAGAAAAAATTTTTATCTCAAAATTTTTCTAAAGAAAAAATTTTTATATCGAAATTTTTTTAAATAAAAAATTTTTATATCGAAATTTTTTTAAATAAAAAATTTTTATATCGAAATTTTTTTAAATAAAAATTTTTATATCGAAATTTTTCTTAAGAAAACATTTTGATATCGAAATTTTTCTAAAGAAAAAATTTTGATATCGAAATTTTTCTAAAGAAAAAATTTTAAGATTGAAATTTTTCTAAAAAAAAAATTTTGATATCGAAATTTTTCTATAGAAAAAATTTTGATATCAAAATTTTTCCATAGAAAAAATTTTGGTACCGAAATTTTTCTTAGACAAAATGTTGATATCGAAATTTTTCTGTAGAAAAAATTTTAATATCGAAATTTTTCTAAAGAAATAATTTTAATATCGAAATTTTTCTAAAGAAAAAATTTTAATATCGAAATTTTCCTAAAGAAAAAATTTTAATATCGAAATTTTTCTAAAGAAAAAATTTTTATATCGAAATTTTTCTAAAGAAAAAAATTTGATATCGAAATTTTTCTAAAGAAAAAATTTTGATATCGAAATTTTTCTAAAGAAACAATTTTGATATCGAAATTTTTCTAAAGAAAAAATTTTGATATCGAAATTTTTCTAAAGAAAAAATTTTGATATCGAAGTTTTTCTAAAGAAAACATTTTGTTATCAAAATTTTTCTATAGAAAAAAATTTGTTTGTCTAAAGAAAAAATGTTGATAGAAAACTTTCTGTAAAAAAATTTTGATAACAAAATTTTTTCTATAGAAAAACTTATAGAAAAATTATGATAACAAAATTTTTTCTATAGAAAAATTTTGATAACAAAATTTTTTCTATAGAAAAATTTTGATAACAAATTTTTATCTATAGAAAAATTTTGATAACAAATTTTTTCTATAGAAAAATTTTGATATCAAAATTTTTTCTTTAAAAAAATTTCGATATCAAAATTTTTTCTATAAAAAAATTTTGATATAAGATATAAAAAAATTTCGATATCAAAATTTTCTATAGAAAAACTTTCCGCCAAAAAATTTGTTGAGCATAATTTCATTTACACTAAAAATCTGTTATAATATTAAGAGAAATAAATAATCATATTTATATTTAACAAGAAACTAAAAGTATTTTGCAGATGTTAAGAACATTATTTTAAATAGATTAACATTTCTTAACATTATGTTAAAGACTTAAGAGACAGAATACAAAACGAAAGTGTTATAAAACTGTTTAATCAAGAACAACAGAATACTGTTGATAACATAACATGCTAACACTTAACATTAAATATAACATTTCTTAACATTTATTTACATTACCCACAATTTCAAGAGAGTAAATAAAACAAACTCCCTTAGTACTTAATTCTTTTTTACAGTTTCTAGACTTAACATCAGCAACGTCTCTTTAAGTTTTTTTAACAGAATTTTTCACCTTAACAGAAAAACAAAAAATTCACCACATTCTCTCCCGCCCGAAAGAAATATCATGTCAATCTCTCTTTCAACGGAAAGGTAAAAATATTGACATATCTCAACTTGTTTACCACATATTGTATGAAAACTTCCGAAACAGCCGAAGAGGCGACAAAATTTCTTTCACGTGTAAAGCATATCAGCCAGGAGCAACAAACAAAAACAAAAAACTAACATTGACTTTGACCATCATCAGTTACAGCTCGTACAGCAACGAGTGATGAACAGTGGCAAGAAAATGTCGGATTTAAAATATCGACAAAGACAACCAGAAAAAGTGTGAAAATGTGGTGGAAAAAGTGTGAAAGCGTGTGAGTGCGAGAAACGAATTAATGCAAAAAAAGACGTAAATATTTGCAAAATGAAATATAAACATTTTCAAAATAAAGTGAAAACAGGGACAAATTTTTTAACTTAAAGGAAAATGTAAGTAAAATTTAATTTTTTAATTGTTTTTAAAACTGTAGCATATCCTAAGGTGTATATAAAATAATTTGTTAAAGTATTACTAAAAATGTAGCATATTTTACGGTGTCTAAACATGGAATAGCTTCTAATATAACCAATTTTTATCGTGGTAAAATTTTTGTCAAAAAAAAATTAGTACTAAAATCTCTTTTCAACATTTTCAAAAGTATTGCATACTTTTCGAAAAATTTTACATTTTTTTACAAAATCTTGAGAACAATAACATAATAAAATACAAATGTTTCTTTAATACAAATGTTTCTTAGTTGAATATTTTAGAGTCAAAATTATATCTAATATAAAATAGATTCTATACCTTAATTTTAATACTTTCTCTAGCATAATATTTGGGTGCGTGAAAAAGAAAAAAATAGTGTGACAAATTCGACTAAATGTATAAAATTTGTATTACAATTTGATGACTAAATTTATAATCGATAAAGCAGAAATGATGAATTAAATCAAGTGCCTAAACAATTTGTAAAGCATATAACAAAGGCGCGAACAAGTATTAAATGTGTAGCATATTACTTAGGCGCGTAAAAATAAGTAACAATGAACTATTTCGTATAATCTATAAATAACAATTTCCTTTGAATTAAGCAAAAAAAGGTGTTTTTTAAAGCCTATAATAAGATGACTCCAGTTATAAAAATATTTAAATTAAGATTTCAAGGTATAAAAAAATTATTAATATAGTCATTCTGAAAATAACTTAACGCCTTCAGTTATGCTACAAATAGCATAATTTTTAATTTCTTTTAAGTAGCACGTGTTGTTAAGTAAATACATCAAATCTTTTTAAATTCATAAAAATGGTTGCAAGGGCGGGAATTAAATTGAGTTGCAAATATTAAAACAAAATTTAATTTTGCGAAATATTTTATATAATTTTTGTATATTTGTAATTACCCTGCAGTAAATGCCGTCAGAGAAACAATACTGTTTTGCTATTGACAATATATCCAGTACTACTTGCCTATTTTGCCCCATCCAATGTTATCTACTATTGACATTTAACATTTAGAGTTCCTACGAAATCTACCAGTAGACATTACCACTATTTACTTAGTATTGACTTTGTAGTTCTTTCGGTCCAAATGGAGACATTGGCATCAAATCGGGGCCTATTGATATACATATATGTTGACACATTCGTTGACAATGTCACCAGATATATACTAGAATAATTGTCTCTATATATTCACTATTTCAGTACTGAACTAAAATTGGCGACATTTGAATTGATGTTACACAAAGTGTCGACATGGAGACACATGATCCCATTTTTACTACAGGGTATTTTTACTTAAAGGACGTGAAAAACAAGTACACGTGCCGCCTAAGAACAAAAGCATGTTAAGAATCTCTATTTTTATTAAAAAAAAATAAATTTGCTTCATATAAATTTAATCACAAATCCAAGAGATTTTGAAAAATAAACTTGTGAAGCATACTTGTGGGTGTTTTTAAAAAATGTCTATTGTAGACTAACTAAGTGTTTAATAAGCTAAAAAATTTATTAAATAATAAGACTACCTCTCGTAACTCATTATTACATTTACTACTAATTATTTCTGCGTTTCTGATAAACTCATAAAAGTATGCTACACAACTTCAATAAATTCATTTTAACAGGTCTTCAACTAGCTGCGTTTATTTTGATAAAATTCTGGAAAGATTTTGTGGTATATTTTAGAGGTTATCATCATTAGCATTCCGATATATCTTCGACAGTTTACCTATTTTGTTATTTTTATAAGAAATTTTGCCAAAAATTAGGTATTGTTTTAAAATTTTTTTTATTTCAAAATTTCTTATTTTTATAGAAAATTTTTTAAAAATTTAATTTTTATATGAAATTAAAAAAAAAATAATTTTCTATATGATATTTTTAAATTTTCTTATAGAAAATTTTTCAAATTTTTTTCATAGGAAATTTTTCTAAAATTTCTTATTTTATATAAAATAAAAAATTTTTATCAATAAAAAATTTTTTGTTTAGAAAAATTTGTGACAGAAAATTTTAATAGAAAAATTTTCGTTATAAAATTTTTATAGAAAAATAAAAAAATTTTTATGGAAAAATTTTCTTTCCAAGATTCTTAAAGAAAATTTTTGATATAAAATTTTTATAGAATATTTTTCGATATAAAATTTTTATAGAAAAATTTTCTTTATAAAATTTTTATAGAAAAATGTGCTTTACAAAATTTTTATAGAATAATTTTTTTTTTAAAATTTATTTAAATTTTTAAAAGATTTCTTATTTTGATAGAAAATTTAAGAAAATTTCTTCTTTTATAGGAAATTTTTAAAAAATTTCTTATTTTTATATGAAATATTTTTACGTTTATAAGAAATTTCTTATTTTTATAAAAAATTTTTATTTTTATAAGAAATCTTTTAAAAATTTCTTATTTTTATAAGAAATTTTTCAAAAATTTCTTATTTTTATAAAAAATGTTGCAAATTTTTTTACTTTTGTAAGAAATTTTTCAAAAATTTCTTATTTTTATAAGAAATTTTTCAAAAATTTTTTAATTTTGGAAGAAATTTTTTAAAAATTTCATATTTTAATAAGAAATTTTTTAAAAATTTCATATTTTTATAAGAAATTTTTAAAAAATTTCCTATTTTTGCAGGAATTTTTTCAAAAACTTCCTATTTTTATACCAAATTTTTCAAAAATTTCCTATTTTTATAGAAAAATTTTCAAAAATTTACTATTTTATAGGAAACTTTTCAAAAATTTCCTATTTTATAGGAAATTTTTCAAAAATTTCCTATTTTTATAGGAAATTTTTCAAAAATTTCCTGTTTTTATAGGAAAATTTTCAAAAATTTCCTATTTTTATAGGAAATTTTTCAAAAATTTCCTATTTTTATAGGAAATTTTTCAAAAAATTTCCTATTTTTATAGGAAATTTTTCAAAAATTTCCTATTTTTATAGGAAATTTTTCAAAAATTTCCTATTTTTATAGGAAATTTTTCAAAAATTTCCTATTTTTATAGGAAATTTTTCAAAAATTTCCTATTTTTATAGGAAATTTTTCAAAAATTTCCTATTTTTATAGGAAATTTTTCAAAAATTTCTTATTTTTATAGGAAATTTTTCAAAAATTTCCTATTTTTATAGGAAATTTTTCAAAAATTTCCTGTTTTTATAGGAAATTTTTTAAAAATTTCCTATTTTTATAGGAAATTTTTCAAAAATTTCCTATTTTTATAGGAAATTTTTCAAAAATTTCCTATTTTTATAGGAAATTTTTCAAAAATTTCCTATTTTTATAGGAAATTTTTCAAAAATTTCCTATTTTTATAGGAAATTTTTCAAAAATTTCCTATTTTTATAGGAAATTTTTCAAAAATTTCCTATTTTTATAGAAAATTTTTCAAAAATTTCCTATTTTTATAGGAAATTTTTCAAAAATTTCCTATTTTTATAGGAAATTTTTCAAAAATTTCCTATTTTTATAGGAAATTTTTCAAAAATTTCCTATTTTTATAGGAAATTTTTCAAAAATTTCCTATTTTTATAGGAAATTTTTCAAAAATTTCCTATTTTTATAGGAAATTTTTCAAAAATTTCCTATTTTTATAGGAAATTTTTCAAAAATTTCCTATTTTTATAGGAAATTTTTCAAAAATTTCCTATTTTTATAGGAAATTTTTCAAAAATTTCCTATTTTTATAGGAAATTTTTCAAAAATTTCCTATTTTTATAGGAAATTTTTCAAAAATTTCCTATTTTTATAGGAAATTTTTCAAAAATTTCCTATTTTTGTAGGAAATTTTTCAAAAATTTCCTATTTTTGTAGGAAATTTTTCAAAAATTTCCTATTTTTGTAGGAAATTTTTTAAAAATTTCCTATTTTTACAGGAAATTTATCAAAAATTTCCTATTTTTACAGGAAATTTATCAAAAATTTCCTATTTTTACAGGAAATTTATCAAAAATTTCCTATTTTTACAGGAAATTTATCAAAAATTTCCTATTTTTACAGGAAATTTATCAAAAATTTCCTATTTTTATAGGAAATTTTTCAAAAATTTCCTATTTTTACAGGAAATTTTTCAAAAATTTCCTATTTTTATAAAAAATTTTTCAAGAATTTCCTATTTTTATAGGAAATTTTTCAAAAATTTCCTATTTTTATAGGAAATTTTCAAACATTTTTCGAAAATTTCCTATTTTTATAGGAAATTTTTTAAAAATTTCGTAAATTAAAAAAAAAATTTTCAAAAATTTCTTATAAATATAGGAAATTTTTTAAAAATTTTCCTATTTTTATAGAAAATTTTTCAAAAATTTCCTATTTTTATAGGAATTTTAAAAAATTTCCTGTTTTTATGGAAAATTTTTTAAGGTTTCAAACTTTTTATAAAACTTTTTCAAATATTTCTTATTTTGATAGGAAATACATCAAAAATTTGTTAAATTTATAGAAAATTTTTAAAAAATTTCTAATTTTTTTTACATTTTTTTAAAATTTATTTTCTAAAATAACATTTTTAAATTTTAGATCTCCTTAACATATATTATAAATTTTTCTATGAATTCGTGTATTAAAATTTTAATAATTAAAAATTCTTAAATAAGTTACAGCTATTAACTTTTATTTTTAATACTTTTTTTGTTTGCAATCATAAAATTTTTGACCAAAAATTTAATTAAAATCCACCAAAATCATAAAAATGTATTTACATAATCCTAAAAAAAAGTACAATTTAAAATATATTTTAATTCAATTTTAGTTGTTAATTTCTTTTATTTGCCACCAAAATTTTAAATTGAAATAAATTTATTTATATTTAACACATTCATCTTTCGTCGCACATACTCCAACATTTGTCTGTCTGTTTCAATGACATTGACATAAAGTGACATTAAACATTTGTTTAAATTGTTCAGCAAAAAAAGTCCGCATCGAAAATATAAACACAAATAAAAAATTTAACAATAAATAAATTACAAAACAACTGCGAAAAAACACAAACAAAAACATTAGAAATTTAAGCAAATGTGAGAATTAAACAAAAAAAATTGGGCAATGCCTAAAAATATGCTAACTAATATTGCCAAAATGGAAAAGGTGAGAAGATAGAGGGGGATTTGGTTACTAAGAAGGAGTGTTAAGAGTCAAATATTGCTCAACAAACAAACACAAACGAAAATAATAACAACTTTATGTATTAGTATTTGTGGACTAACAATATTATACGTTTTTTTTAGGCGCATAGCCTTAAGGGACCTTAGTTATAGTCAATAAACTCAGAAGTTTCGAAGTAAAAGGTTGCCAATAAAGCTATAAGAGTAGAATATAATTTTAATACCAAATTGATTATGTTAAAAATTAATTCACATTTGACTATTTCTGAAGTCTGTACTTTATTTCAGAACTATTGGGTATTTAATAAATATGAGTGTATATTTTCGTATGTCTAACTAAATAAAAACCGGTTGTTGTTTTTGTTTATTATATAAATGTCAACTTGTTATGTCAAATGTTTTTGTTTTTTTTTTATTACCACTACAACTAAAACCCCCCTAGTGTGAACATACTATATGTAAATTTACATTCAAACGTAATAATAATAATAATAATTCTTGTTCTTTTTTCGCCTTTTTTTTTTGATATGTTATTATAAAAATGTTGTTGTAGACAATATGTAGATTTTGATGTGTCAAAATAATTGTCATGAAATAAATTTTTTTCTACACACGAGTTATTTGTATGTGTAAGAGCTGTATATAACGGAAAATATGAGGTAAATTTGTTTTGTTAGATAATTTTAAATTGTTGTTTAATGTTGTAGCAAAATATTTTGACTATAAAAGAGGAAATTGACATAGATTTTGGAGATAATACTAAATACAAAGTTTGACATCTAATATGTGTAGATTGCGTATGAATTATGATCCAAATATTAATTTGTAATTAAAAACTTGCGAAAATTAAAATTTACTCAATTTTATTATAATGAAATTTTTTTCAATGCAATTTGCTGGACACCAAACTAATCACAAATTAAATCAGAAGGTCGCAGCTTAGCAATACAATACAATACAGCATTTATTTGCATATCGCTTCAAATATCAATTTGAAACGACTGAACCTCTTAAAATCTAATTTTATAAAACTTTTTACAAAATTCAAAAATTTCCTATTATTAAAAAAAAAATTTAAATAAAAAAAATAAATATAGGAATTTTTTTATAAATACCTAATTTTATAAGAAATTTTACAAAAATTTCCTATTTTTATAGGAAATTTTTCAAAAATTTCCTATTTTTATAGGAAATTTTTCAAAAATTTCCTATTTTTATAGGAAATTTTTCAAAAATTTCCTATTTTTATAGGAAATTTTTCAAAAATTTCCTATTTTTATAGGAAATTTTTCAAAAATTTCCTATTTTTATAGGAAATTTTTCAAAAATTTCCTATTTTTATAGGAAATTTTTCAAAAATTTCCTATTTTTATAGGAAATTTTTCAAAAATTTCCTATTTTTATAGGAAATTTTTCAAAAATTTCCTATTTTTATAGGAAATTTTTCAAAAATTTCCTATTTTTATAGGAAATTTTTCAAAAATTTCCTATTTTTATAGGAAATTTTTCAAAAATTTCCTATTTTTATAGGAAATTTTTCAAAAATTTCCTATTTTTATAGGAAATTTTTCAAAAATTTCCTATTTTTATAGGAAATTTTTCAAAAATTTCCTATTTTTATAGGAAATTTTTCAAAAATTTCCTATTTTTATAGGAAATTTTTCAAAAATTTCCTATTTTTATAGGAAATTTTTCAAAAATTTCCTATTTTTATAGGAAATTTTTCAAAAATTTCCTATTTTTATAGGAAATTTTTCAAAAATTTCCTATTTTTATAGGAAATTTTTCAAAAATTTCCTATTTTTATAGGAAATTTTTCAAAAATTTCCTATTTTTATAGGAAATTTTTCAAAAATTTCCTATTTTTATAGGAAATTTTTCAAAAATTTCCTATTTTTATAGGAAATTTTTCAAAAATTTCCTATTTTTATAGGAAATTTTTCAAAAATTTCCTATTTTTATAGGAAATTTTTCAAAAATTTCCTATTTTTATAGGAAAATTTTCAAAAATTTCCTATTTTTATAGGAAATTTTTCAAAAATTTCCTATTTTTATAGGAAATTTTTCAAAAATTTCTTATTATTATAGGAAATTTTTCAAAAATTTGCTATTTTTATAGGAAATTTTTCAAAAATTTCCTATATTTTAATAGGAAATTTTTCAAAAGTTTCCGATTCTAATAGGAAATTTTTCAAAAGTTTCCGATTTTAATAGGAAATTTTTCAAAAATTTCTTTTTTTATAGGAAATTTTTCAAAACTTTCCTTTTTATATAGGAAATTTTTCAAAAGTTTCCTGCTTTTATAGGAAATTTTTGAAAAATTTCCTTTTTTTATAGGAAATGGTTCAAAAATTTAATTTTTTTACAGGAAATTTTTCAAAAATTTCCTTTTTTTATAGAAAATTTTTCAAAAATTTCCTATTTTTATAGGAAATTTTTCAAAAATTTCCAATTTTTATAGGAAATTTTTCAAAAATTTCCTATTATAGGAAATTTTTCAAAAATTTTTTATTTTTATAGGAAATTTTTCAAAAATTTCCCATTTTTTTTATAGGACATTTTTCAAAAATTTCCTATTTTTATAGGAAATTTTTCAAAAATTTCCTATTTTTATAGTTAATTTTTGAAAAATTTCCTATTTTTATAGGAAATTTTTCAAAAATTTCCTATTTTTATAGGAAATTTTTCAAAAATTTCCTATTTTTATAGGAAATTTTTCAAAAATTTCCTATTTTTATAGGAAATTTTTCAAAAATTTCCTATTTTTATAGGAAATTTTTCAAAAATTTCCTATTTTTATAGGAAATTTTTCAAAAAAAATTTTTCAAAAATTTCCTTTTTTTATAGGAAATTTTTCAAAAATTTTCTATTTTTATAGGAAATTTTTCAAAAATTTCCTATTTTTATAGGAAATTTTTAAAAAATTTCCTATTTTTATAGGAAATTTTTCAAAAATTTCCTATTTTTATAGGAAATTTTTGAAAAATTTTCTTTTTTTATAGGAAATGGTTCAAAAATTTAATTTTTTTATAGGAAATTTTTCAAAAATGTCCTTTTTTTATAGGAAATTTTTCAAAAATTTCCTTTTTTTATAGGAAATTTTTCAAAAATTTCCTTTTTTATAGGAAATTTTTCAAAAATTTCCTTTTTTTATAGGAAATTTTTCAAAAATTTGCCTTTTTTTATAGGAAATTTTTCAAAAACTTGCCTTTTTTTATAGGAAATTTTTCAAAAATTTCCCTTTTTTTATGGAAATTTTTGAAGAATTTCCTTTTTTTATAGGAAACTTTTCAAGAATCTCCTACTTTTATATGAAATTTTTCAAGAATTTCCAATTTTTAAAGGAAAATTTTCAAGAATTTCCTATTTTTATAGGAAATTTTTCAAAAATTTGTTATTTTGTTATGAATTTTTCAAAAATTTCTTATTTTGTTATGAATTTTTCAAAAATTTCTTATTTTATGGGACATTTTTAAATTGTCTTAGATTTTTTGCATTCCTTTGCAAAATTTTTTATTTTGTTAGTTATTTATCACTTGTTATTTTCCAGCTTTATTCTTAAATCTCTTACAATTAATTTAGTTTAAATTAAAGTACTTTAAATTCCCGTATTTTTCTTTTTTCGCCACAAATAAAAAATAAACTTATTACACTTAATTTTACCCTTTTTTCATGCTTAGCATTTTCAGAACAAGAAGACAAACAACTGAGAAGCAAAACACACATTATAAAACTTTTCTGCCACATGATGCACAGAAAAAAGGAACCAGAAACTGATGACATTTGTCAACCAAAGCAAAGGGACCCCATTCGAGAGTAAAAAACGCAGCTGAAAACCTCAAAACAACAAAATTTCAACCCGAAACTACTACGAAATAGACTTGTTAACAATAACCCAAAAATGGTATAGAAAAAAAAGTTACCAAAAACTTAACACAAAAAAATCAACAAACAAATTGCAACATTTTGTGGCCACAACTGGTTGAAGAATAAAACTATTAAATACAATGAAATTAAGCATGATAATAAGGCTTACAGAGAAAGGAAGGGGACAAAAAAACTGAAACTAAATAAATTTTGAAGCCTTAGAAAAAAGCCCTGAAAGTAAGTATAAATTTGCTGGTTAAAATTTAATTATTTGTAAAAAGGGATTACTTAAGCAGAAAAAAATAATAAAAATTATTATCACGTTTTATTATGGCTTGAGGTTGGTTGGTAGAAATATCAAAACAAAAAAAAAAAAGATAGAAACTAACCTCCCAACGTAACATATTTCGCTTGTAACAAAAAACCGCGAAAATTAATTAAATTCATAAAACGTTTGTGATAATCAGGGGAAAAAATTGTATGCTTTCTTTCCTCCCCTTAAGAGTAGTTTACTATAAGCCATTAGGAAAATTTTTAATATTGGTTTTCAATACATTTACCCCATATTTTATCGGTTTTGCTTGGCTGTGAAAATTCTCTATTGTTCTACAGTATTCAATTTTTTTCTTCGCCTTTTTCCTTACAGCTTTCATAATGAAAACTAAACGTTTTCATTAATATTTCCCACAATTTGTATATTTTTTCCCGGTTGTTTTCTACTCCTCTTGGTTTTTATGCTAAATTTATTATTATGATGTCAGTTAATAGCATAAAAACTAAACAATAATAATACCCAACAGAAAAGCAACAAAAGTGGCAAAAATAATACAAGGAGCCTTAATACTAAAGAAATAAAGTGGCAAAATTGTTAAGGGAAAAATTCGAAAGGCAAAAACGGAACCGTTTACTTGTTTAAGGAAAAGCCAAACACTATCAAAAACACAAATTATAGTATTTTAACACTCTACTACAATCACCCACATATTCATATATACACACTTTGATACATATACTTATAAACATTTACACATACTTGATAACTGTAAAATTACACATGATAGTCTCTAACAAAACACCAACATATTTTGAAAAAATTAACAGTGAAAGGCAATAAATGGAGCGAACATACGTGGCGGATACTTAATATTTTGTTCAAATAAAACAAATCGTAACAATCATACGCCCCAATGGATAAAATAAAGTAAAAGAAAAATTTCCTATTAAAGTTAGAAATTTTTGAAAAATATAAAATTTTTGAAATACCTTATTATAGAAGTAGGAAATTTTTGAAAAAATTGTTATAAAAATGAGAAACTTTTGAAAGATTTCTTATAACATTAAGAAATTTTTGAAAAATTCCCTATATTAATAAAAAAAATTTTGAAAAATTTCCTATAAAAATAAGAAATTTTTGAAAAATTTCCTCGAAAAAAAAGAAATTTTTGAAAAATTTCCTATAAAAACAAGAAATTTTTGAAAAATTTCCTATAAATATAAGAAATTTTTGAAAAATTGTCTTTAAAAATAATAAATTTCTGAAAAATTTCGTATAAAATATGACATTTTTGAAAAATTTCTTATAAAAATAAGAATTTTTGAAAAATTCTCACAAAAGTAAGAAATAATTAAAAATTGCGTATAAAACAAGGAAATTTTTAAAAAATTTCCTATAAAAATAGAAAATGTTTGAAAAATTTCCTATAAGAAACTTTTGAGAAATTTCCTATTAAAATAAAAAAGTATTAAAAATTTTCCTATAAAAAAAGGCATTTTTGAAAAATTTCCTAGAAAATAATAAATTTTTGAAAAATTTTCTATAGAAATAAGAAATTTTAAAAAATCTCCTATAAAAATAAAAGAGTTTTGAAAAAATAAGAAATTTTTGAAAAAATTCTTATAGATAAAATAAATTATTGAAACATTTCCTATAAAAATAAGAAATTTTTGAAAAATTTCTTATTTTTATAGGAAATTTTTCAAAATTTTTTTAATTTATATGAAATTTTTTTAAAATTTCCCTAAAAAATAAAAAACTTTTGAAAAATTTCCTATTAAAAAATAAATCTTTGAAAATTTTCCTATGAAAATTAAAAATTTTTGAAAAATTTCTTATAACAATACGAAATTTTTGAAAAATTTCCTATAAAAATAAGAAATTTTCGAAAAATTTGGTATAAAAGTAAGAAATTTTTAAAAAATTTCCTATAAAAATGAGAAATTTATAAAAAAAATCCTATAAAAATAAGAAGATTTTGAAAAATTTCCTATAAAAATAAGAAGATTTTGAAAAATTTCCTACAAATAATAAAAATTTCCTTAAAAAATTCAAAAATTTCGTGGAAAATAAGAAATTTTGAATATTTCCTGTAAAAATAAGAAATTTGTGAAAAATTTCTTATACAATTTTTTTTTTGAAAAATTTCGAATAAAAATAAAATATTTTTGAATAATTTCCTATAAATATAAGAAATTGTTGAAATATTTCCTATAAAAATAACAAATTTTTAAAAAATTTTCTATAAATTAAGATATTTTTGAAAATTTTCCTATAAAAATAAGAAATTTTTAAAAAATTTCCTATAAAGATAAAAAATTTTTGGAAAAATTTGAGAAATATAAGAAATTTTTTAAAAAGTTATTTTTTTTATAAGAAATTTTTCAAAGATTTCTTATTTTTTAAGGAAATGTTTAAGCTTTTGACCATTTTAATAGTTTTTTCTTCCTCCACTGTTATTTAATTTCCCTATATTGTTAGATCCATACTACCCTTTAGAACTAACTTTACTATAACGAAAAAAATCACTGGCTGTTCCTGTTCCTTTATACATTCATATGCGAGTGTGTTTGTGAAGCCGTGGCTTCATTGTCTTATTGTTGTTGGCACATAAACCACCAATGAGCCTGCGGTATCATTAGCTTAACTGTTATATAAACTGTTGTAAATGCATGGTTAACTATGCGAGTATATAGAAGAATGCGTGAGTGTGTGAGAGTGTATTTAAGCAATTTAATGAAATACACTTAAAATAAAAGGAAGGGGAAATATCATCAGAAAATCCAAATATTCTGAAATGACTTTCTTTAACCAAAAATCCCTAAAAAAATAAGCTGATTTCTATTAGCTATATTCTAGCCTTAATTTATACAATTTTTTGATTATAACTGGCATAGGAAAACTCATTTAATAGTTATTTCTTACTGTGTTTATTTTGGTATATTCCCAAACTCGTACCCTTTATTTTAGACATACACCTTCCCTGTTAGTTAACTGCTGCCAACAAAATGTCGTTTGAAAATTTTTTAAGTTGAGGCTTTTAAAACATATTTTCTAATGTCTGTATTTAGCGTCCACAGAAAAACTAAACTGAGACCATTAAAATTTTGTTCATAAACATCCTAAGGACTAATTTGTTCTTTTTTTTTTTTGATTTGGGAAAGGAGACAGCCAGCGTTTCAAAATTTATGGTACACCAGAGTTAGGAAGTAAATAAAACAACAAATCTCAAAATCTACATGTAATGATGCAAAAATCTCTTGCCAAGAAAATGATAATATTTTTTAGGGAAATTTTTAGTAGAAATTTAAAATTTGCTAAAAACTAAAAAAATGGACAACAATTAGAAATTTTACAAAAACACTTTAAATAACACTGTTCAACAAGAGAAATTACTTTGAAGTACAAAAACAGCCAAAATTTAAAATTCTATGGATACGTTTTTTTTTTTTGTTAAATATCCAATTGATTTTGAATCATTTTATTGATTTGAAGGCATAGTTTATGATTCAATTTATGTTCAGTGGCGTCATCTGTCGAAAATTAGTTTCTTCTACTTAGAAAGCTTTGTCGACTCATGCACAACAACTTTGCTTCAGGTCATTACATAATCAAATTTATATGCTTAGTTTTAAGTGGCACCATATATCGCAAATAAATCGAGCCAACGTAAAAACCTCCGTCGACTTATGCCCAACAACTGTGCTAAAGATAAAATGCAAATTTAAGGATATAATTCATTTTGATTTATTTTTAGTGGCGCCACCTGTTGAAAATTGTTCATATCAACGTAGAAACCTTTGTCGGCTCATGAGCAATAACTTTGCTAAAGATCAAAAGATGATCAAATGCATAGTTTACTATTTGTCTGCATAGAGTTTAGAAAATCCATGGAAATTTTTTATATAATACAATGTGTAAATATAAAAAATTTCCATAGATTTTATAAACTCTAAAAAAATAAATACTAATGAATTTATTACAAAAAATGTGATAAATCAAAAACCTCTCTACCGATTTTTAGCAAATTTCACATAAACCATGTAATAAATATTCCAAATATTTGTGACCATATAATGAAAATGGAATATTTTTATCAACTTCGATAAAACATATAGTGGTGTTCAATTGTAACGCGAAATGTTTTATTTTATGGAGTAGTGTAATTAATAAAAATCTTAAAACTGTCGTTTATAAAATCCTAATAATTTGTCTATTTTCTTACATTACAGGACACTTTTAGCAAGGATGCTCCTCCCACTCTATATCTTAAGTCTCAGCTTAAGTAGTTACCTTTTCTCAACAAGTTGCTAACGGTAAGTTTCTCTAATTTATCCCTATTCTTCATTTCCATTTTCTTTTTTACTGTAATTATCTTTCATTTGATGTACAAAAAAAATCTATGTCCATTTTACATACGCTTCATTAAATAAATCTTCTACTGGTTGTAAGAAAATTACATTGTTGAATTTTTCTTTGTTTTACGTTTTATATTTTTTTGCTCTAATATTTGTCTTGGAAAGACATCCAAAGAAAAAAAAAACTATTAACAAATCTTTAAGTGATCAAAGAAAGATTGATAACCTTCTTTGTTAGAGGGGATTTACGTTTTTCCATTTGTATTTGAATTTCAAAAATCTTTTGAAGAGGAGTTTTTTTTTCCAATTTTTTTCTAAATGGAACTTTTTGGTACAATTTAATACTGGAAAGAAGTTTTTAAAGGAATTATGCTGGCAGTTAATTTTTAAGAAAAGTTTATTTATTTTAAATCAGTCAAATAAGGATAAGAAATAAACTTTCTTAAAAAGGTAGCAGATTATAAGAAACATAGCACATTGGGGCAAATTTATTATTTTTATAGGAAATTTAAAAAAAATTCTTATTTTTATAGGAAATTTTTAAAAACTTTCTTATTTTTAATAGAAAATTTCAAAAATTTCTTCGTTTTATGGGAAATTTTTGAAAAATTTTTTAGCTTTATAGGAATTTTTTCTAAATTTCTAAGTTTTATAGGCAATTTTTTTTTTAATTTCCTAATTTTCTAAGTTTTGAAAAAATTATAAAGAAATTTTTCAAAAGTTTCTTATTTCTATAAGAAATTTTTCAGAGGTTTCTTATTTTTATAGGAAACTTTTCAGAAAATTCTTAAATTTTAATTTTTTTAAAAAATTAAAACTTTTTAAAAAATTCGTACTTTTTTAGGAATTTTTTCAAAAAATCTTAAATTTTAAATTTTTTTAAACATTTCTTATTTTTTAAGAAATTTTTTAAAGAATTTTTTTTTTTAATTTTTTTATTTTTTTAAGAAATTTTTAAAAAATTTCTTATTTTTTAAGAAATTTTTCAAAAATTTCTTATTTTTTTAAGAATTTTTTCAAAAATTTCTTATTTTTTTAAGAAATTTATAAAAAATTTCTTATTTTTTTAAGAAATTTATAAACAATTTCTTATTTTTTGAATAAATTTTTCAAAAATTTCCTATTTTTATAGGAAATTTTTCAAAAATTTCCTGTTTTTATAGGAAATTTTTCAAAAATTTCTTATTTTTATAGGATTTTTTTTATTTCTTATTTTTAAAGGATTTTTTCAAAAATTTCTTAGTTTTATAGGAAATTTTTCAAACAATTTTTATTCCTTTTAGAGAATTTGTTTAAAATTTCTTATTTTTTTAAAGAAATTTTTCAAAAATTTCTAATTTTTATAAGATATATAGAAATTTTTTCTTATAGAAAATTTTCTACAGAATTTTTTTCTTATAGAATAATTTTCTATTGAAAATAATCCTTTTACAAAAATTTTCTATAGAAATTTTTTCTTATAGAAAAATTTTCTATAGAAATTTTTTCTTATAGAAAAATTTTCTATAGAAATTTTTTCTTATAGAAAAATTTTCTATAGAAATTTTTTCTTATAGAAAAACTTTCTATAGAAATTTTTTCTTATAGAAAAGCTTTCTATAGAAATTTTTTCTTATAGAAAAACTTTCTATAGAAATGTTTTCTTATAGAAAAACTTTCTATAGAAATTTTTTCCTATAGAAAAACTTTCTATAGAAATTTTTTCCTATAGAAAAATTTTCTATAGAAATTTTTTCTAATAGAAAAATTTTCTATAGAAATTTTTTCTTATTGAAAAATTTTCTATAGAAATTTTTTCTTATAGAAAAATTTTCTATAGAAATTTTTTCTTATAGAAAAATTTTCTATAGAAATTTGTTCTTTTAGAAATTTTTTGTTATAAAAAAATTTAATATAGAAATTTTTTCATATAGAAAAATTTTCTCTTAAAATTTTTTCTTTAAAAAAAAATTTCTATAGAATTTTTTTCTTATAGAAAAATTTTCTATAGAAATTTTTTCTAATAGAAAAATTTTCGATAAAAATTTTATCTTATAGAAAAAATTTTCAATAGAAAGTTTCTATTGAAAATTTTTCATATGAAAAACTTTTCTATTAAAATTTTTCCTTATAAAATTTTCTATAGAAATTTTTTCTTATAGAAAAATTTTCTATAGAAATTTTTTCTTATAGAAAAATTTTCTATAGAAATTTTTTCTTATAGAAAAATTTTCTATAGAAATTTTTTCTTATAGAAAAATTGTCTATAGAAATTTTTTCTATAGAAATTTTTTCTTATAGAAAAATTTTCTATAGAAATTTTTTCTTATAGAAAAATTTTCTATAGAAATTTTTTCTTATAGAAAAATGTTCTTATAGAAAAATTTTCTTATAGAAAAATTTTCTATAGAAATTTTTTCTTATAGAAAAATTTATATATGTAATTCCCCGACAACATTCCAATTGGAACAAGGGGTACTTCTCTCAGGCAATGAGCTGCATCCGATTCTACTTTTAGACTCATTGAAAGGGACCTACGTTTTAACGCGGCTCCGAACGGCAAATGCATTAGTTAGAGAAGTTTTTCATAGCCTAATACTCAATAACCAGTGGCTAGCTGAGTTATGAGGTGAACCGCCGCTTTTTTGAAAATTAATTTTTTTCAAGTGGGTCTGACAGGGATTGAACTTGGGACCTCTGGTATGCTTGGCGGATGACCAACCTGCTATACCACGGCGGTTCACAATTGACTATAGAAAATTTTTTTTATAGAAAAGTTTTCTATAGAAATTTTTTCTTGTAGAAACATTTTCTATAGAAAATTTTCTTATAGAAATTTCTATAGAAATTTTTCTTATAGAAAAATTTTTTGTAGAAATTTCTATAGAAAAAAATTTCTATAGAAATATTATCAAATAGAAAAATTTTCTACAGAAAGTTTTTCTTATAGAAAAATTTTCTATAGAAATTTTTTCTTACAGAAAAACTTTCTATAGAAATTTGTTTTAGAAATTTTTTCGAATAGAAAAATTTTCTATAGAAAGGTTTTTTTATAGAAATTTTTTCTTGTAGAAACATTTTCTATAGAAAGTTTTCTTATAGAAATTTTTTCTTATAGACAAATTTTCTATGGAAATTTTTTCAAAAAGAAAAATTTTCTATAGAAATTTTTTCTTGTAGAAAAATTTTCTAAAGAACAATTTATAGAACAATTTTCTATAGAAATTTTTGCTTTTAGAAAATTTTCTATAGAATTTTTTTCATAAAGAAATGTTTTCTTTAGAAATTTTTTCTTATAGAAAAATTTTCTATAGAAATTTATTCTTATAGAAAAATTTTCTATAGAAAGTTTTTCTTATAGAAAAACTTTTATAAAAATTTTTTCTTATAGAAAAATTTTATATAGAAATTTTTTGTTATAGAAAATTTTTTTTTGGAAATTTTTTCGTATAGAAAAATTTTCTATAGACATTTTTTCTTTTAGAAAAATATTCTATAGAAATTTTTTCTTAAAGAAAAATTTTCTATAAAAATTTTTTCTTATAGAAAAATTTTATATAGAAATTTTTTGTTATAGAAAATTTTTTTTTGGAAATTTTTTCGTATAGAAAAATTTTCTATAGACATTTTTTCTTTTAGAAAAATATTCTATAGAAATTTTTTCTTAAAGAAAAATTTTCTATAGAAATTTTTTCTTATGGAAAAATTTTCTATAGAAATTTTTTCTTATAGAAAAATTTTCTATAGAAATTTTTTCTTATAGAAAAATTTTCTATAGAAATTTTTTCTTATAGAAAAATTTTCTATAGAAATTTTTCAGTGTAGAAAAATTTTCTATAGAAATTTTTCAGTGTAGAAGTGTTTATACCAGTCTTTTACCAGAATAGTTTAAGCCTAGGTCTTGTCATAAATATCATTTAACAATTGTCTTTAAGTTCTTATAAAAAGAATTTATCGTTTTAGGATGACTTTCCTGTACCAAGAAAACAAAATAACAATTTACTTGCATATGAAATCGTGTAAGATCTAGAAAATTCTATATAAAAGTAAAAGAAAAGACTTAGTTCAAGTTAAAAAAAAAGAAACAAATTTTCAATTTCTTATTTTTTTTTTTACTTTCATGTAAGAGATAAAAAAGAAACTTGTGTAAATTTCTGATACTTTTTTTATATTAGGGCTCATCCTAGGACATGTGTTTATCATGAAGTAGAGACTAAGAAAGTAGGAGGGGTGGAGGTGTGAGGGAGGTGTTAGACTAGAGGGAAGTGTTAGGCTAAAAGGGACCTAAGAGTTTAAAGGGAGTTCTAAGACTGGAGGCCAGAAGCTGGAAGGATGTGGTGAGAGAAGTGTAAGAACAAAAAAAGAAACTTAAAGAAAATAAAAAGAAAAGTAGTCGTTTGTTTAGTTCAATTGCTTGTGGCATTCACATGTAACAGCAGGATAAAGGAAACGTACGTACAAACACATATTTGCACACTCACACACTCTCCCCACACACATGCTAGCAAATATTTACACAGACACGCAACTACCACAACCAGGATACTCGTATGTTTAAACAAGCTTTAGAGTTGAATTGAGCAAAAAATAAAATACAAATATATATAAAACCAAACTTAAAACAGAAAAGGAAACATGAGGATGAAGCAATATATGGGATAATGCCTTATTGTCCTGTATAAGGATAATGAAAACAACATGAGCATTTAGAGAAGCAGAAGCAAAAGAATGGTAGTACGTGCGTGTTACAAATTCTGTGGTCAACTGTCAATTGAATAAAATTTGTGGCAAAGTTCTTTATTCAAAGCAATTTTTGCCAGCAAAAAAAAATTATATATAAAATAACTAAATGTAGTTTTTTTTTTTAGCTAGAAAATTTATTTACTCTTTCACAGGCAGACAGACAAGACCTCTACCCTTTAATTGGCCCCCCTCATAACCCTCAAGATATAAAACAAAGAAAAGCCAAAGGAAGGGGGATGAGAGGGTTTGCAGAAACTGAAAACCCGAAAACAAAACAAAAAATACAAAACGGAAAAGGATATGTGTGGACACGCATAACTAATGAGCTCAGTGTTGCTTTAGAAATGGAGTATATCTTCAAGGATTTTAGAAGAACTTTTTCCCCAAACCAAATACCAAGTCCAAAAATTTATTCATCTTCCATTATTACTGATTATTAAACTTATAAGAGTTAGAAAAGTTTAAGAAATTTATTTATTCTTACCAAAAAAAAAAAAAACGAAATCTATTCAAATAGATTTTATATACTGGTTTCAAATTAGCCATATCAGAAATACCCAAAAGAAATAATAATTTGAAAACAAAAGGGTTTCAATTTCATTTTGTTTGGAAAGATAAAGAAATTAGCAAAATTTTGCCAAATGAGTTATAAAGAAATAAAATAGAGATCTCTTCTTTTTTCCATAACCTTAGTCATTGAAGAAATTTATATATGATAAACCCCTATAAATGTGTTGGTACAGGAAGTAAGGACGGACGGACGGGCGGTTGAATGGACGAGCAAAAAAAAGCCTCAATTGGAAAGAAAAGAAATAAGATTTGAAAATAATTGTATAATATTTCAATAAAATTAAATAAAATAATAGGATGCTGGTTTACGGTTAATGACAAGAAATTTAATAAAAAATTAAAATAAAGAAAAAATGTCAAATACACAAATTAAAAGAAACAGTGGGGGAGAATGAAGTAAAATTCAGACAAAAAAAAAAAACAAACAAAGATAAAACAAGAAATTTATGAAAAATTTCTTATAAAAATGAGAAATTTTATAAAAGTTTCCTATAAAAATGAGAATTTTTAAAAAATTTCCTATAAAAATAACAACTTTTTGAAAAACCTTATATATAAAAATTATTGCTACTTTTCGTTGTAATTTTATAACTCAAGAAAGGATTCATCTATCCAAACCAAATATTTAGGCCCGCACTTACTATTTAGTGGATGGTTTATTTGAAGTTTGCTTGTAATCGGACAAGTGCTTCTTCATTTGTCAAATTTTTTGTAACAAATTAATAAGTTTTTTTTTTCGAGTTTATAAAATCCATGGAAATTTTTTATATTTACATATAATACAAAATATAAATATAAAAAATTTCCATAGATTTTACAAACTCGAAAAAAAAACTTATTAATTTGTTACAAAAAATGTGATAAATGAAGAAGCGCTTGACCATATTTTGTATAAACTCTATAAATTATCTTCTATATAAATTAATTTATGGAAAAGTAAACTATGATATGAACTTTAGCAAAGTTGTTGCGCATGAGCCGGCGATGGTTTCTTAGTTGGTATGACCATTTTCCTACAGGTGGCGCCACTGAAAATTACTCAAAATGAATTAAATTTTAAACTATGCATTAAAGTATGCTATAATCTTAAGTAAAGTTTTTGCGCATGAGCCGACGAAGGATTATAAGTTGGTATGACCAATTTCCGACAGAAAAATTACACTTAATTACACTTAATTAATTAAATCGTAAACAGTGCATGTGGTCATGCTATGATCTTTAACAAAGTTGGTGAGCATGAGTCGAAGAGGGTTTCTAAGTTAGTGCGATTAATTTCCGATAGATGACAAAAAATGAACTGAATCTTTCATTATGCATTTGATCATGTATTAATCGGACATAATAAATAAAATGATTCAAAATTAATTGCATTTTTGTGTAATATCTTTAGTTCAAATTTATTTAAGTTGGTGTACTGCAAGTTTCCTATAAAAATATATATATATTTTTTTTAATTTCCTATAAAATTATATATCAAAATAAGAAATTTTTGCAAAATTTCCTAGAAAAATAAAAAATTTCTTAGAAAAAAAAACAGAAATTTTTGAAAAATTTCCTATAATATTAAGAAATTTTTGAAAAATATCATATAAAAATAAGAAGTTTTTGAAAAATTTTCTATAAAATATTTTTGAAAACATTCCTTTGAAAAAAGGAAATTTTTAAAAAATTTCTTATAAAAATAAGAATCATTTGAAAATTTTTCTAAAAAAAATAAGAAATTGAAAAATTTCTTATAAAAATTGAATTGAAAATTTCTTATAAAAATAAGAAATTTTTGAAAATTTTCCTATAAAAATTTGAAATTTTTTAAAAAAATTTCCAATAAAAATAAAAATAGGAAATTTTTGAAAAATAGGAAATTTTTGAAAAATAGGAAATTTTTGGAAAATTTGCTATAAAAATAGGACATTTTTGAGAAATATCCTATAAAAATAAGAAGTTTTTTAAAAATTTCCTATAAAAATATTAAGTTTTTGAAAATTTTTCTTTTAAAAATATTAAGCTTTTAAAAAATTTTCTATAAAAATAGGAAATTTTTTAAAAATTTCCTATAAAAATTTTTGAAAAATGTCCTATCAAAATAAGAAATTTTTTCAAAATTTCCTATAAAAATAGGAAATTTTTGAAAAACTTCCTATAAAAATAAGAAATTTTTGAAAAATTTCTTATAAAAATAAGAAATTTTTGAAAAACTTCCTATAGAAATAAGAAATTTTTGAAAAATTTCTTTAGAAAATAAGAAATTTTGAAATATATGAAAATTTTAAAAATAAGAAATTTTTATAAAAACTTCTTTCCTATAGAGATAAGAAATTTTTAAAAAATTTCCTATAAAAATAAGAAATTTTTGAAAAATTTCTTACAAAAATAGGAAAATTTTCAAAAATTTCTTATTTCAAAAGGAAATTTTTTAAACATTTCTTATTTTTAAAATTTTCATATATTTCTTTTTTCTGTAAGATTTATTTAAACTTGTCTTATTTTAATTAGAAATATTCCAATTTTTTTTCAATTTTTTTTTTATCCCATTGTGCTGATTTGATTGTATTAGATTTCTTTTGTCATAACAAATTAGTTTTGATAAAAATTGATTAAAAATCTTATACCGCAACCCTTAAAAGCCAAGAAAACAATTTATTTAAATTTTTTTAAAAATATTAACAAAATCTGCATTTATTAAATGACATTGTTCTATTGTCTTCAAAATATAATTACAGATTATTAAAACAGTTTAAACACTAATGACTTAAAACACACATAAAGCAATTACTTTTGGTATTTTTAAATCATTTTAAAATGCCTTTTAGCTTCCAAAAAAGGAGTTTTTCTCTTCTCTTTCTAACATAAATTGTTGTATAAAAATCTTAAAATAATTACTAACATTTTGTAATATTTATTGCATAATTTACATCTACTCGTAACGTTATAAACTAACAAAATTCCCAGTAATTTTCTAAGGTATAAATGACCCTCTTTCTTTTCCTAACAGAAAAAAAACTCCCAAAAAAACTTAAAATAATGATCCTAAACCCTTCACATATAATGCCCCTCTGCAATTTGTTAAGTCTTTACTTAAAAAAACAGATACTATCTCAAATTATCATCTACATTCATACCAAAATCACAGAGCCCTCACAAAAAAACAAACTTCATTTTAAATATTGTATAAATTTTTGTTTCTATATAATAGAGAAAAAATCTGTTATATACAACATTTTACAAATGTAAATTTTTTTTACGTAAAAACATAAAACTAGAATAAAAGAAATTGTTATTTTGTAATTTATAATTTGCATTTACATTTTTTTCTGGTGTATTTTATTGTATTTTACATTTTTACACACTCAGAGATGGAGGGAAAGAAAGTAGAAAAATAAAAACAAACTTTATTATTGTTTACATATGTAAAATTACACATGAAATTACATATGCGTGTATGTACGTATGTAAATTTAATAAACAAGTATATTAAAATACACTCAAAAAAAAATCCGTAAATAAAACATTTTTATAAAAAATTCTTTAAAAATTTCTTATTTTTATAAGAAATTTCTCAAAATTTTCTAATTTTTATAAGAAATTTTTCAAAAATTTCCTATTTTTATAGGAAATTTTTCAAAAATTTCCTATTTTTATAGGAAATTTTTCAAAAATTTCCTATTTTTATAGGAAATTTTTCAAAAATTTCCTATTTTTATAGGAAATTTTTCAAAAATTTCCTATTTTTATAGGAAATTTTTCAAAAATTTCCTATTTTTATAGGAAATTTTTCAAAAATTTCCTATTTTTATAGGAAATTTTTCAAAAATTTCCTATTTCTATAAAAAAAATTTTAAAAATTTTCCATTTTTATAGGAAATTTTTCAAAAATTTCCTATTTTTAAAGGAAATTTTTGAAAAATTTCCTATTTTTGTAGGAAATTTTTCGAAAATTTCCGATTTCTATAGGAAAAATTTCAAAAATTTTCTATTTTTATAGGAAATTTTTCAAAAATGTCCTATTTTTATAGGAAATTTTTCAAAAAATTTCCTATTTTTATAGGAAATTTTTCAAAAATTTCCTTTTTTTATAGGAATTTTTTCAAAAATTTCCTATTTTTATAGGAAATTTTTCAAAAATTTTCTTTTTTATAGGAAATTTTTCAAAAATTTCCTTTTTTTGTAGGAAATTCTTAAAAAAATTCCTTTTTTTGTAGAAAATTTTTTAAAAGATTTCCTCTTTTAAAAGGGAATTTTTCAAAAATTTTCTATTTTGATAGGAAATTTTTCAAAAATTTCCTATTTTTATAGGAAATTTTTCAAAAATTTCCTATTTTTATAGGAAATTTTTCAAAAATTTCCTATTTTTATAGGAAATTTTTAAAAATTTTCCTATTTTTATAGGAAATTTTTCAAAAATTTCCTATTTTTATAGGAAATTTTTCAAAAATTTCCTTTTTTGTATAGGAAATTTTTCAAAAATTTCCTATTTTTATAGGAAATTTTTCAAAAATTTCCTATTTTTATAGGAAATTTTTCAAAAATTTCCTATTTTTATAGGAAATTTTTCAAAAATTTCCTATTTTGAAAGGAAATTTTTCAAAAATTTCCTATTTTGAAAGGAAATTTTTCAAAAATTTCCTATTTTTATAGGAAATTTTTCAAAAATTTCCTATTTTTATTGGAAATTTTTCAAAAATTTCCTATTTTTATAGAAAATTTTTCAAAAATTTCCTATTTTTATAGGAAATTTTTCAAAAATTTCCTATTTTTATAGGAAATTTTTCAAAAATTTCCTATTTTTATAGGAAATTTTTCAAAAATTTCCTATTTTTATAGGAAATTTTTCAAAAATTTCCTATTTTTATAGGAAATTTTTCAAAATTTTCCTATTTTTATAGGAAATTTTTCAAAAATTTCCTATTTTTATAGGAAATTTTTCAAAAATTTCCTATTTTTATAGGAAATTTTTCAAAAATTTCCTATTTTTATAGGAAATTTTTCAAAAATTTCCTATTTTAATAGGAAATTTTTCAAAAATTTCCTATTTTTATAGGAAATTTTTCAAAAATTTCCTATTTTTATAGGAAACTTTTCAAAAATTTCCTATTTTTATAGGAAATTTTTCAAAAATTTCCTATTTTTATAGGAAATTTTTCAAAAATTTCCTATTTTTATAGGAAATTTTTCAAAAATTTCCTATTTTTATAGGAAATTTTTCAAAAATTTCCTATTTTTATAGGAAATTTTTCAAAAATTTCCTATTTTTATAGGAAATTTTTCAAAAATTTCCTATTTTTATAGGAAATTTTTCAAAAATTTCCTATTTTTATAGGAAATTTTTCAAAAATTTCCTATTTTTATAGGAAATTTTTCAAAAATTTCCTATTTTTATAGGAAATTTTTCAAAAATTTCCTATTTTTATAGGAAATTTTTCAAAAATTTCCTATTTTTATAGGAAATTTTTCAAAAATTGCCTATTTTTATAGGAAATTTTTCAAAAATTTCCTATTTTTATAGGAAATTTTTCAAAAATTTCCTATTTTTATAGGAAATTTTTCAAAAATTTCCTATTTTTATAGGAAATTTTTCAAAAATTTCCTATTTTTATAGGAAATTTTTCAAAAATTTCCTATTTTTATAGGAAATTTTTCAAAAATTTCCTATTTTTATAGGAAATTTTTCAAAAATTTCCTATTGTTATAGGAAATTTTTCATTTTTTTTTATAAAAATGTCATGTTTTATTTATTTTGAAAGGAATTTTTTTCAAAAATTCTTATTTTTAAAGGAATATTTTAAATGTTAAAAAGGTAATATTTCAAAAATTTCTTACTTTCTAATTTTTTTCA
This sequence comes from Stomorhina lunata, assembly GCA_933228675.1. Taxonomy (NCBI): domain Eukaryota; kingdom Metazoa; phylum Arthropoda; class Insecta; order Diptera; family Rhiniidae; genus Stomorhina; species Stomorhina lunata. Next base: position 14,333,234 of record OW121741.1, read on the forward strand.
AAAATTTGTTATTTTTTTTTTTTTTAATTTTCAAAAATTTTTATTATTATTTTATTATCTGTTTAATTTTTCAAAAATTTCTGATCTTTATAAGAACATTTTCAAAAAATTTTATATTTTTATAAAAAATTTTCAAAAATTTATTTTTTCTTTAGGAAATTTTACAAAAATTTCTTATTTTTACAGGAAATTTATGAAAATTTACTGTTTTACATTAGTTCGACCTCTCTGCTGAAATCATTTATAATTTGGCTATAAATAACCTTTTAAAAATTCATTACATGTGTAAGTGTTTGCATATCCTCTATGTATATGTGTATCTTTTGCATCCCATCGAACAAGAGACCTAGGGCTTGAAGCCCGTAGGCAAGACTATTTTCTGTAATTCAATATTATTTAATGTATAATTTATATTACTAAGCTGACGCCATCTGTAGGCGAATAAAGTAATCCCCAATAATATACAAAATTTGCTGTTAATGGAGGGCGCTGAGAGGATGATATTCGTTTGCAACAACAGAGATATAGGCCTTCAATATTTGAAGAAAGAATGCTTATCCATAAATGTTTTTTAAAATTATATGTGGGCGTGGCACCTCCTATTAATATACTAATAAATATCTACACACCTTCAAGGCTTTGATAATCACAAAAGTTTCTAATCTATTTTTTTGTAATATAAAAAAAATTTGCATTAAAAAAAAAAAGATGTTGTGGAAAAAAGTAGGCGTGGTTCCAGTTCTAAAGGTACTACAATTTGATAACTGTAATCATTACACTTACTCGGACCATTATTAATGAAAAAATACGTTTAGGTAAGGAAGAAATGGGAGTTGGGTTACTACTAAAAATAGTATCAATTTTTATGACATTTTGATACAAAATGTTAGCCCCTTATTACAAATGCTTGGCATGTTGTTTGTTGGGTTATGAAGTCGTGCAGCTTTTTGAATGCGTGTGTTTGCCTCATGTTTTAGTTGCCTCATGTATGATGAGTTAAAATGCATTTTACTAAATTGCTGTTAAATGATACGTGATTTTAGTTCATACATTAACTTGGGAAAAAATATATATGTATATAAAATAAATGCTGCACTTTCAAAATTTAGTAAGCTCTACTCTTACCATGGACATAGTCAGTCTTTGTATATATTTTCATAAAATAAGTCAATTTTAAACCAATAAGCAATTTGGTGGCCTCTTTCAATTTTTGTTTCAAAATTTAAGATAAATTGGTCGATATCTCGATAACTGGCAAGCCCATTTTTATGACTTCTTCAGCAAAAACAAACCCAAGAAATTTTTCCACCGAACTGTTTAGTTATCAGATTAATAAGTTTGCGCTCATTACTAAGAATTTTGTTAAAAATGTTGGATTACACCAGGATAACTCTCCAACACTTTTTCCATTTATTACTCCACAAATATTGCTTATTGGGTTATTTTAGTTGATATTTTATTGTTCATGTCTACATTTATCGTATAGAACATTACAAACATTTAGAGAATTTTCACATATAAATTTGCAAAAAAAAAGCTGTTAGAAGCATCAACATGTGTGTAAATTGCTGATTGCTGCAGTAACTAATAGAAAATATTTTAGCCTTTATTTCCCCTTCAAAACATATTTTGCGTAATGAGGGTTAAAAAGCAGCAACATCTAAAATACAATAACAATTGACAACATTGTACAAGTACATCAGTTTTGGAAATTACTCCATCGAGTATTTAAATCAAATGTTTAAAAATCAGCACTCACTCTATCTCTACTCTAAAACAGGGCACATAGGGATAATTCGAATGAATTTTTTGAAAAATTTCCAATAAAAAAAAGAAAATTTTGAAAATTTTCTTATACAAATAAGATATTTTGGAAAAATTTCCTAAAAAAAAAAGAAATTTTCTAAAAATTTTCTATACAAATAAGAAATTTTTGAAAAATTTCCTATCAAAATAAGAAATCTTTAAAAAATTTCCCAAAAATTAAAAATTTCCTATAAAAATAGGAAATTTTTGAAAATTTTCCTATAAAAATAGGAAATTTTTGAAAAATTTCCTATAAAAATAGGAAATTTTTGAAAAATTTCCTATAAAAATAGGAAATTTTTGACAAATTTCCTATAAAAATAGGAAATTTTTGAAAATTTTCCTATAAAAATAGGAAATTTTTGAAAAATTTCCTATAAAAATAGGAAATTTTTGAAAAATTTCCTATAAAAATAGGAAATTTTTGAAAAATTTCATATAAAAATAGGAAATTTTTGAAAAATTTCCTATAAAAATAGGAAATTTTTGAAAAATTTCCTATAAAAATAGGAAATTTTTGAAAAATTTCCTATAAAAATAGGAAATTTTTGAAAAATTTCCTAAAAAGATAGGAAATTTTTGAAAAATTTCCTATAAAAATAGGAAATTTTTGAAAAATTTCCTATAAAAATAGGAAATTTTTGAAAAATTTCCTATAAAAAATAGGAAATTTTTGAAAAATTTCCTATAAAAATAGGAAATTTTTGAAAAATTTCCTATAAGAATAGGAAATTTTTGAAAAATTTCCTATAAAAATAGGAAATTTTTGAAAAATTTCCTATAAAAATAGGAAATTTTTGAAAAATTTCCTATAAAAATAGGAAATTTTTGAAAAATTTCCTATAAAAATAGGAAATTTTTGAAAAATTTCCTATAAAAATAGGAAATTTTTGAAAAATTTCCTATAAAAATAGGAAATTTTTTGAAAAATTTCCTATAAAAATAGGAAATTTTTGAAAAATTTCCTATAAAAATAGGAAATTTTTTTGATCCCACTGTGCCTTAATTTACATAGTTTTCTATTGCTATACTAGTACTATTTTTTCCTGGTATTTTATATTCACTGGCAATTTTTCGCTTATTTTCCCAAATAATAAAAGACAGCTTCGAAAAATTATAATATGAACTGAACGCGAACTGCGAAAACATTCCAAAACTAATAGAAATAATATTCGATATGTTGATGTTGTTGATGTCGGTACGAGTGTTTTTGTGCGTGTGAGCAGAGTTTTTGCCATTGTTTATCTGTGTGTGTTTGAAAAGTAATTCATTTTGTTGGAGTATTTGTTGTGATTACTTTGCTATTTGTTGTTAAATGCAAATTATTTTCATTGTGAAATTAAAATGTTGTATTTAGCTAAAATTGTGTATATTTTTCTTTTTTTTTGTGGTGATACATCAGAGATAAATTGTTAAATTATAGGAGGAATAGACAGTTAATTTAAATGGAATTTTTGAATTTTGTATTGAACTGGGAAGGAGCCTAAGTTATTATTAATATAAATCTGAAATTAAATTATGGCTTTTCAGTCTTCTCCAAAACTCCGGCCATAGACGATTATATTTGTATTATTCTCAAATATTGTTCAAAGTGCTTACAATAGTGTTAGAAAATTAAGATATTTTTAAGAATATCACGTTGCATACTTTTAGGGGGTTCGAAAAAAATAACTATTTTTTTCAAAAAAGATGAAACATAATCAAAGTTTTTTTAAAAAAAGTGTTTTTAATTTGACTTTTTTGATTTATTTCCCACAAAAATCAATTTTAAAATTTGTTTAAGAATTTTTTATGGCTTTCTATTACTCTAAACTCCAAATTATGTTCATTGTTTGTTATTTTAAAAATTTGTTTGTTTTCACTTATTTTTTTTTAAATATCTATTAATATTTTTTTTTTGCTTTCTTTTCAATTTTGTGCCTTTTTTTCGACATTAATTTATGTATATTGTTTTACCACAGAATATTTATTACCATTACATGCCCTACTTAACACATGTTAAAGTAAATTAGAGTATCAAAAAGCTAACAAAATTTATGACTACAAATCGAGTAAAAAATATAACAAATATTCAATATATAGATACAAAGACAGGCCAGAAGCAAAAGGAAGTAAGTGATAAAAATCAAAATTAGTTTTTTTTATAAAGCAAGATATACATATATTGTTAATTTTCTATTAAAAAAAAAACAAAAAGTTAAGTATATGTGCAAAAAGTATACTACATAATTTGTTAATAAAATATTGAATAAACTATTAAATTTTCTTTGTTATACCCTTATGTTTATCAGCGGTTTTCTTTTTGTAGAAAATTTAAAATTTTCTAAAAAATGATTTGCTTCTAAATTATTTATGAGGTTCAAAAAAAATGTCTATCTACGAAAAATGTTCTAAATTTTTCAAAATAATAAAACACAAATTTTTTTACTCAAATGATATTTTAAATAAAATGTTGTAGCATACTTTAAGAATGTCAGAGTTATTTAAATTAATATAATTTAAAAAGCTAATATTTTGGATTTGTACAATAAAAAATCGGCTTCTGAACTTTTTAAAATAAAACAATTCTTTTTTTCATAAACTCGGCTAACTCTAGAAATATTCGGAGCAACTTTACTTTCACCATTTTAACACTTTAAATTTATATGAATATAAATTGTGATATATGTATGAAATTAATACCCAAGAAAAAGATATTTATATAAAAACATCTGCATATGCATAGACAAACATTTACACATACAAATCTAGGTATTTATTTATTATTGCATATTTTAAGGAAAAAATAACAAACAAAAAAGAAATATTTATTTTAAAAGTTTTTTCTCAAACATGTTGTGTTTACATTATGAAAAGCACCTGTTCTATATCCTACAAATATAAATTTTAGAAAAAGAAGCAAATGGTCTTCATAATAAATACACAGAGAATGTGGCACTCTCCTTAAAACACACATATAAATGCCTAAAAGTATACAATAGTTTATTTATCAAACAAAATCTCTTATTTGTATAAGAAATTTTTCAAAAATTTCCTATTTTTCTAAGAAATTTAAAAAAAAAATGTTCTATTTTTTTTAAGAAATTTATCAAAATTGTCCTATTTTTATAGGAAATTTTTCAAAAATTTCCTATTTTTATAGGAAATTTTTCAAAAATTTCCTATTTTTATAGGAAATTTTTCAAAAATTTCCTATTTTTATAGGAAATTTTTCAAAAATTTCCTATTTTTATAGGAAATTTTTCAAGAATTTCCTTATTTTTATAGGAAATTTTTCAAAAATTTCCTATTTTTATAGGAAATTTTTCAAAAATTTCCTATTTTTATAGGAAATTTTTTAAAAATTTCCTTTTTTTATAGGAAATTTTTCAAAAATTTCCTATTTTTATAGGAAATTTTTCAAAAATTTCCTATTTTTATAGGAAATTTTTCAAAAATTTCCTATTTTTATAGGAAATTTTTCAAAAATTTCCTATTTTTATAGGAAATTTTTCAAAAATTTCCTATTTTTATGGGAAATTTTTCAAAAATTTCATATTTTTATAGGAAATTTTTCAAAAATTTCCTATTTTTATAGGAAATTTTTCAAAAATTTCCTATTTTTATAGGAAATTTTTCAAAAATTTCCTATTTTTATAGGAAATTTTTCAAAAAATTCCTATTTTTATAGGAAATTTTTCAAAAATTTCCTATTTTTATAGGAAATTTTTCAAAAATTTCCTATTTTTATAGGAAATTTTTCAAAAATTTCCTATTTTTATAGGAAATTTTTCAAAAATTTCCTATTTTTATAGGAAATTTTTCAAAAATTTCCTATTTTTATAGGAAATTTTTCAAAAATTTCCTATTTTTATAGGAAATTTTTCAAAAATTTCCTATTTTTATAGGAAATTTTTCAAAAATTTCCTATTTTTATAGGAAATTTTTCAAAAATTTCCTATTTTTATAGGAAATTTTTCAAAAATTTCCTATTTTTATAGGAAATTTTTCAAAAATTTCCTATTTTTATAGGAAATTTTTCAAAAATTTCCTATTTTTATAGGAAATTTTTCAAAAATTTCCTATTTTTATAGGAAATTTTTCAAAAATTTCCTATTTTTATAGGAAATTTTTCAAAAATTTCCTATTTTTATAGGAAATTTTTCAAAAATTTCCTATTTTTATAGGAAATTTTTCAAAAATTTCCTATTTTTATAGGAAATTTTTCAAAAATTTCCTATTTTTATAGGAAAATTTTCAAAAATTTCCTATTTTTATAGGACATTTTTCAAAAATTTCCTATTTTTATAGGAAATTTTTCAAAAGTTTCCTATTTTTATAGGAATTTTTTCAAAAATTTCCTATTTTTATAGGAATTTTTTCAAAAATTTCCTATTTTTATAGGAAATTTTTCAAAAATTTCCTATTTTTATAGGAAATTTTTCAAAAATTTCTTATTTTTATAGGAAATTTTTCAAAAATTTCCTATTTTTAAAGGAAATTTTTAAAAAAATTCCTATTTTTAAAGGAAATTTTTCAAAAATTTCCTATTTTTAAAGGAAATTTTTCAAAAATTTCCTATTTTTAAAGGAAATTTTTCAAAAATTTCCTATTTTTAAAGGAAATTTTTCAAAAATTTCCTATTTTTAATGGAAATTTTTCAAAAATTTCCTATTTTTAAAGGAAATTTTTCAAAAATTTCCTATTTTTAAAGGAAATTTTTCAAAAATTTCCTATTTTTAAAGGAAATTTTTCAAAATTTTCCTATTTTTAAAGGAAATTTTTCAAAAATTTCCTATTTTTAAAGGAAATTTTTCGAAAATTTCCTATTTTTAAAGGAAATTTTTCAAAAATTTCCTATTTTTAAAGGAAATTTTTCAAAAATTTCCTATTTTTTAAGGAAATTTTTCAAAAATTTCCTATTTTTTAAGGAAATTCTTCAAAAATTTCCTACTTTTGTAGGAAGTTTTTTAAAAATGTCCTTTTGTATAGGAAATTTTTTAAACATTTTTCAAAATTTTTTTTTAAGAAATTTCAATATTTAATTTTTTTAGGAAATTTATAAAAATTTTCTTATTTTTTTATTTCTTGTTAGTTTGAGAAATTTTTAATAAATTAACTGAATTAACTTCTTTTGAGTCCATTAACAAATTTATTTTACTTGTTTATTTAAATTTCCCAACTGCTGACGTTTTGCCTCAAAACCTAAACCCTCAACTTCAAAACTCTGTCATATAAAATTTTGTTAGGTTTTCAATATTATTTGCTTTACCTGCATTATTTTGAGTTTCAGGCTAATAAAATATAGAAAAAACAATTATTTCAGAGTCTTCTTACACTCTTCTACAAAACAATAGATTTTCATATAAATATACTTAATTAAAAAACTTTTATATGAAATTCTTACTTTCTACTCCTCTAGACTAGAGAAGAGTAGAGTAATTCCATGATTCCTGCAGCAATAGTAATAAAATTTATTTGAAAATAGAAAAAAATTAAAAAAAAATTTTATGCTGAAAGTTTTATTTGATTCTAGTTTTCTTCGTTACAGTAAAAGTAGAAGTTTCTGTTAGAACGAATGAGAACTCCTACACTTGCAACAGAAACAGCAACAGCTAGAAAAAGTACTAGAACTATTAAAATACGATAACAGAAAAATAAAAGTAGGAAAAACTGCAGCAACATGGAAAAACTAGAAGGAAAAAATCCAGCAAATAAACAAACAAATGTGGCTTCGAAATGAAAGTTAAATTGTAAAAATATTGTACGATTTCATGGAGAAAATAGAAAATAAAATTTGTGCAAAAAAAAGTATGAGAGAAAATCAAATTAACTTTTGCATTTTGAAGGCAACAAAATTCTAAATACTATAATTTTTTAGTTTTATTTGTAAATATTTCAATAGAGCAAATTTCATGGAAATCCTATAAAATGAAGTCAGGGATAAAGTTGAATACCAGGTTTTATGAGGAAACCAAATTCCCTTTGACTATGAAAGAAATATTATTTGATATTTAAATTGAAATGATTTTTAAAATATTTAAAAATTATATAATCGAAGCAAACACTTGATATCAATACCTTTTTTAAATAAATAAAAATTTTCTTATATTTTCAGAAAACCTTAAGAAGAAATGCATTAACAAATTAATTCCAAAGAAATTCAATACTTACACATTTCATCAGTCAAAAGTTACATCGATTGAAAAGTACATCAATGGAAAACTTCGTAGGAATAAAAACATCTTCTGTAAAAATCAAAAAAGAGAAAAATTGTTAAACAAATTAAATAGATTCAATAAAAATTTAAAAATAAAAAAATTTAATTTGATTATTTTACTTAACTACAAATATTCATTTTTTTAAAGATTCAAAAATGTGAAATTTTTGAAAAATTTCCTATAAAAATATGAAATTTTTGAAAAATTTCCTATCAAAATAAGAAATGTTGAAAATTTTCCTATAAAAGTAAGAAATTTTCGAAAACTTTCCTATAAAAATAAGAAATTTTTGATAAATTTTCTATAAAAATAGGAAATTTTTAAAAATTTCCTATAAAAATAAGAAATTTTTGAAAAATTTCCTATAAAAATAAGAAATTTTTGAAAAATTTCCTATAAAAATAAGAAATTTTTGAAAAATTTCCTATAAAAAAAAGAAATTTTTGAAAAATTTCTTATAAAAATACGAACTTTTTATAAAATTTCCTATAAAAATAAGGAAATTTTGAAAAATTTCCTATAAAAATAAAAAAAATTTGAAAAATGTCCAGTAAAAATAAGAAGTTTTTGAAAAATTTCTATATAAATAAGAAATTTTTGAAAAATGATATATAAAAATAAGAAATTTTTAAAAATTTCCTATAAAGCTAAGAAATTTTTGAAAAATTTCCTATAAAAATAGGATTTCTTTTATAAAATTTCCTATAAAAATAAGAAATTTTTGGAAAAATTTGCTATAAAAATAAGAAATTTCTTAAAAATTTCCTATAAAAATAAGAAATTTTTACAAAGTTCCCCATAAAAATAAAACAATTTTGAAAAATTTCCCATAAAAATAAGAAATTTTCCAAAAATTTCCCATAAAAATTAAAAACAGTTGAAAAATTTCACATACAATCTTTTAAAATTTTCCTTTAGAAATAAAAAATTTTGAAAAATTTCCTATCAAAACAAGAAAATTTTGATAGGAATTTTTTTAACAATAAAAAACTTTTGAAAATTTCCTATAAAAATAGGAAATTTTTGAAAAATCTCCTATAAAAATAGTAAATTTTTGAAAAATTTCCTATAAAAACAGGAAATTTTTTAAAAAATTCCTAAAAAATAGGAAGTTTTTAAAAAATTTCCTATTTCATACGAAATTTTTGAAAAATTTCCTATCAAAATAAGACATTTTTAAAAAATTTGCTATAAAAAGAACAAATTTTTGAAAAAAAAATTCTATAAAAAGAAGAAATTTTTGAAAAAAAAAATCTATAAAAATAAGAAATTTTTTAAAAAATTTTTGATTAATTTCTTATAAAAATAAGATATTTTTGAAAAACTTCCTTAAAAAATTGCTTTAAAAATAAGAAGTTTTTGAAAAATTTCCTATAAAAATAAGAAATTTTTGAAAAATTTTCTATAAAAATAACAAATTTTTTAAAAATTTCCTATAAAAATCAGCAAATTTCCTACGGAAATAAAAAATTTTTGAAAAATTTCCTGTAAAAATTAGAAAATAATAACTTTTTAAAAAATTTTTAAAAATAAGAAATTTTTCAAAAATTTCCTATAAAAATAAGATTTTTTTTTCAAAATTTCCTACAAAAACAGGAAATTTGTAAAAAATTTCTTATTTTTTTAAGAAATTTTTCAAAAATTTTATATTTTTATTGGAAAATTTTCAAATATTTTTATAGGAAATTTTTAAAAAAATTGTTATTTGTTTTAAGCAAGTTTTTCAAAAATATCTGTTTTTTATAGCAAATTTATCAAAAAATTTTATTTTTATAGGAATTTTTTCAAAAATTTTTATTTCCAAAATTTCTTATAGGAAATTTTCCAAAAATTTATTATTGTTGTAGGAGATATTTCAAAAACTTCCAGCATTTCATATTCTATCTTTAGAATCCCTAGACAACAATTGATCTCTATGGTTTCTTTTCCCTTTAATCTTACATTTGCCCTTAACTCTTTCTCATATTTTCCGTTAATAATCCCATTAAAAGGCCTTTCATTTAAAACTCATATGTTTCTTTTTTTATTTTTTTTTTTTGCCAGTGACTTGATTAAAGTTGATTTATATTTCTTGTATAAATTTTACTCATACTCATGGTTAAATAAATAAATACAAAAAGAAATTTTTAAAAATGAAATAATAATAAATATGAATACGACTATCTTTTGTCGACCTTATATTTATATAAAGTTTTTTTTTTGCCATAAAAAATATAATATTTTAAAATACGTCTGTCTCTATAGTTATTATAGACATTGGAATCTTTTCACTAACGTGACATGGTCATGGAGCCGTATTTATTTAAGAGCATATCTTCTGGTTTGTAGATTCTCACCCGAAAAGTATGCAAACAAAAAAGGTATAAATAAAAATGTATTAATATCCTATGGTTTGTTGTATTGAAGTTAAATAATAAAAAAGGACATTTTATGATTATTTACATACTATAACTGTATTAATAGGGACAGAAATGAAATGTAAATAGTAAAAAAAATTTACAGTTGGGACGAAAATGTAAGTGTTTTGTAGTTATATTGTGGAGAAAATTGATGCTTATACGGGTTTTTCGAGATAAATCTTGACTACTTTTAGGCAGCTTTTACATCATGGACACTCGCGACAAAATAAGTACCTGCTTCTATCGAGGATTGATAGTGTTTGTTTTAAAACGTTGTCCTGAATCTAAGACATATCTGGAGTATGGGACTCAGTCTTAGTCGTCTTTGTCTTTGTGGGTATTAAAATTAGTTTTGCTAGCCACTGCATCACATCATTGTTATGTGAAATTAAAATATTTCCATATTTTTCGCCATTTTTTTTTTTTTTGGTTTTTCATTTGTGCTCATAGTCCGTCCGCATTTATGCAAAAGTTAAAAATTTTATTTATTCTATTTTTATTTCTTTTCATAAGCGAAATATCCATCTTTTTTGCTGTGGAAATTGCATCAACAAGAAAACAAAAGGAGGATATGTTTCACAACGTATGTTAAATGGGTTCATAAAAATTAAGAGCATTAAATGAATTTTCAGACTTAAAATTGTATAAATATCTTTTATATTTTTCATATATAAAAGTATTTTCTGAATAAAATGCTAGCGGTCAGAATGAAAGTAGACAAAAAAGCAAAAAAACCCGGACGATACACAGAATAAAAATATGGTTAAATATTTAAACAGCAGCTTTTAATTACAAACAACTCGGGAAAAATTTAAATAAGACAGTGAAAGGACATTTGGACAGTTTTTGTTAAAAGCGTTTTCCGATTAAAATCGTTTCATTATTAGTCAAGTGAAATGATCAGATGAGACTTAAAAAGAACGATGATATCCGTTAAGTGGCCTTTGGTTTGTAAGTATGAAGAAGTTAACAGATATGGGAGTATTTATGCTATTTTTAATACACAGGAAATCTTTTAAAAATTTCTTATTTTTATAGGAAACTTTTAAAAAATTTTCCTATTTTTTTTAGGAAATTTTTCAAAAATTTCCTATTTTTATAGGAAATTTTTCAAAAATTGCCTATTTTTATAGGACATTTTTCAAAAATTTCCTATTTTTTATAGGAAATTTTTCAAAAATTTCCTATTTTTTATAGGAAATTTTTCAAAAATTTCCTATTTTTTATAGGAAAATTTTTCAAAAATTTCCTATTTTTTATAGGAAATTTTTCAAAAATTTCCTATTTTTTATAGGAAATTTTTCAAAAATTATAGGAAAATTTTCAAAAATTTCCTATTTTTATAGGAAATTTTTCAAAAATTTCCTATTTTTATAGGAAATTTTTCAAAAATTTCCTATTTTTATAGGAAAATTTTTCAAAAATTTCCTATTTTTATAGGAAATTTTTCAAAAATTTCCTATTTTTATAGGAAATTTTTCAAAAATTTCCTATTTTTATAGGAAATTTTTCAAAAATTTCCTATTTTTATAGGAAATTTTTCAAAAATTTCCTATTTTTATAGGAAATTTTTCAAAAATTTCCTATTTTTAAAGGAAATTTTTCAAAAATTTCCTATTTTTATAGGAAATTTTTCAAAAATTTCCTATTTTTATAGGAAATTTTTCAAAAATTTCCTATTTTTATAGGAAATTTTTCAAAAATTTCCTATTTTTATAGGAAATTTTTCAAAAATTTCCTATTTTTATAGGAAATTTTTCAAAAATTTCCTATTTTTATAGGAAATTTTTCAAAAATTTCCTATTTTTATAGGAAATTTTTCAAAAATTTCCTATTTTTATAGGAAATTTTTCAAAAATTTCCTATTTTTATAGGAAATTTTTCAAAAATTTCCTATTTTTATAGGAAATTTTTCAAAAATTTCCTATTTTTATAGGAAATTTTTCAAAAATTTCCTATTTTTATAGGAAATTTTTCAAAAATTTCCTATTTTTATAGGAAATTTTTCAAAAATTTCCTATTTTTATAGGAAATTTTTCAAAAATTTCCTATTTTTATAGGAAATTTTTCAAAAATTTCCTATTTTTATAGGAAATTTTTCAAAAATTTCCTATTTTTATAGGAAATTTTTCAAAAATTTCCTATTTTTATAGGAAATTTTTCAAAAATTTCCTATTTTTATAGGAAATTTTTCAAAAATTTCCTATTTTTATAGGAAATTTTTCAAAAATTTCCTATTTTTATAGGAAATTTTTCAAAAATTTCCTATTTTTATAGGAAATTTTTCAAAAATTTCCTATTTTTATAGGAAATTTTTCAAAAATTTCCTATTTTTATAGGAAATTTTTCAAAAATTTCCTATTTTTATAGGAAATTTTTCAAAAATTTCCTATTTTTATAGGAAATTTTTCAAAAATTTCCTATTTTTATAGGAAATTTTTCAAAAATTTCCTATTTTTATAGGAAATTTTTCAAAAATTTCCTATTTTTATAGGAAATTTTTCAAAAATTTCCTATTTTTATAGGAAATTTTTCAAAAATTTCCTATTTTTATAGGAAATTTTTCAAAAATTTCCTATTTTTATAGAAAATTTTTCAAAAATTTCCTATTTTTATAGGAAATTTTTCAAAAATTTCCTATTTTTATAGGAAATTTTTCAAAAATTTCCTATTTTTATAGGAAATTTTTCAAAAATTTCCTAGTTTTATAGGAAATTTTTCAAAAATTTCCTATTTTTATAGGAAATTTTTCAAAAATTTCCTATTTTTATAGGAAATTTTTCAAAAATTTCCTAGTTTTATAGGAAATTTTTCAAAAATTTACTATTTTTATAGGAAATTTTTCAAAAATTTCCTATTTTTATAGGAAATTTTTCAAAAATTTCCTATTTTTATAGGAAATTTTTCAAAAATTTCCTATTTTTATAGGAAATTTTTCAAAAATTTCCTATTTTTATAGGAAATTTTTCAAAAATTTCCTATAAAAATAGGAAATTTTTCAAAAATTTCCTATTTTTATAGGAAATTTTTCAAAAATTTCCTATTTTTATAGGAAATTTTTTAAAAATTTCCTATTTTTATAGGAAATTTTTCAAAAATTTCCTAATTTTATAGGAAATTTTTCAAAAATTTCCTATTTTTATAGGACATTTTTCAAAAATTTCCTATTTTTATAGGAAATTTTTCAAAAATTTTCTATTTTTATAGGAAATTTTTCAAAAATTTCCTATTTTTATAGGAAATTTTTCAAAAATTTCCAATTTTTATAGGAAATTTTACAAAAATTTCCTATTTTTATAGGAAATTTTTCAAAAATTTCCTATTTTTATAGGAAATTTTTCAAAAATTTCCTATTTTTATAGGAAATTTTTCAAAAATTTCCTATTTTTATAGGAAATTTTTCAAAAATTTCCTATTTTTATAGGAAATTTTTCAAAAATTTCCTATTTTTATAGGAAATTTTTCAAAAATTTCCTATTTTTATAGGAAATTTTTCAAAAATTTCCTATTTTTATAGGAAATTTTTCAAAAATTTCCTATTTTTATAGGAAATTTTTCAAAAATTTCCTATTTTTATAGGAAATTTTTCAAAAATTTCCTATTTTTATAGGAAATTTTTCAAAAATTTCCTATTTTTATAGGAAATTTTTCAAAAATTTCCTATTTTTATAGGAAATTTTTCAAAAATTTCCTATTTTTATAGGAAATTTTTCAAAAATTTCCTATTTTTATAGGAAATTTTTCAAAAATTTCCTATTTTTATAGGAAATTTTTCAAAAATTTCCTATTTTTATAGGAAATTTTTCAAAAATTTCCTATTTTTATAGGAAATTTTTCAAAAATTTCCTATTTTTATAGGAAATTTTTCAAAAATTTCCTATTTTTATAGGAAATTTTTCAAAAATTTCCTATTTTTATAGGAAATTTTTCAAAAATTTCCTATTTTTATAGGAAATTTTTCAAAAATTTCCTATTTTTGTAGGAAATTTTTCAAAAATTTCCTATTTTTATAGGAAATTTTTCAAAAATTTCCTATTTTTATAGGAAATTTTTCAAAAATTTCCTATTTTTATAGGAAATTTTTCAAAAATTTCCTATTTTTATAGGAAATTTTTCAAAAATTTCCTATTTTTATAGGAAATTTTTCAAAAATTTCCTATTTTTATAGGAAATTTTTCAAAAATTTCCTATTTTTATAGGAAATTTTTCAAAAATTTCCTATTTTTATAGGAAATTTTTCAAAAATTTCCTATTTTTATAGGAAATTTTTCAAAAATTTCCTATTTTTATAGGAAATTTTTCAAAAATTTCCTATTTTTATAGGAAATTTTTCAAAAATTTCCTATTTTTATAGGAAATTTTTCAAAAATTTCCTATTTTTATAGGAAATTTTTCAAAAATTTCCTATTTTTATAGGAAATTTTTCAAAAATTTCCTATTTTTATAGGAAATTTTTCAAAAATTTCCTATTTTTATAGGAAATTTTTCAAAAATTTCCTATTTTTATAGGAAATTTTTCAAAAATTTCCTATTTTTATAGGAAATTTTTCAAAAATTTCCTATTTTTATAGGAAATTTTTCAAAAATTTCCTATTTTTATAGGAAATTTTTCAAAAATTTCCTATTTTTATAGGAAATTTTTCAAAAATTTCCTATTTTTATAGGAAATTTTTCAAAAATTTCCTATTTTTATAGGAAATTTTTCAAAAATTTCCTATTTTCTAAAACAATAAAAAAATTTTGAAAAATTTCTTTTTATATAGGAAATTTTAAAAAATTTCTTATTTTTATAGGAAATATTTTAAAAATTTCTTATTCTTATTCTTTATTTCTTTTAAAATTTAAATTCAAGAAACCTCTAGTCTTTAAGAGATTTTAAAAATTAAAAATTTAATATTCTGCAATAATGATTTGCTGTTTGTTTGTACTATTAAACGTAGTCAAGGTAATAAATACCTTTGCTACCTCACAAATTTGCAAAACAAAACATGTTTTTTCTTGGCTCATTATGAGTTTTTGAATCTATCTGGAAAAAAATTTAAAAATCCTGATAATTTTCTTTACAACTCCCTCAATGTAAAATGAGGTTTTAGGAGAAAAGTTTTTTTTTTTGATGTTGTTATGTAAAGAAAAATTTAAATTTTACAAAATTCTAAAAAAATAAAGCCAAATATTTCTAAACATAACAAAACTACGTGCTGCAATGATAACAACACGTGACACTATAAACACACTATTTCTAAAACATGTTGGCAAATCTCAAAATCACTTCTCATCCTACTTCCCTCCAGTTTGGTCTAGGTTTTCCTGCAAAAACTTTTACATATAACCATAACCAAAAGGAGCATCAAAAAACGTTCAAAAGAAATTTGAAGGCGTTAAGACAAACAAAAAAAATGAAAACGGAAACAAAAATTTAACCGCGTAAATACACTTTAACGAAACAGGCTTAAAAACCTTGATTTTTTTTTCTTTTTTTTAACATTTCAGTTTTTTTCCAAAGAGCTCAAAAAAAGCCACAAAATCCCAAGAACGTTAACCACCCCATCCTCTTTCATTTTCATCAAAGTTCCCCTTCCCCTAGACACTATGGCCGTGATGTTCATATACCTCCTGCTGTTATGTTGGTATATTTCTTCTGATGACAATATTTTTATGAAACATCAAAAGCGTTAACAAAAACATTTTACATTTCTTCATATTTTTTGGTTTTGGTGAGGATTTTGTCAAAAGACTCAAACGTGGTATAATCCACGCATGCATCCACATCAGTACAAGGTATCTCATCATCATCCTAAGCAACATCATTACCATTACTATAGCAAAACCATGTTTATTTTTAAAATACTATAAAAAATAGCGAAAAAATAATGAAAATAATGTAGACATAGTTACGTCGTTAAGATGTGGAAAAATCTTTGAATTAAATTTTCAAAATCTAACTCCATCCTCTTCAAAACCTTATCCCGATATTAAAAGCAATGCTTTTGGTCTAAAAATGCGTCTAAGTCCAAATAAACGTAAATTCTCCTGAAATATGTCTTTTTCTAAAACTATAACATTTTTTTCTCGACTATTTCCTTTCCCTCAAGATCACACAATCTTTCTCCATGCTACACTAGTATTGTTAGGCATAATTTAAGCAAAAAGTGTTGCATTCGTTTAGGCGTAACCTTTTCTTCTACTTCTGTTATCCTTGACTCCCAGTGAAGCATAGGGCCTCAACGTGGAACAAAGTTCAAAATTTTCTGAAAAAAGTCATGTAAATTGTTACTCAAAAAATTTAGCAAAAAGTGTTGCAGTCGTTTAGGCGTAACTTTTTAATAAAATTTAATTTAAGTGTAAGTCCAAGGCTGGTAGCCCTGGGAGTCGACGGATTTTTACAAAAATTAGTAGAGCTCTTTTTCGGGTCAACAAATAGAAGTGTGTCGAATTCCATCAAATTCTTTTGAGAATTGCTGCTTATATATTGAGAAGAATATTAAGTGAAAAATGGGGGTCAAAAACAGGTACCCCAAGGAGTTTACGGATTTGAACCGAAATCGGTTGAGCTCTTTGTTGGATAAACTTATAGACGCGTGCCTAATTTCATAAAATTCTGTAAAGAATTGCGGCTTTTTAATAAAATTAAATTTAAGTGTAAGTTCAAGGCTGGTAGCCCTGGGAGTCGACGGATTTTTACAAAAATTAGTAGAGCTCTTTTTCGAGACAACCAATAGAGGTGTGCCGAATTCCATCAAATTCTTTTGAGAATTGCTGCTTATATATTGAGAAGAAGAATAAGTAAATAAATGGGGGTCCCAAATCATTTACCCCAAAGAATTTACGGATTTCAACCAAAATCGGTTGAGCTATTTGTTGGATAAACTCATATACGTGTGCATATTTGAACCATTTTTTTTTTATTGCGGCTTATACATTGAAAAAAAAATAAGTAAAAAAATAGAGGTCCAAAGCAGTTACCTTAACGAGTCAAGGGATCTCAACCAAAATTAGTATAACTCTTTCTTGGATCAATAAATAGACGTGTGTCGATTTTTTTCCAAATTCTGATGAGAATTGCGGCTGAAAAAAATCATGATGAAAAATGGGGGTCCAAGGTACGCACCCAAGGAATCAACTGATTTCTATCAAACTTAGTAGAACTCTTTTTTAGATCAACTTTTAGGCGTGCGGCGAATTTTATCAAATTCTGTTAAGAAGTGCGGATTGTACATTACGAAGAAAAATAGGTGGAAAATGGGGGTCCAAGATAGATACACCAAGGGGTTGACAAATTTCAACCAAAATGAATAGAGCTCTCCAATTAAATTTCACCAAATTCTGCGACTTGTACATTAAAAAGATTAATTGGTGAAAAAATGAGGGGTCCAAGGCAGGTACTCCAAGGGGTCGAAGAATTTCAATAAAAATTAGTAGAACTCTTTTTTGTATTAATTAATAAAAGGAAAGACTAGGACACAAAAAAAGTATGTTTTTACAATTCACTCATTAGCAGAGTACGAAAATAAATGAAGACGTTCGCAAATGTTTGTAGAATTTTAAGACAGATTAATCTTTACTTCAGTCGTTTTATTCAATAAACGAAACGCTTCGAGGAAAGGTTTACCCACCAACATTTTTCGGTTTTATCAAAAAAAAAAAAACTATTTATCACAATAATAAATAATTGTAATAAATTGGGATCTTAGTGCAATACACTACAGTAAAACATTTTAATTAAATGTTTGATGTCCCAAAATTTTTGGAAAACCTTTTTAAGAAAACAAGTTCTTTTGAAAAGTCAAAGGGACAAAAAAAAACAATATTCTACCCTTTGCCTCATCTTCTTTGCTTCAGTTTAACATACCAATAGTACGTTCAAGAACACAATAGCCTCATAAACGTTTGCGAATAGTTCGTTCTGGCTTAAGCTAAGATAAGTAAACCATACTGCCAGGAGCCGAAGACTTTTTGTAATTTTCGTATATCTTACGATCGTTAATGAAACTCGTGAAAATGAGTATCAAAAGCGTTCAGTTGAGATTTAGATGTCAATAAAGCAAACAAATCAATAGAATAATAGCACATAGTCTTGATGCCAGTGACTAGGTCGTCTTGATATTAGAGAATACGTTTAGATAACAAAGGCCTTGATTTAATACCAAAAGCCGCAAATTGATATTTAAATACTTAAAAAAAAAAAAACTAAAAAATAAGTCTAAGGAACAATTCTATAACATAAAGAGTGCTCTAAATAAAATTTGTAGTTGGATTTTCTTAAATAAAAATCAAACCTTTTAATATAAAAACTCTACAAAATACGCAAATATAATGACATATTATACAAAATCATTTAGCATTAAAATGTTTACTTAGTACTCGGGTTTTGCAAAATTATCGACTTTTTTCGGAAACCCTCCCATTAAAGATTTTACAGTTGCTTCTGATACCTTTTTGGAGCATGTGTTCCACCTGCGCTTAAAATCGGACATGTTCTTGAAAATCTTTCCTGTGTTCTTCAATTCCTTTTTTACCAGAGCCCAATACCTTTCCACAGGCCGAAGTTCTGGACAGTTAGGTGGATTTGCCTCTCGTGGTACAAAAATTACATTATTCTTTGAGTACCACTCAAGTGCCTTTTTTCCATAATGGCATGATGCCAAATCGGGCCAAAAAATGTAGTCACTCTGTGCTCTCTTAAAAAGGGTAACAACCGTTTTTGTAGGCACTCCTTTATATAAATTTCTGTGTTTATTGTGCCAGATGCCACAAATACTTTACTTCTTTTGCTACAACTGCAAATAGCTTGCCACACGAGAAACTTCTTAGGGAATTTTGTTTGTTTTTTTGTGCGAAACTCTTGCCGAACATTGCCCCGTTTATCAGCAACATAAAAATCTTGGCCAGGAAGTTGAGAAAAGTCTGCCAGTACGTATGTTTCATCATCCATCACACAACAGGTGTATTTTTTTATAAAATCAGACTTCAATTTTTTCGCTCGTTTTTTTGCTTTTAAGTTCTTTATAGCATTGCGATCTGGAACCTTTTGGACTTTGTATGTCTTCAGTCCAGTATAAGCTTTGACTCTATGTGCAAAATTCGTAGAACATTTCACCGTACGAGCTGCTTTTCTTAAAGAAGTTTTAGGCGCTCTTCGAAAGAGCCGCTCGACTTCTTTTGCCTTACCAATATCTGTAGGACCTTTTTTCCTCCCTGATTCAGGTTTTCTTTCAATGCTCAGGTTTTCCTTATACCGTCTGATGGCATTAGAAACCGTTCGAGGGTCAACTTTCAAATTTTTAGCTATTTTTTTAAAAGTCCATGACGGATTTTTTTGAAAAGTTTTAATAATATTTTCACGAACATTTTTTTCGCAGTCCATTTTGATTGAAATAACTATTGAAAATTAATAATTTCTAAAATAATAGTATCTGACATATCTATAGAAACTAACTTGATCAAAAAATAAATTATTTCTTGCACTATGAATAAATTTTGTCTAAAATAGTAAATGCATATTTTTTTTTAGAACACTCTTTATATCTCTGCTAGAACTATACAGGTATGTGATGGACATTTTTCGTTTTCAAATCGATCGATTTCAGACATATTTTTAAGCTTATTTTCGGTTATTTCCCCCAAAAAATGAAAATTTTGGCTTTAATCCCTTTGACTGATATTTTACTTTTCGTTTGATTTGAACTTTTTTGGAAAAATAACCGAAAATTATCTCAAAAATATATCTGAAATCGATCGATTTGAAAACGATCGTTTTCCATCACATACCTGTATATCTCTACTTTTGTCTAACGAATGTATGAAATGGTAGCACTTTGTTACGATGTCTATGGCTATGTCGTTCTTCTACCAAATATGTAATATGTCCTGATACTAAAGCCCTATTGATCCCTTGATGTTTAAAACTATTTCATAAGAGTATCAATATTAAAGACTACACACTAAAGATTACATCTTGCTACTAAAGACTACATGTTAAGACTATAGCTACTTCTTGAATACATCACACATATAAATTTTTCTCAGGATATTATAATAAAGCGTGTTATATCCTCCCATAGCTCTCTCATATCTTAAACTGTTTCTAAGGTATCCTCAGATTCTTAATTTTTTGCAGCCGCATATCCTGAATACCAACACACTCAAAAAAAAAAAAAAAAACATGCGAGAAAGGAAAAACTACAACTTTATTTTTTTGGGACTCCAGATCATATTTTTTATTTCGTGATGGTTTTATACCAGGATGGGAAAGTATGGAAAACACTTTTATTTTGATATCGCTTTACACATAAATACGTGATATATTAAATTACGCAATAAGACCTGAAGCGATAGCAGAGTAACCTGAAGGCTATGAAGAAGGAAGGGGGTTGAAGTAGCAGAGGTAAAGCATGTGTGATGTTGTAAATTTCGTGTTATTGTATGTCATCTACTATTAGTGGTATGGGTTACCAAATATCCAAGAGCTAGTGTAAGATGAGTAAAACAACAGGCACAAGGAAACCAGCCACTGACACGTGGAGAATGTTTAAGAATCGTGAAACAAATTGTTTAAGAATGAGTGCAATGTTCATGATGTTTGACACCTTTTCACAGAAAAAAAATATTCAAACTGTGAAGATGCAAAAATTTATATTAAATTTATTTAAGAGTAATAAAGACTTTATTTCATATACTTTTCAAAAATTTCTTATTTTATAGAAAATTTTACAAATTTTTTTTATTTCATAGGATTTTTTTCAAAATTTTCTTATTTTTATAAGAAATTTTTGAAAAATTTTTTATTTTTATACAAAAATATTCAAAAATTTTTTATTTTTATAGGAAATTTTTCAAAATTTTAATATTTTTAGAGGAAATTTTTCAAAAGTTTCTTATTTTTATAAGAAATTTTCAAAAATTTCCTATTTTTATAGGAAATTTTTCAAAAATTTCCTATTTTTATAGGAAATTTTTCAAAAATTTCCTATTTTTATAGGAAATTTTTCAAAAATTTCCTATTTTTATAGGAAATTTTTCAAAAATTTCCTATTTTTATAGGAAATTTTTCAAAAATTTCCTATTTTTATAGGAAATTTTTCAAAAATTTCCTATTTTTATAGGAAATTTTTCAAAAATTTCCTATTTTTATAGGAAATTTTTCAAAAATTTCCTACTTTTATAGGAAATTTTTCAAAAATTTCCTACTTTTATAGGAAATTTTTCAAAAATTTCCTACTTTTATAGGAAATTTTTCAAAAATTTCCTACTTTTATAGGAAATTTTTCAAAAATTTCCTATTTTTATAGGAAATTTTTCAAAAATTTCTTATTTTAATAGAAAATTTCTCATTTTTATTGGAAATTTTTTAATAATTTCTTATTTTTATAGGAAATTTTTCAAAAATTTCTTATTTTTAATTTAAGCTTAAAACATTATTTAAGAAAATCTCTTGTTTGGGGCAAAATAGCCACTTATACTTAAAATCAACATCTCTTTAATAAATTTCATATTTTACCACTAATCTCTTTATATTTCAAGGAAAAAATTTCGTATTCTTGCAAATTCCTTTATATCCAGCTTAAGACCTTAAAACAAAAAACCATATCAAATTATTTCGATTTTTTTAAGAGCAAAAAGCAAGAGACAACTATTTATGTTTTTTTTGTTATTAAAAGCTTTATTGATACTAGCGGAAGTGCTCCCTTCTCAACAAACTCTCCACTTTCTAGCTTCCTTCCCTTCCTCTAAGCCAATATTAAAAGGCCCCATAACAATCATCATCAAGTTCATTGTTGGGTATCATAAAAAAAACTGTAGCTGCTCTGCAATTACCAACACTAATACTAGGTGTAAAAAAATGCTTAGAATACCCATCACACACCTGTCCTGCCCTCCAAGGCTTACCATCCTACTAATACCTCCACACAAATCTAATGCCTTCGAATCGAAATTTACACACAATTTGTCCGTAAGTAAATTACCGTTAAGCCCCATACACAAATTGGTTTTACAACCTAAACAACTCAGAATATCTAAGTACTTTTAGTGTTGCTAAAACAAAATTATCTAATACATATTTATATTTTCTTAGCAGTTTCTTCACAGCTCACAGAATAAGCCAAAGGATGGCCAGGCGTTACTCGGGGGACATCAAATGATAAGCTTTTTTTTATAATAAAAACTAGTAAAAAAAATGTCAGGAGTGATGGAAATAAAAAAATCGTCAATTGAGTTTTACCATTAAAGCGTGAAATAAAATTGAGATCCTTTTGGCAGGACAAAAACAATAACAGGCTATTTTAATGTTGACAAAGGGACGTAAGAGGGGGGTCAAAGTTTGGAAAATTGCGTGATGCTACTTACGGTGAATATTAATGGGTCTAATAAGGTAATTTAGAGCTAATAAAGTGAATCTTCAAATAAGGATCTAAAACGAATATAATTTATAGAGACGTAGTATTTTGTAAAGCGTAGTTTTTACTATAGAGAAGAAGTCCTAAGTATAAAGACGTAATCTTTAGTATAGAGAAGTAGTCTTTAGTATAGATTAGAGTCTTTAGTATAGATACGTAGTCTTTAGTATAAAGACGTAGTCTTTAGTATAGAGACGTAGTCTTTAGTATAGAGACGTAGTCTTTAGTATAGAGACGTAGTCTTTAGTATAGAGACGTAGTCTTTAGTATAGAGACGTAGTCCTTAGTCTGTAGTATAGAGATGAAGTCTTTAGTATACAGACGTAGTATTTAGTGTAGAGACGTAGTTTTTAGTATAGAGACGTAGTTTTTAGTATAGAGACGTAGTTTCTATACTAAAAACTACGTCTCTATACTAAAAACGTAGTCCTTAGTCTGTTGTATAGAGACGTAGTCTTTAGTATAGAGACGTAGTTTTTAGTATAGAGGCGTAGTTTTTATTATAAAAACGTAGTCTTTAGTCTATAGTATAAAGACGTAGTCTTTAGTATACAGACGTAGTCTTTAGTATAGAGACGTAGTCTTTAGTATGAAGACGTAGTCTTTAGTATAGATACATAGTCTTTAGTATAGAGACGTAGTCTTTAGTATAGAGGCGTAGTCTTTAGTATAGAGACATAGTTTTTAGTATAGAGACGTTGTCTTTAGTATAAAGAAGTAGTCTTTTGTATAGAGACGTAGTCCTTAGTATAGAGACAAAGTCTTTAGTATAGAGACAAAGTCTTTAGTATAAAGATGTAGTATTCAGCATAAAGATGAAGTCTTTAGTATATAGAAGTAGTCTTTGATATAGACACGTAGCCTTTACTATAGAGACGTCTTTAGTATAGAGATGTAGTCCTTAGTATAGAGACGTAGTCTTTAGTATAGAGATGTAGTCTTTAGTAAAGAGACGTAGCGTTTTGTACAGAGTCACAGTCTCTGGTATAGAGACGTAGTCTTTATTATAGAGACGTAGTCTTTAGTATAAAGATGTAGTCTTTAGTATAGAGATGTAGTCTTTAGTATAGAGCCGTAGTCTTTAGACACGTAGCCTTTACTATAGAGACGTCTTTAGCATAGGGATGTAGTCCTTAGTATAGAGATGTAGTCTTTAGTATAGAGATGTAGTCTTTAGTATAGAGACGTAGCGTTTTGTACAGATACATAATCTCTGGCATAGAGACGTAGTCTTTATTATAGAGACGTAGTCTTTAGTATAGAGACGTAGTTTTTAGTATAGAGACGTAGTTTTTAGTATAAAGACGTAGTCCTTAGTCTTTAGTATAAAGAAGTAGCCTTTTGTATAGAGACGTAGTCCTTAGTATTGAGACGTAGTCTTTAGTATACAGAAGTAGTCTTTAGTTTATAGAGACGTAGTCCTTAGTATAGAGACAAAGCCTTTAGTATAGAGGCAAAGTCTTTAGTATAAAGACTTAGTCTTTGCTATAAAGAAGTAGTCTTTAGTATAAAGATGAAGTCTTTAGTATAAAGATGAAGTCTTTAGTATAAAGTCATGGCGTATACTGAAGTAGTTAGTACATAAAAGTAGTCTTTAGTATATAGAAGTAGTCTTTATTATTATAACGTAGCCTTTAGTATAGAGACGTAGTCTTTAGTATAGAGACGAAGTCTTTAGTATAAAGACGAAGTCTTTAGTATAAAAAAGTAGTCTTTGGTATAAAGACGTTGTCTTTAGTAAAAATTCTTAAGTAAAAAAGATGTAGTCATAGTATAAAGAAATAGTCTTTTATAAACCAAATTTTTTGTTATAAAAGTTTTCTATAGAAAAGTTTAAGGAATAAAAAGTATTCTATACACAATTTTTTCTTATTAATAATTTTCTATAGAAGATTTTTCTGTATATAATATTTTCTAGAGTAAATTTTACGCCATAAAAAGTTTTCTATAGAAAATTTTTTTGTATCAAAAGTTTTCTATAAAAGATTTGTCGGTACGAAATATTTTCTATAGAAAAAATTTTTGGTATAAAAAGTTTTCTGTAGAAAAAATTTCATTCTAAAAAATACTGGTATAGGTACAACAAATTGCTAAGAAACTTTAGCTACAAAAATTTTTTTATAAAAAATTTTCGGTACAAAAATTTTTCAAAAGAAAATTTTCGGTACAAAAATTTTTCTATACAAAATTTTCAATGTGAAATTTTTCTATAAAAAATTTTCGATGTAAATTTTTGTATAGAAAATTTTCGATATAAATTTTTCTGTAGAAAATTTTCGATATAAAATTTTCTATAAAAAATTTTTCGATATGAATTTTTCTATAGAAAATTTTCGATAGAAATTTTTCTAAAGAAAATTTTTTATAGAAATTTTTCTAAAGAAAATTTTTGATAGAAATTTTTCTAAAGAAAATTTTCGATAGAAATTTTTCTAAAGAAGATCTTCGGTATTCATTT
This sequence comes from Stomorhina lunata, assembly GCA_933228675.1. Lineage (NCBI taxonomy): Eukaryota > Metazoa > Arthropoda > Insecta > Diptera > Rhiniidae > Stomorhina > Stomorhina lunata. The sequence goes on from OW121741.1 coordinate 14,358,492, forward strand.
TTTTATAGAAAATTTTCGATATAAAATTTTTCCATAGAAAATTTTCGATAAAAATTTTTTGTATACAAATTTTTCGTTGTAAAAATTTTCGTACAAAAATTTTTCGTTGTAAAAATTTTTGAATAGAAAATCTTTCTATAGAAATTTTTTAAGGAAACATTTTCGTTGTAAAAATTTTTCTATAGAATTATTTTCGTCATTTAAAAGTTTCTATATAAAAAATTTCTATAGAAAATGTTTCATTATAAAAAATACAAAACAAATTTTTGTATAGAAAATTTTTCGTTATTAATTTTTTTTGTAGAAATATTTTTGTTACGTAAATATTTCTTTATACATTTTTTCGATGCATCAATGTTTTAATACAAAATTTTTCGGACAAAAAATTTTTCGTTATAAAAACTTTTCTTTACAAAAATTTTTCGTTGTAAAAATTTTTAGTTTTTGAAATTTTTCTATAGAAAACATTTCTTTCTAAAATTTTTACTTATAGAGAAATTTTACTATTGAAATAGATTAACAGCAAATATAGCTTTATAAATTAATTAAAAAGTGTTGCATACATTTAGGAGGTAAACCAAATTACATACTTTTTATAAGATCAAAAGTTGTTTTAAGGGCGGGTTTAGATTGATTTTATTAGAATTGACTAAGATGGAATATATTTATAAGTCTTTAGGCTGCAATATAAACTTATTCCAACCTATCATGGCTACTTAAAAACAGCAACTTATACTCCACCAGAAATTTTCTTAAAAATGTGACCACTTAAAAGGAAAATTACATTCATCTCATATGAAAAATTCCATTATAATAGAAAACGTCCAAGATAAGCCACATCAATATATCGATAATATCTTAAGCATCAAAAGGAAGAAAACTGAATCCTATTATATTTTACCTTAAAACCAGGTATTACTTACAAAACTTATAAATATCAAAGTTCAAATAATTTTAAGCTTAATCTAATAAGAAAATATGAAACACTTCCTTCCTTCCTTGCTTACATCCTACTTCCTTTCATCCTACCTTTTGCTCTTATATATTTAGAAAAAAAAATCGAAAATAAAACCAAATAGAAATTGTTGAGATGAAAAATATCTAGTTACCACTTACTTATTTATCTTACACCCTTAAATACTAAGAAAATAAGAAGAAATAACAAAATAAGTACAAAAAACGTAAAATTTAGAAAGTAGCAAAAAAAATATTTATAGGAACTAAAATTAAAAACCTTATCAAATTGATTGGATTTTGTTTTGCTACCAAAAAAAAGACCAAATCGAACGAAAAATATGGAGAGAGTGCGATAAAACGTTATGACTATATGAAGGCCAACAAAAAAAGCTATACACTAGAGAAAACTAGGTCCTAGGCATTTAGTACTAAACATTAAAACTTAATAGTCCCAAACGAAACTAAAGCAGCCAAATGGCAACACAGGCAGCTTAAATATATTAAGAAATAAAAAAAGCAACAAAATTAGCCAATGAAGAAAAGGTCAAAAAATTTTATATAAATTAGAATTTTTAAAAAATTTCCTATAAAAATAAGAATTTTATGAAAAATTTGCTATGAAAATAAAAAAAATTTTGAAAAATTTCTTATGAAAATAAAAAATTTTTGAAAAATTTTCTATAAAAATAAGACATTTTTAAAAAATTTCCTATAAAAATAAGTCGTTTTTGAAAAATTTCCTATAAAAATAATAACTTTTGAAAATTTTTCTATAAAAAATAGGATTTTTTTTAAATTTCCTATAAAAAATAGGAAATTTTTGAAAAATTTCCTAAGAAAAAATAGGAAATTTTTGAAAAATTTCCTAAGAAAAAATAGGAAATTTTTGAAAAATTTCCTAAAAAAAATAGGAAATTTTTGAAAAATTTCCTAAAAAAAAATAGGAAATTTTTGAAAAATTTCCTAAAAAAAAATAGGAAATTTTTGAAAAATTTCCTAAAAAAAATAGGAAATTTTTGAAAAATTTCCTAAAAAAAATAGGAAATTTTTGAAAAATTTCCTAAAAAAAATAGGAAATTTTTGAAAAATTTCCTAAAAAAAATAGGAAATTTTTGAAAAATTTCCTATAAAAAATAGGAAATTTTTGAAAAATTTCCTAAAAAAAAATAGGAAATTTTTGAAAAATTTCCTAAAAAAAAATAGGAAATTTTTGAAAAATTTCCTAAAAAAAATAGGAAATTTTTAAAAAATTTCCTAAAAAAAATAGGAAATTTTTGAAAAATTTCCTAAAAAAAATAGGAAATTTTTGAAAAATTTCCTATAAAAAATAGGAAATTTTTGAAAAATTTCCTATAAAAAATAGGAAATTTTTGAAAAATTTCCTAAAAAAAATAGGAAATTTTTGAAAATTTTCCTAAAAAAAAATAGGAAATTTTTAAAAAATTTCCTAAAAAAAAAATAGGAAATTTTTAAAAAATTTCCTAAAAAAAATAGGAAATTTTTAAAAAATTTCCTATAAAAAATAGGAAATTTTTAAAAAATTTCCTAAAAAAAAATAGGAAATTTTTAAAAAATTTCCTATAAAAAATAGGAAATTTTTGAAAAATTTCCTAAAAAAAATAGGAAATTTTTGAAAAATTTCCTATAAAAAATAGGAAATTTTTGAAAAATTTCCTATAAAAAATAGGAAATTTTTGAAAAATTTCCTATAAAAAATAGGAAATTTTTGAAAAATTTCCTATAAAAAATAGGAAATTTTTGAAAAATTTCCTATAAAAAATAGGAAATTTTTGAAAAATTTCCTATAAAAAATAGGAAATTTTTGAAAAATTTCCTATAAAAAATAGGAAATTTTTGAAAAATTTCCTATAAAAAATAGGAAATTTTTGAAAAATTTTCTATAAAAAATTGGAAATTTTTGAAAAATTTCCTTTAAAAAATAGGAAATTTTTGAAAAATTTCCTAAAAAAAATAGGAAATTTTTGAAAAATTTCCTATAAAAAATAGGAAATTTTTGAAAAAAATTAAGAAGTTTAATGAAACATTAATTTAAACATTTTTGTGCTTATTTTTTGAAAAAAATTAAGGGGTTTAATGAAACATTAATTTAAACATTTTTGTGCTTATTTTTAGGGTAAAAAAAGTTTTTAACCCTTTATATTAACATGAATGTGATTAAATCTTAAATCGGTAATAAAAAGTATGCTATAGAATTTGAAATTTTTTTATAGAAAATTTATTTTTTTTTTTAATTTTTTTAAAAATTTTTTATTTTAATAAGAAATTTTTTTTAAAAGAAATTTTTCAAAAATTTCTTATTTTTATAGGAAATTTTTCAAAAATTTCTTATTTTTATAAGAAATTTTTAAAAAATTTCTTATTTTTATCAAATCAAAAATTTCTTATTTTTATAGGAAATTTTTCAAAAATTTCTTATTTTTATAGGAAATTATTCAAAAATTTCCTGTTTTTATAGGAAATTTTTCAAAAATTTCTTATTTTTATAGGAAATTTTTCAAAAATTTCTTATTTTTATAGGAAATTTTTCAAAAATTTCTTATTTTTATAGGAAATTTTTCAAAAATTTCTTATTTTTATAGGAAATTTTTCAAACATTTCTTATTTTTATAGGAAATTTTTCAAAAATTTCTTATTTTTATAGGAAATTTTTCAAAAATTTCTTATTTTTATAGGAAATTTTTCAAAAATTTCTTTTCAAAAATTTCTTATTTTTATAGGAAATTTTTCAAAAATTTCTTATTTTTATAGGAAATTTTTCAAAAATTTCTTAAATATATTAAGAAATAAAAAAAGCAACAAAATTAGCCAATGAAGAAAAGGTCAAAAAAATTTTATATAAATTAGAATTTTTAAAAAATTTCCTATAAAAATAAGAATTTTATGAAAAATTTGTTATGAAAATAAAAAAAATTTTGAAAAATTTCTTATGAAAATAAAAAATTTTTGAAAAAATTTTCTATAAAAATAAGACATTTTTAAAAAATTTCCTATAAAAATTAGTCGTTTTTGAAAAATTTCCTATAAAAATAATAACTTTTGAAAAATTTTCTATAAAAAATAGGATTTTTTTTTTAAATTTCCTATAAAAAATAGGAAATTTTTGAAAAATTTCCTAAAAAAAAATAGGAAATTTTTGAAAAATTTCCTAAAAAAAAATAGGAAATTTTTGAAAAATTTCCTAAAAAAAATAGGAAATTTTTGAAAAATTTCCTAAAAAAAATAGAAAATTTTTGAAAAATTTCCTAAAAAAAATAGAAAATTTTTGAAAAATTTCCTAAAAAAATAGGAAATTTTTGAAAAATTTCCTAAAAAAAATAGGAAATTTTTGAAAAATTTCCTATAAAAAATAGGAAATTTTTGAAAAATTTCCTAAAAAAAAATAGGAAATTTTTGAAAAATTTCCTAAAAAAAAATAGGAAATTTTTAAAAAATAGGAAATTTTTGAAAAATTTCCTAAAAAAAATAGGAAATTTTTGAAAAATTTCCTAAAAAAAATAGGAAATTTTTGAAAAATTTCCTATAAAAAATAGGAAATTTTTAAAAAATTTCCTATAAAAAATAGGAAATTTTTGAAAAATTTCCTATAAAAATAGGAAATTTTTGAAAAATTTCCTAAAAAAAAAGAGGAAATTTTTGAAAAATTTCCTAAAAAAAATAGGAAATTTTTGAAAAATTTCCTAAAAAAAAATAGGAAATTTTTAAAAAATTTCCTAAAAAAAAATAGGAAATTTTTAAAAAATTTCCTATAAAAAATAGGAAATTTTTGAAAAATTTCCTATAAAAAATAGGAAATTTTTGAAAAATTTCCTATAAAAAATAGGAAATTTTTGAAAAATTTCCTATAAAAAATAGGAAATTTTTGAAAAATTTCCTATAAAAAATAGGAAATTTTTGAAAAATTTCCTATAAAAAATAGGAAATTTTTGAAAAATTTCCTATAAAAAATAGGAAATTTTTGAAAAATTTCCTATAAAAAATAGGAAATTTTTGAAAAATTTCCTATAAAAAATAGGAAATTTTTGAAAAATTTCCTATAAAAAATAGGAAATTTTTGAAAAATTTCCTATAAAAAATAGGAAATTTTTGAAAAATTTCCTATAAAAAATAGGAAATTTTTGTAACATTTCCTATAAAAAATAGGAAATTTTTGAAAAATTTCCTATAAAAAATAGGAAATTTTTGAAAAATTTCCTATAAAAAATAGGAAATTTTTGAAAAATTTCCTGTAAAAAATAGGAAATTTTTGAAAAATTTCCTATAAAAAATAGGAAATTTTTGAAAAATTTCCTATAAAAAATAGGAAATTTTTGAAAAATTTCCTATAAAAAATAGGAAATTTTTGAAAAATTTCCTATAAAAAATAGGAAATTTTTGAAAAATTTCCTATAAAAAATAGGAAATTTTTGAAAAATTTCCTATAAAAAATAGGAAATTTTTGAAAAATTTCCTATCAAAAATAGGAAATTTTTGAAAAATTTCCTATAAAAAATAGGAAATTTTTGAAAAATTTCCTATAAAAAATAGGAAATTTTTGAAAATTTTCCTATAAAAAATAGGAAATTTTTGAAAATTTTCCTATAAAAAATAGGAAATTTTTGAAAAATTTCCTATAAAAAATAGGAAATTTTTGAAAAATTTCCGATAAGAAATAGGAAATTTTTGAAAAATTTCCTATAAAAAATAGGAAATTTTTGAAAAATTTCCTATAAAAAATAGGAAATTTTTGAAAAATTTCCTATAAAAAATAGGAAATTTTTGAAAAATTTCCTATAAAAAATAGGAAATTTTTGAAAAATTTCCTATAAAAAATAGGAAATTTTTGAAAAATTTCCTATAAAAAATAGAAAATTTTTGAAAAATTTCCTATAAAAAATAGGAAATTTTTAAAAAATTTCCTATAAAAAATAGGAAATTTTGCAAAAATTTCCTATAAAAAATAGGAAATTTTTGAAAAATTACCTATAAAAAATAGGAAATTTTGCAAAAATTTACTATAAATATAAGAAATTTTGGAAAAATTTCATATAAAAATAAGACATTTTTAAAAAATTTCCTATAAAAATAGGAAATTTTTGAAAAATTTCCTATAAAAATAGGAAATTTTTGAAAAATTTCCTATAAAAATAAGAAATTTTTAAAAAATTTCCTATAAAAATAAAAAATTTTTTAAAAAATTTCCTATAAAAATAAAAAAATTTTTAAAAAATTTCCTATAAAAATAAGAAATTTTTAAAAAATTTCCTATAAAAATAAGAAATTTTTAAAAAATTTCCTATAAAAATAAGAAATTTTTAAAAAATTTCCTATAAAAATAAAAAAATTTTTTAAAAAATTGTTCTTGTTCTTAACATTTTCTTAGTCTATAATCTAAATTATTGCCAATTTCCTAGAATCTAAGTGGACTTAATTTGTGACAAATTCCTTAAATAATTATTCCTCGCTGAAACATCTGCTCCATAAATATTTAATTCTCTTTAATCCCACAGCTCTCTGTACCTTAGTGGTATAATTAAAATGATAAATGTGTTTATTATTCACAAACTACGAGAAAAAACTGCAATAAAACAAAAGGAAAAGTATTAAGTGCACAAAACTGTAACAACCGCTTACAAACAAACTCATTTTCACAAACAAAAACCTGTTCCTCCCCCCTTAACTATGCAACAGTAATAGAAAATCTGACAATGCCTTAAAGTATGCAATGAAAGAAAATTATGCAGCTTTGCTTAACAATCAAAACAATTAAATTTAAATTCTTTCGTACGAATACAACGCAACAAATTCCTCTTATTTATTAAACAATTCGCAAGAACTAAACTGTTTTCCATTCCCTGATGTTCCTTTCGAGGCAAATAATAAACTCAGCATTTGGAAAATGCAAACGCAGAATGAAAAGCGAGAAAAAAAACAACTTAAGAAAATTTTAAGTGTGAACTGTAATTAAAATTTCATGTTTCTCCTCTTCTATTAAGCACAAAAAGCTTCTTAAGGTATTATACATAAATTCTAGCTACAGGATCTCTCTAGGAGGTGTTAAGTAATTTTGTAATTTTGCATTCTCTCGATTTTTAGAGGAACTAAAAATGAAAATTTTCAAAATTGTTTTGCTGATTTGAATTTTACGCTTCTTTTGATCAAAAAACGCTTTTCACAATACAAACAAATTTTTGCAATTGCAGTTACAATGGCAACGAGAAAATGAAGAAATTGTAAGAGAAGCTGTGAGTTTTTTTGTGAATAAGCAATAAATTTGTGCAAAATGCATTTTACCACCTTAAAGTATGCTAAAGAAAATTTTCAACGAATAAATGCTAAATAATGGAAATTTTATGGGGAAGGAAAAAGTAGAATGTATTTAATTTGAATATGGGGAAATTAAAGAAGAATTGTATTTTTTAAATCAAATAATAAATGAAGTTCTGATTTAAAAATTGTAGTATACTTTAAGGGGTTTAATGAAACATTAATTTAAACATTTTTGTGCTTATTTTTAGGGTAAAAAAAGTTTTTAACCCTTTATATTAACATGAATGTGATTAAATCTTAAATCGGTAATAAAAAGTATGCTATAGAATTTGAAATTTTTTTATAGAAAATTTATTTTTTTTTTAATTTTTTTAAAAATTTTTTATTTTAATAAGAAATTTTTTTTTAAAGAAATTTTTCAAAAATTTCTTATTTTTATAGGAAATTTTTCAAAAATTTCTTATTTTTATAGGAAATTTTTCAAAAATTTCTTATTTTTATAGGAAATTTTTCAAACATTTCTTATTTTTATAGGAAATTTTTCAAAAATTTCTTTTCAAAAATTTCTTATTTTTATAGGAAATTTTTCAAAAATTTTTTATTTTTATAGGAAATTTTTCAAAAATTTCTTATTTTTATAGGAAATTTTTCAAAAATTTCTTATTTTTATAGGAAATTTTTCAAAAATTTCCTATTTTTATAGGAAATTTTTCAAAAATTTTTTATTTTTATAGGAAATTTTTCAAAAATTTCTTATTTTTATAGGAAATTTTTCAAAAATTTCTTATTTTTATAGGTAATTTTTCAAAAATTTCTTACTTTTATAGGAAAATTTTCAAAAATTTCTTATTTTTATAGGAAATTTTTCAATAATTTCTTATTTTTATAGGAAATTTTTCAAAAATTTCCTATTTTTATAGGAAATTTTTCAAAAATTTCTTATTTTTATAGAAAATTTTTCAAAAATTTCTTATTTTTATAGGAAATTTTTCAAAAATTTCTTATTTTTATAGGAAATTTTTCAAAAATTTCTTATTTTTATAGGAAATTTTTCAAAAATTTCTTATTTTTATAGGAAATTTTTCAAAAATTTCTTATTTTTATAGGAAATTTTTCAAAAATGTCTTGTTTTTATAGGAAATTTTTCAATAATTTCTTATTTCTATAGGAAATTTTTCAAAAATTTCTTATTCTTATAGGAAATTTTTCAAAAATTTCTTATTTTTATAGAAAATTTTTCAAAAATTTCTTATTTTTATAGAAAATTTTTCAAAAATTTCTTATTTTTATAGGAAATTTTTCAAAAATTTCTTATTTTTATAGGAAATTTTTCAAAAATTTCTTATTTTTATAGAAAATTTTTCAAAAATTTCTTATTTTTATAGGAAATTTTTCAAAAATTTGTTATTTTTACAAGAAATTTTTCACAAATTTCCCATTTTTACAAGAAATTTTTCAAAAATTTCCTATTTTTATAGAAAATTTTTCAAAAATTTCCAATTTTTCAAAAATTTCCTATTTTTATAGGAAATTTTTCAAAAATTTCCTATTTTTATAGAAAATTTTTAAAAAATTTCCTATTTTTATAGGAATTTTTAAAAATTTCCTATTTTTATAGGAAATTTTTCAAAAATTTCCTATTTTTATAAGAAATTTTTCAAAATTTTCCTATTTTTATAGGAAATTTTTCAAAAATTTCCTATATTTATAGGAAAAAAAATTTCCTATTTTGATAGGAAACTTTTCAAAAATTTCCTATTTTTATAGGAAATTTTTCAAAATTTTCCTATTTTTATAGGAATTTTTTCAAAAATTTCCTATTTTTATACGAAATTTTTCAAAAATTTCCTATTTTTATAGGAAATTTTTCAAAAATTTCCAATTTTTATAGGAAATTTTTAAAAAATTTCCTATTTTTTTAGGAAGTTTTTCAAAAATTTCCTATTTTTATAGGAAATTTTATCCAAAATTTCCTATTATTATGGGAAATTTTTCAAAAATTTCATATTTTTATGGGAAATTGTTCAAAAATTTCCTATTTTGATGGGAAATTTTTCAAAAATTTCTTATTTTTATGAAAAATTTTTCAAAAATTTCCTATTTTTATGGGAAATTTTTCAAAAATTTCCTACTTTTATGAGAAATTTTTCAAAAAGTTCTACTTTATGGGAAATTTTTCAAAAATGTCCGATTTTTTGGGAAATATTTCAAAAGTTTAATACTCTTAACGAAAATTTTTCAAAAATTTCTTATTTCTGTAGGAAATTTTTCAAAAATTTCCTACTTTTATGGGAAATTTTTCAAAAATTTCCTACTTTTACGGGAAATTTTTCAAAAATTTTCTATTTTTTGGGAAATTTTTCAAAAGTTTCCTACTTTTATAGAAAATTTTTCAAAAATTTCTTATTTCTATAGGAAATTTTTCAAAAAAAATAAAAATAAAAAGAAAATTTTTCAAAAATTTCCTATTTTTATAGGAAATTTTTCAAAAATTTCTTATTTTTTTAAGGAAATTTTTAAAAAATTTCCTATTTTTTTAAGAAAATGTTTAAAAAATTTCCTAGTTTTTTTAGGGAAATTTTTAAAAAATTTCCTATTTTTATAGGAGATTTTCCTAACCACTTTTGCATTTAATTCTTTTATATTTATTCACTTTAACTTTACTACCCACAAAGTGAATTGTTTTATAACATCTCCATCCCATTCATATTTAACATAATTAGTGTTAAACATGTTAATAAATTTTAACAAACTTACTCGAATTATATCCTCAGCTCAAATGAATTGTATCTTTTAGGGACTAGGAGTGAGACAAGAAAACATTACAATTTTGCATGTTTAGATCCCGTAGGGCTGTAAAAACATATGAGAACTATATAAAATGTTATATATATATGTACGTATGTATATAAGTAGTGAAACATGTAGGTTATTAGATAAATAACATTAAGAGACAAAATATACTATAGACGACTATGTCCGGAATATAAAGAGAATTAAATGACATTTATGTTAGTTTTAGAAAATTTATATAAATAACCATGAGGTACACCCTCTGGCCCAAGTGTGAAATATTAATAAGTTTTGTTGTTTTTAAAAGGTTATTATTTATTTTAAGATTGATACGGTTTCAAGGGGAAAAACTGAAATATAAGCATTTAAAATTTTATGAAGGGAAAATTCACTGAATTATGAGTTACATTAAAAGCACTTTTTAATGAATTAAATTCCTTGAAACAAAACTTTTTTAAATTTAACGAGAATTTTAACAAAACCCTTCATTTATTACATATCACCAATCATTTTTTCAAAGCCTACTTTAGGGCGTTGTCAATTTTTTTTCTTAATATTTATAAAATCTACTCCCTTTACACCCGTTTATGTAAATTATTATTATCCAAAATTAATATGCAAAATAAGTTGACAAGTAAAATAAGCCATTAATAGCATCTGTTTTATTTTCTCTCCATTTAATAAATTTTTTGTTTTCAAAAATTTTCATTTTTAGTAACGTCGTAAAACATAATTTGGTAGCTCTTTATTAAGTTGAAAACTTAACAACAAAAAATCAACAACATCACAACACATATGTGTTTTAATACCCACATTAGCCATGTACGAAAAGACTTACTCAAATAAATTTCCATATAAAAAAAATAAAAAATTTCCATAAATTGTAAAATCCACACTATATAGAACAATGTATGGAAATTTTTTGCAAAATTTTGCTTAAAAGAAAATCTAGTTACTAGGAAAAGCCTAAATTAAAGGAATTATTAAGAAATTAATTGAAGTCATTTTCTAAGATTTGCATTTAATTTGGAATCATTTTCAATTCTGTGTTATACATTAATTCAAGTCAGTATAGGCTCATTTGTATCGGTAACATAAAGGCTCATTCATGTCCTTCACTTCAATATACCTCAGAAAGTTTTCAAAAATCATTTCGCATTACAACTCAAATCATAAAATCTCTTTCATCCCCCCTCCCTCAAATAAAATAGAAATCTAATACATTTCTAACATCTTTTCACAGAAACACCTTAACACAAAAAGCAGCAAAAACACCAAACCCCATATCCATTTAACTCAGATCAAAAAACAAAAACTGTGTTGATTTGAAATGAAGAAAAAAAAACCGGAATCCTATTACAACTAAATTTATATTATTTTATAAATATTTTCTTTAGAAAAGTAAATATCGAGATATAATAAAATAAATACAAACACCTCAGATCAAAAAAAAAAGAAAAGGAATGAGTAAAGAAATAAATATAAAAAACCGCCTCATGAAAACAAATATTAAATAACCTCTAAATCGAATTAAACAGGATGTGCGAAAAGTGTGGAGACAAAATATTTCCAACGAAAATTTTTCTATAGAAAAATATTTCCAACGAAAATTTTTCTATAGAAAAATATTTCCAACGAAAATTTTTCTATAGAAAAATATTTCCAACGAAAATTTTTTTATAGAAAAATATTTCCAACGAAAATTTTTCTATAGAAAAATATTTCCAACGAAAATTTTTCTATAGAAAAATATTTCCAACGAAAATTTTTCTATAGAAAAATATTTCCAACGAAAATTTTTCTATAGAAAAATATTTCCAACGAAAATTTTTCTATAGAAAAATATTTCCAACGAAAATTTTTCTGTAGAAAAATATTTCCAACGAAAATTTTTCTATAGAAAAATATTTCCAACGAAAATTTTTCTATAGAAAAATATTTCCAACGAAAATTTTTCTATAGACAAATATTTCCAACGAAAATTTTTCTATAGAAAAATATTTCCAACGAAAATTTTTCTATAGAAAAATATTTCCAAGGAAAATTTTTCTATAGAAAAATATTTCCAAGGAAAATTTTTCTATAGAAAAATATTTCCAAGGAAAATTTTTCTATAGAAAAATATTTCCAACGAAAATTTTTCTATAGAAAAATATTTCCAACGAAAATTTTTCTATAGAAAAATATTTCTATCGAAAATTTTTCACGAGTAAATTAAATGATCGTGATGTATACGAAAATTACAAAAAGTCTTCGGCTCCTGGCAGAATAGGCTGCCTGTCATACGTCCAGGCAACAGTTTTGTCAACAATGTGGTTTAAAGGATTGTGTGTCCATTCATTTTTCTAACATCCTGTTCTTCAAAAGCCAATCATTTCTAAATTTAGTATTTTTACTAAAAATGACAAATATTTCAAATAAATATCAAATAAAAATTAAACTCCAGTACTTGAATTTTCTTTTTCACTTTATTTTTGTTTTTATTGTATTAAAGTAACAAATATTATTAAGGTTGATGATGGGTTTTTCCTAAAAATTGCACAAACAACAAAAAAAAAAAAAGGAAAAAGGCTCTATCGAATATATAAAATAAATAGAAATAAAATTTAGACGAATTTTGAAGAAGAAAGAAAAAATTTACTAAGAACAAAACTAGATTAAATTTCAAAAAACCGAAATTCAATTATAAAATAAGTGAACAAATAAACAAGTTATTGATACATTTCAAAAGAAATTAAATATTATTTGAAGGCAAATATTTATGAGGTAGAGCACGTGCCCCTCCCAAGCTCATTTATAGCCTTTAAAATTTTGATAGAGTGTTTTTCACAAAAATATTTTTTAGAAGACGAGTGTTGATGATGTGTAATAAAGGGGATACAAATTATTAATACACTTTTACCTTTAATAACATTTTTAAAATCAAATAAATTTTCTTTACAAATTTATGATTAAATATTGTCTTTCCCCCTTAGCTCACCATAAATATTAGATGTTTTTCCTTCTAACTCTTGAAAAAAATATATACTTTATCAATATATTTATTTAATAAATCGTGTTTACCTTTTCCCAATTCTTTTTTCTTTCCCCCGATTTCTTCCAACAAAAGTTTATTTGATTGAGTCACGTTTTTGAAAATTTTTTAATTTTGTTATATTTATATTTAACTTTTAGCCATAAATCTAATCTTAATATTAATAGCCAAATATTTACACCTCTTGTTTTTTTTTCTTTCTCGGTCGTTTAATTTTTTCTGCCATTTTCCATATAATTTAGTTTATTTGCCAGAGTAAACAATTTAGTTTGGCTGTGAGTGTTAAACTTTTTGCCAGCTGAGGGTAATTGGAAAAGGGAAATACGAGAAGGTACAACATATGCAAAGACAGAAATCATATACTCAGGCCTTTCGCCAACATACTCAATCATAATATAGTACTGGTGACACAGGTATTAGTATAAGGGGGAAGGATACATTGGTTAAATATGTGAAGAAAACAAAAAGGAAAAATGGCTAGACTAAGAAAGATTTGAAATGCACAACGCGATTGACATTTTTTTATTTTAGTAGGTACTATTTAAAAAATTTCCTATAAAAGTAGGAAATTTTTGAAAAATTTACTATCAAAAAATAGTATATTTTTGAAAAATTTCCTTTAGAAAATGGGAAATTTTGAAAAATTTCCTATAAAAATAGGAAATTTTTGAAAAATTTCCTATCAAAATAGGAAATTTTTGAAAAATTTCCTATAAAAATAGGAAATTTTTGAAAAACTTCCTATAAAAATAGGAAATTTTTGAAAAATTTCCTATAAAAATAGGAAATTTTTGAAAAATTTCCTATAAAAATAGGAAATTTTTGAAAAATTTCCTATAAAAATAGGAAATTTTTGAAAAATTTCCTATAAAAATAGGAAATTTTTGAAAAATTTCCTATAAAAATAGGAAATTTTTGAAAAATTTCCTATAAAAATAGGAAATTTTTGAAAAATTTCCTATAAAAATAGGAAATTTTTGAAAAATTTCCTATAAAAATAGGAAATTTTTGAAAAATTTCCTATAAAAATAGGAAATTTTTGAAAAATTTCTTATACAAATAGGAAATTTTTGAAAAATTTCCTATAAAAATAGGAAATTTTTGAAAAATTTCCGATAAAAATAGGAAATTTTTGAAAAATTTCCTATAAAAATTGGAAATTTTTAAAAAATTTCCTATAAAAATAGGAATATTTTGAAAAATTTCCTATAAGAATAGGAAATTTTTGAAAAATTTCCTATAAAAATAGGAAATTTTTGAAAAATTTCCTATAAAAATAGGAAATTTTTGAAAAATTTTCTATAAAGATAGGAAGTTTTAGAAAAATTTCCTATAAAAATAGGAAATTTTAGAAAAATTTCCTATAAAAATAGGAAAATTTAGAAAAATTTCCTATAAAAATAGGAAATTTTAGAAAAATTTCCTATAAAAATGAGATTTTTTTTTATTACGAATAAGAAATTTTTTAAATTTTTTTATGAAAAATTTTTAAAAAATTTTATAAAATTTTTGAAAAACTTTCTCTTAAAAATTTCCTAGAAAAATAGCAAATTTTTAAAAAAATTCCTTAAAAAAAAAATTGAAAAATTCAATATTTTTATAGGAAATTTTTCAAACATTTCTTTTTTTTATAGGAAATTTTTCAAAAATTTCTTTTTTTTTATAAGAAATTTTTAAAAATTTGCTATTTTTATAGGAAATTTTTCAAAAATTTCCTATTTTTATAGGAAATTTTTCAAAAATTTCCTATTTTTATAGGAAATTTTTCAAAAATTTCCTATTTTTATAGGAAATTTTTCAAAAATTTCCTATTTTTATAGGAAATTTTTCAAAAATTTCCTTTTTTTATAGGAAATTTTTCAAAAATTTCCTATTTTTATAGGAAATTTTTCAAAAATTTCCTATTTTTATTGGAAAATTTTCAAAAATTTCCTATTTTTATAGGAAATTTTTCAAAAATTTCCTATTTTTATAGGAAATTTTTCAAAAATTTCCTATTTTTATAGGAAATTTTTTAAAAATTTTCTATTTTTATAGGAAATTTTTCAAAAATTTCCTATTTTTATAGGAAATTTTTCAAAAATTTCCTATTTTTATAGGAAACTTTTCAAAAATTTCCTATTTTTATAGGAAATTTTTCAAAAATTTCCTATTTTTATAGGAAATTTTTCAAAAATTTCCTATTTTTATAGGAAATTTTTTAAAAATTTCCTATTTTTATAGGAAATTTTTCAAAAATTTCCTATTTTTATAGGAAATTTTTCAAAAATTTCCTATTTTTATAGGAAATTTTTCAAAAATTTCCTATTTTTATAGGAAATTTTTCAAAAATTTCCTATTTTTATAGGAAATTTTTCAAAAATTTCCTATTTTTATAGGAAATTTTTCAAAAATTTCCTATTTTTATAGGAAATTTTTCAAAAATTTCCTATTTTTATAGGAAATTTTTCAAAAATTTCCTATTTTTATAGGAAATTTTTCAAAAATTTCCTATTTTTATAGGAAATTTTTCAAAAATTTCCTATTTTTATAGGAAATTTTTCAAAAATTTCCTATTTTTATAGGAAATTTTTCAAAAATTTCCTATTTTTATAGGAAATTTTTCAAAAATTTCCTATTTTTATAGGAAATTTTTCAAAAATTTCCTATTTTTATAGGAAATTTTTCAAAAATTTCCTATTTTTATAGGAAATTTTTCAAAAATTTCCTATTTTTATAGGAAATTTTTCAAAAATTTCCTATTTTTATAGGAAATTTTTCAAAAATTTCCTATTTTTATAGGAAATTTTTCAAAAATTTCCTATTTTTATAGGAAATTTTTCAAAAATTTCCTATTTTTATAGGAAATTTTTCAAAAATTTCCTATTTTTATAGGAAATTTTTCAAAAATTTCCTATTTTTATAGGAAATTTTTCAAAAATTTCCTATTTTTATAGGAAATTTTTCAAAAATTTCCTATTTTTATAGGAAATTTTTCAAAAATTTCCTATTTTTATAGGAAATTTTTCAAAAATTTCCTATTTTTATAGGAAATTTTTCAAAAATTTCCTATTTTTATAGGAAATTTTTCAAAAATTTCCTATTTTTATAGGAAATTTTTCAAAAATTTCCTATTTTTATAGGAAATCTTTCAAAAATTTCCTATTTTTATAGGAAATTTTTCAAAAATTTCCTATTTTTATAGGAAATTTTTCAAAAATTTCCGATTTTTATAGGAAATTTTTCAAAAATTTCCTATTTTTATAGGAAATTTTTCAAAAATTTCCGATTTTTATAGGAAATTTTTCAAAAATTTCCTATTTTTATAGGAAAATTTCCTATTTTTATAGGAAAATTTCCTATTTTTATAGGAAATTTTTCAAAAAATCCTATTTTTATAGGAAATTTTTCAAAAATTTCCTATTTTTATAGGAAATTTTTCAAAAATTTCCTATTTTTATAGGAAATTTTTCAAAAATTTCCTATTTTTATAGGAAATTTTTCAAAAATTTCCTATTTTTATAGGAAATTTTTCAAAAATTTCCTATTTTTATAGGAAATTTTTCAAAAATTTCCTATTTTTATAGGAAATTTTTCAAAAATTTCCTATTTTTATAGGAAATTTTTCAAAAATTTCCTATTTTTATAGGAAATTTTTCAAAAATTTCTTATTTTTATTCTGTTTCTTGGCATAACTTCCCTTATTATTTTTATTATTCCCATTTTTTTTTATTCTCTAACATCATTTCAAAATCCATATTGTCACGAAAAATATATTTATTCCTTTTGTAATCATATGCATATGTTAAGCTTAAAATAATATATCTCGTACGTTCGTTTTTCATGCTTTTTTCGCTTAACTGAATATATGAATATGGTTTTTATTTTTGTTTGATACAATATTCCGCCTAAAGTTATTTTCTTTTGTGATTTTCCTCCTGCTTTTCCAGATGGCACAAGAACAAAAACAAAATAAAGAAAAACAATGATGATGAGATAGATAGAAAGAGTAACTTTTGAGGCAGCTTATTCATAATTCTTTAAAGAAAGCAATAAGTAACATTGTAGTACGTTTTAACGCCTAAAAGCAAACACTGCCAAACAAACAAACAAAACAAAGGAATTGAATGGAAAGAAAAGCGAAGTGAAAGAGAAGCATAAGACCTGGTAGAATTTATTGTAAAGCAATCTAACGCATGTTTGCATATAAATTATTATATTTGCCAAGTCTTTTTTTAAGTTTTGTATAGGAAAAGAGTATAAATTCGAGACCTTTAAATAAGTATATTGAAAGAATATGTACTTTAACGTTTTGAATGTCAACAAATTTTCTGGAAATATTATCTTGTTTTTTTTTTTTTTTTTGTTTCAAGAATCCTTTTAAGTTTTTATATTAAATTTGAATTCCAGGGAGTTTTTCTTTTCTGGTTTTTCTTAAACATATGCTTAAGACATAAAAGATAATATTATTGAATTTTAAGTTTGATTTAGCTTTTTGTAGTTTTTGAACACTACTAACATACTTAAATAGTCAAAATAGTATTTGTATCATTACACTGGTCAACAACAGAAATTCCCTTGAAGTCTAACTATTTAATTTCGATATATAATGTCCAATAAGTACAAAAACACCAAAAATTTAAAATTCTATGGAAATGATTTTTTCTTTAATTTTTTTTTCTAAAATTGTTGATTTTCTCACCAACTTACATACAAACCTTTGTCATTACATAATCAAATTCATATGCTTAGTTTTCAGTGGCGTCATATATCGGAAATTAATCGAACCAATGTAGAGACCTCCGTCGACTCATGCTCAACAACTTCGCTGAAGATCATAGCATGATCAAACGCAAAGTTTAGGTTTCAATAAATTTTGAGTTATTTTCAGTAGCGCCACCTATCGGAAATTGGTCATATCAACTAAGAAACCTTCGTAAGCTCATGCACAACAACTTTTCTGAAGATCTCAAGATGATCAAATGCATAGTTTACTATTTGTCAACATAGGGTTTTAAAATCTATGGAAATTTTTTATATAATATAATGTGTAAATATAAAAAATTTCCATAGATTTTATAAACCCTAAAAAAAATACTAATTAATTTGTTACAAAAAATGTGACAAATAAAAAACCGCTCAACCGATTTTTGGCAAACTTCATATAAACCATATACTACTTGTTAAAAAAAAAAAGACCAAACATTTGGTTTGGATAGGTTATTCCTTTCTTTAGTTATAAAATTAAAATGAAATGTGGAATTAATTTGTACATATTAAAGAAGATAAATTATAAACATAGCAAACATTTTCCATAAGAAATTAAATAATTAAAAAAAATATATATTGTAACGCAAAAAGTTTAATTTTGTGGAGTAGTGTTATTAATCCCATCATAAGATCATAAGTTACTCTTCTACAAGCAAACAAATGTATAGAATTATTTAACTCTAATACATTTAAACAAAAAGGATATCCTTAATAATATATAATAGCAAATATTGTCTGAATGTTAAACTATTTACATAAGCTTAAGGTGTTAAATAAAGAACTATTTGTCAATTCTAAGCAGGTGTTTTAGAAGAAATATTTCGCTAAAAGGCATTTAATTTGCCAAGAAAAAACAAGATATCCTGGTGCAAAAGGATAATGATCACATGTGCTTGAAAAAGTTAACCCAGAGTAAAAGTAGTAGCAAGTGTTTATGGTTTAGAGAAATGTGGCAGTTAATTGAAAATAGCTAATTTTACTTGTTTAAGATAACACGAAAAGGGAAGCAAAGCTTCCCTCAAGATATATCCTTTGGAATAATTTTGTGGGATAAAATTATAAACCAAGTTATCATATTTAATTAAATAACTAAAAGGAAGCAGCAGATGGTGCAATTTAATATAAAAGTAAGAAATTTTTTATAAAAATTCCTCTACAAATTTCCTATAACATATAAGAAATTTTTGAAAAACTTTCTATAAAGAATTAAAAATTTTCTATAAAACTAAGAAATTTTTAAAAAATTTTTTAAAAATAAGAAATTTTTGAAAAATTGTCCATAAAAATAAGAAATTTTTGAAAAACTTCTTAAAAAAATAAGAATTTTTTGAAAAATTTCTTATCAAAATTAGAAATTTTTTAAAAATTTCCTTTAAATAAGAAGTTTTTAAAAAAGTCCCTATAAAAATTAGAAATTTTTGAAAAATTTCCTATAAAAATTATAAATTTTTGAAAAATTTCCTATTAAAATAAGAAATTTTTACAAATTTCCCATAAAAATAAGAAATTTTTAAAATTTTACAAAAATTGATTTTTTTTTATAGGAAATTTTTTTAAATTTTTTTTTTTTTTTTATACGAAATTTTTCAAAAATTTCTTATTTTTACAAAAATTTCAAAAATTTCTTATTTTTATAGGAAATTTTTCAAAAAATTTTTATTTTTATAGCAAATTTTTCAAAAATTTCTTCATTTTTCAGGACATTTTTCAAAAATTTCTTAATTTTTTAGGAAAATTTTCAAAAATTCCTTATTTTGACAGGAACATTTTCAAAAATTTCTAATTTTTATACCAAATTTTTCAAAAATTTCTTATTTTTATAGAAAATTTTTCAATTTTTTTTTATTTTCATAGGAAATTTTTCAAAATTTTTATATTTTTTTATAGGAAATTTTTAAAAAATTTCTTATTTTTATACGAAATTTGTCAAAAATTTCTTATTTTTATTAAAAATTTTTCAAAAATTTCTTACTTTTTTAGGAAATTTTTCGAAAATTTCTTATTTTTGTAAGAAATTTTTCAAAAATTTCTTATTTTTTAAAGAAATTTTTCAAAAATTTCTTATTTTTTTAAGCAATTTTTCGAAAATTTCCTATTTTTGTAAGAAATTTTTCAAAAATTTCTTATTTTTTTTAAGAAATTTTTCAAAAATTTCTTAATTTTTAAGAAATTTTTCAAAAATTTCTTATTTTTTAAGAAATTTTTCAATAATTCCTTATTTTTTAAGAAATTTTTCAAAAATTTCTTATTTCTTTAAGAACTTTTTCAAAAATTTTATATTTTTATAGGAAATTTTTGAAAAATTTCTTATTTTTATAGGAAAATTTTCAAAAATTTCTTATTTTTTTAAGAAATTTTTCAAAAATTTCTTATTTTTTTTAAGAGATTTTTCAAAAATTTCTTATTTTTATCGAAAATTCTTCAAAAATTTCTTATTTTTATAGGAAATTTTTCGAAATTTTCTTATTTTTATAGGAAAATTTTCGAAATTTTTTTATTTTTGTAAGAAATTTTTCAAAAATTTCTTATTTTTTTTAAGAAATTTTTCAAAATTTTCTTACTTTTTTAAGAAACTTTTCAAAAATTTATTATTTTGTAATTTCTTATTTTTTTGAGAAATTTTTCAAAATTTTTGAAAAATTTCTTAAAAAAATAAGAAATATTTTGTTTCAAAATTTTCATAAATATCTTATTTTTTAAAAAATTTTCAAAAGTTTCTTTTTTAAATAGAAATATTTCAAAAATTTCTTATTTATATGTAAAAAAAATTTCTTATTTTTATAGGAAATTTTTCAAAAATTTATTTTTTTTATAGAAAATTTTTCAAAAATTCCTAATTTTTATAGAAAATTTTTTAAAAATTTCTTATTTTTATAGAACATTTTTAAAAAATTTCTTATTTTTATAGGAAACATTTCAAAAATTTCTTATTTTTTAGGAAATTTTTCAAAAATGTCTTATTTTTTAGAAAATTTTTCAAAAATTTCTTATTTTTTAGGAAATTTTTCAAAAATGTCTTATTTTTTAGAAAATTTTTAAAAAATTTCTTATTTTTTTAAGAAATTTTTAAAAAATTTCTTCTTTTTTTAAGAAATGTTTCAAAAATTTCTTATTTTTTTAAGAAATTTTTCAAAAATTTCTTATTTTTATAGGAAAATTTTGTCAAAAATTTCTTATTTTAAAGGAAAATTTTTCAAAAATTTCTTATTTTTATAGGAAAATTTTTCAAAAATTTCTTATTTTTATAGGAAAATTTTTCAAAAATTTCTTATTTTTATAGGAAATTTTTCAAAAGTTTCTTATTTTTATAGGAAATTTTTCAAAAATTTTGTATTTTTATAGGAAATGTTTCAATTTCTTATTTTTATAGAAAATTTTCAAAAATTTCTTAGTTTTATAGAAAAGTTTTCAAAAATTTTGAAACTATTTCCAAATTGTATTCATTTCTTCATATTAAATGTTATTTTCCTTTTGAGAATCATTAACATTTTGAATGATTGAAAACGTTTTATTTAAACTAAACTAGTCGCATTATGGCACACAAATCAACAACTTTAAGTCTAAAACTCAAAATATCATTTAGGTGTATTTTAAATGGATGTACTCGGAGCATATGTATAATTAATATTAGGGGCCTTATAAAATATTCTTTCATCATTCAGCAACAATAACAAATGCATTTGAAAGTGGTGTGTTCTGTGAGTATGTGTGTAGGGGAAGGGGTGGAAGTGAGTGTGCTTTAGGATGAATGTTTCTCTTGAAAGTCAAACATGTGGATTATCAAATAAGCTAAAGCTATTCTATGTTTGTTCATTGTCTTAATTATGATAACATAATCATTTGTAATGTAAGCTAATTAAATGCTCATATCTAAAACGTTTAATGTATGAGTAAAAGTATACAAATAGACTTAACATACAAAAGCAAACATACACATCCATAATAATTATACTAAGTAAGTGAGTCGCTGGCAAAAGCTGACAAAAAAAAAACAAATATGAAAATGAAGAAGCTTACACTCATGTTTATGCAAAGGATTGACAAACATAGGTAATATGTACAGGAGGGTAGACCTCATCCGATCGTAACTCCTTCTAAATCTCCATGTGTTTCAATGAAAATGTAACTTCTCGCTTCAGTTTGTGGTTATTTGAGTAACGTATGACAGTTGCATAATCACATGAATATGTCAATATTTTAAAGGGTATGTTATCTTACGTGAAGTGTAAGTATATACCCAGGAACACCCTAAGCCCATATACACAAACAATTTACTTAAATATCCTGCCAAAGCTAAGGCAGAACATAATTCATAGAAGCGAAATCAGACATAAAGCCACAGCAAACAATCAAGCTGACATATGACTTTAAAGTCAAAACCAAGGTTGGCCATAATGTGCGTAGCTGGGGAATAACAACAATTTACATTAAACAAGAAGACTTTGACTTTGACTCGTTCTAAGAAAAAAACACAAACAAACAATGACAAAACATACGCACAATTCTCAGAACAGATTCTCAATAGAAAATTATCAAACATTTTGCTATAGAAAATTTTTTTATCAAAAATTGTTTAATAGAAAATTTTTTTATCAAAAAAATATTTTTGTTAAAAACTTTCCAATCAAAAATTTGTTATCAAAAATGTTTCTATAGAAAATTTTATTGTCAAAAATTTTCCTATCGAAAAGTTTTTATAAAAAATTTTTCTCTTAAAAATTTTTTATAAAAATTGTTTCTATTAAAATTTTTTTGTTTAAAATTTTTTTGTTAAACACTTTTCAATAGATTTTTTTAAATAAAAAAAAAAAAAATAATTTTATGCACTCTCATTTAAAAAGCTTCCATTTGGCCAACCCTGCTTCAAACCGAAAACAACGAAAGAAGTCATTAAAAAATTTTCTAGACATTTTCTACAGAGAAGTTATAAGAATTAAATTATAAGGCTGGCAAAAGTAACTAACTAGTGTAGCAATGTAATGCGTATGTAAGTTGCGAAACCATTCAAAATTACCATATATATCTTCCCTACCAACTTCACTTTTTTCTTCATTCAAACAATGCAAATTTTTCCCCTTTAGTTACAAAGAAATGTCAGCAATGTCGTAATGTCTACGCAAAAGTAAAAATGTTATGTAAACATGCCAAGAAAATGACAATAAATGTCATTATCCTTTAACAAGTCACATTAAAACATAACTATTCTTCTATTGTTGAAGGAATTTTCTAATTAGACAAAGAAATTCTTATGAAGAACAAGAAAAAGAAGGCAAAGCCAATGATGGTTTGGGAAGAGGCTTTTGTTAAGGTGAAATTAGTGGAAAAATTTTCATCAAAAATTTTTCTATGGAAAATTTTTTTATTAAAAATTTTTCTATTAAAAATGTTTTATTAAAATTTTTCTATGAAAAATTTTTTATTAAAAATTTTTCTATGAAAAATTTTTTATTAAAAATTTTTCTATGAAAAATTTTTTATTAAAAATTTTTCTATGAAAAATTTTTTAATAAAAATTTTTCTATGAAAAATTTTTTATTAAACATTTTTCAATAGAAAATTTTTTAATAGAAATTTTTTTTATCTAAAATTTTTGTATTTAAAATTATTTTTATCAAAAATTTTTCTATTGAAAATTTTTATTTCTAAAGTTTTTTTCTATAGAAAACTTTTCTGCCAAAAATTGTAATAAAAAAATTTTTCTATGGAAAATTTTTTTGAAAAAAATTTTTTTAAAGAAAATTTTTCGATAATAATATTTTTGCTTAGAAAAATTTTCGATCGAAATATTTTTTTACATTTTTTTTTAATATTTTTGTTTAGAAAAATTTTCGATGGAAATATTTTTCTGCCGAAAAATTAAAAAAAAAAAATTCTACAGAAAAATATCAAAAATTTTTGTAAAGAAAATATTATTATCAAAAAATTTTCTATCGAAAATTTTTTTATCAAAAATATTTCTATAGAAAATTTTTTTATCAAACGTTTTTTTATAGAAATTTTTTATTAAAAATTTTTCTATAGAAAATTTTTTTATCAACAATTTTTCTATAGAAAACATTTCTATCAAAGATTTATCAAACATTTATTGAAGATTTTTCTATCAAAAATTTATAAAAAATTATGAAAAAAAATCTCAATAAAAAATTTTTCTATTAAAAAAAATACTTTTATAGAAAATTTTTTTATCAAAAATTTTTTTATAGAAAATTTTTCTATCAAAAATTTTTCTATAGAAAATTTTTCTATCAAAAATGTATGAAAAATTAAAAAAAAAATTCAATAGAAAATTTTTTTTATCAAAAAATTTTCTATAGAAAATTTTTCTATCAAAATGTATGAAAAATTATAAAAAAAAATTTTCAATAGAAAATTTTTTTATCAAAAATTTTTCTATAGAAAATTTTTCTATCAAAAATTTTTCTATAGAAAATTTTTCTATCAAAAATTTTTCTATAGAAAATTTTTCTATCAAAAATTTTTCTATAGAAAATTTTTCTATCAAAATTTTTTCTATAGAAAAATTTTCTATCAGAATTTTTTCTATCAAAAATATATGAAATATAAAAAAATATAAAAAAAAATTAAAAAAAATTATGTAAAATTATAAAAAAAAATTATCTATAGAAAATTTTTTTATCAAACATTTTTCTATAGAAAATGTTTCTATCAAAAATGTATGAAAAATTATAAAAAAATTTTCAATAGAAATTTTTTTTATCAACAATTTTTCTATCAAAACTTTTTCTATAGAAAATTGTTATATCAAAAATGTATGAAAAATTATAAAAGAAATGTTCAATAGAAAATTTTTTTATCAACAATTTTTCTATAGAAAATTTTTCTATAGAAAATTTTTCTATCACAAATTTTTCTATAGAAAATTTTTCTATCAAAAATGTATAAAAAATTATAAAAAAATTTTCAATAGAAAAATTTTTTATCAAAAATTTTTCTATAGAAAATTTTTCTAAAAACAATTTTCAATAGAAATTTTTTTTATCAACAATTTTTCTATCAAAACTTTTTCTATAGAAAATTGTTTTATCAAAAATGTATGAAAAATTATAAAAGAAATGTTCAATAGAAAATTTTTTTATCAAAAATTTGTCTATAGAAAATTTTTCTATAGAAAATTTTTCTATCACAAATTTTTCTATAGAATATTTTTCTATCAAAAATGTATGAAAAATTATAAAAAAATTTTCAATAGAAAAATTTTTTATCAAAAATTTTTCTATAGAAAATTTTTCTAAAAACAATTTTCAATAGAAAATTTTTCTATCCAAAATTTTTCTATAGAAAATTTTTCTATAGAAAATTTTTCTATCAAAAATATATGAAAAATTATAAAAAAAAATTTTCAATTTTCAATTTTTCTATAGAAAATTTTTCTATCAAAAATGTATGAAAAATTATAAAAAAAAATTTTCAATAGAAAATTTTTTTATCAAAAATTTTTCTATAGAAGATTTTTCTTTAGAAAATTTTTATAAACAAAATTTTAATAAAAAAATTTTTATAAATACGACTTTACTAACATCCAACTCCCAACTGAATGCTTTTAATACTCATTTCCACTAGTTTCATTAATGTTCGTAATATTTGCGAAAAAAAATGTTTCTATAGAAAATTTTTCTATCAAAAATATATGAAAAACTTTCAATACAAAATTTTTTTGTCAAAAATTTTCAATAGAAAATTTTTTATCAAAAATTTTTCTATAGAAAATTTTTCTCAAAAAAATTTTCGATAAAAATTTTTTTTATAAAATTATTTGGAAAAATTTTCGACAGAAATATTTTTCTGACGCAAAATATTTTTAAAAAATTTTTCTACAGAAAAACATCAACAATTTTTTTATAGAATTTTTTTTTTTAATTTTTCTATAGAAAATTTTTTTATCAAAAATTTTTCTATAGAAAATTTTTTCTAAAAAATTTTTAATAGAAAACTTTTTTATAAATTTTTTTTTTTAAAGAAAATTTTTTTATAAATACAAAACCGACTTTACTAACATCAACTCCCAACTGAATACTTTTAATACTCATTTCCACGAGTTTCATTAATGTTCGTAATATTTGCGAAAATTACAAAAATGCCTCGGCTTCTGGTGGTATGGGTAGCCTACAACTGCTCTTCATACATTTGTTGAGTTCTCGACAGTTTTTTAAAGAACAAAGAGAAGATATGTGTTCGCAGTTTTGTAAGGTAGCCGAAAAAATGTCGGTGCTTAAGAAAATAAATCGACGAAAGGAGATAAAACTACAGAAGTAACTAACTTCCTTTAAAGTTCCTTTCCTCCTTTCAGTAATTTCTTTTATATGTCTGGAAAAGTTTTACATCTATGATTTCATTAACAAAGTACATAATTGACATTAATGCAGTAATTGCAAAATACTTTAGTTTCTAGGATTTGCTTTAAACAAAAGTCTATGTTACCCTAAATATGCTTACATATCCTTTTTAGAGTTTTGACATTATGAAAAGGAAACTGTTGAAGGATGAATAAAAACTAATGAGTTTTGTGTTGTTTTTGGTAGATGAATTTGATTGTGAGAACTAAATTTATAATTTAGCTATTAACAGATTTCCTGGTATTTTAAAAGGAGATAATTAGGCATGTTACAAATTCCGTTCTGAATTGAAACCATTCCGTAGTTGAATTCGGATCAAAATGTTTTTAGGTTCTATAGATTTCGAAAAATTTTTAATGTTGTAAAACATTACACAACACGATTTTTTTTAATCGGGCTTTCAGTAGACAGACATACATATAGAGACAGAGAGAGATAGACAGAGACAGACAGAGACAGAGAGAGACAGACAGAGACAGACAGAGACAGACAGAGACAGACAGAGACAGACAGAGACAGACAAAAACAGACAGAGACAGACAGAGACAGACAGACAGACAGACAGACAGACAGACAGACAGACAGACAGACAGACAGACAGACAGACAGACAGACAGACAGACAGACAGACAGACAGACAGACAGACAGACAGACAGACAGACAGACAGACAGACAGACAGACAGACAGACAGACAGACAGACAGACAGACAGACAGACTGACAGACTGACAGACAGAGATAGACAGAAACAGACAGACAGACGGATATCGCCCAGTCGTCTTAGAATTTCCTAAGAATTTCAAATAATTTTAGCCAATATTAAAGAAATTACAAACGGAATGAGAATCTTAATATACCCACCCCATGTTTTTATGGTATATCCAAGGGAGCAGCCCTAAAAGCCACAATAAGGTCTCCTAGAAGTAAAATTTGGAATAAACTCAGTTGGGCATTTTACAAGAAACAAAACTTACAGCTGAAGTGGAAATACTAAAAAAAACTAGGACTTTTTTAAGGAACAGGGTAAGAAAATATAGAAATCTAGTTTTACTACAAAATGCCTAAAAGTATGCCACTTTTTTCTGTAAGGATAAAGTAAAATATATGAAAGATTTAAGAATAAGAACAGCAAATAAAAGCATTAGAGCAGCAGGAACAAATACAGATACTCAGCTGGGAATATTACAAGGAAGAAAATTAGGTATAGAAATGGGAATAATATGAAAAAGGAAACTAAAAACAGAACAAGGACGAGCTTTAGGGAAAGGATTTGGAAGATTCTAATCAAGAAAACAACCAAAATTTAAAGAAATTAAACGGCCTAGCATATAAATCTTATTATACTACAAAACGCCTTAAAGTATGCCACTTTTTTTAGTATAAGCATTAAGTATAACAAAGAGTTTAGAATCAGGGGCGAAATTATTGCATTCGATATCGATCGAAAACTCAGACTATTAAGCAAATATTGTGAAGTACACTTTGTGGGATGTTTAAAGTTAATTCGATGCAAAAAGTTTATTGAACTAAGATTTCGATCGATATCGTATGCGGTAATTACGGCCCTGAACAGCAACTTAATAGTATTTTAAATAATTTTTATATTGTACAGTCAAAGCAAAGACTTAATAATATAAAATTGTTGCACTTCCATACATTGATTTGACGTGTAGTCTTTTTGAAAAGTCCCATAAAAAGAAAGTATACCAATTTTGCTCTAATTCGGAAACAACTAATGGAGACAATTGTAGAATATCTCTAATAAAAGCAGAAACAAACTCTGGAGCACGGCTGGGCACATAGAAAGGCACAAAACTGAGAATAGAAGAGAGAATAATACGAAAAATGTAACTAATAATAAATAAAGGACTAGCTTAGGAAAAGGATTAGAAACATACTAATTTAAGAAAACAACCAAAATTCAAAGAATTTAAACGGCCTTGCATATAAATCTAGTTCTACTACAAAACGCCTAAAAGTATGCCACATTTTTTCCTATAAGCTATAAAGTATAACAAAGATTTTTCACAACGATAAAACTAATTGTATGTTCTTTTTGTTGATAGAAATTGTATAAAGCAAAAACAAGAAAAATTATTGCTATTTTTTGCGCAAAACAGCAGGTGGAGTATATAAAATAATGATTAAATATCGCTGAAGCGTAATAATAATTCATCAAATGGCAAACAGAATTTTTCATATAAAACTCAAACAACAAAGAAATGAAAACAGAGCAAAAAAAAACAACAATGACAAAGTTATTAAAAAATTTCTAAAGAGCTAAAAGGAAAATATAGAATTTTGCATTTTCTTTTAAAGGGAAAAACATATAATTTTCTTTAGAAACAAAGTAGGCCTATCAATAAACATGTCTACACTTTTGAAACAGAGAGAAGGAGAAAGTAGGAAGGGCAAAGGAGTTTTAAAGAACAGAAGTGACTGCCTAACAAAAGGCGTTAAAAAGGCGTGAATGAAAATGAAGTTATGGATGGTTGAATCAATATGTTTATGGCTGCTATATAAAAGACTGAATGACTGACTGACTGACTAGAAGGTTTTAGATGAGTTTTATTTGAAAAACAGAATATTTTATATTACAAAACCCCAGAACACAGAATTGCTAACTTACTGCTACTCTTATGAGTATCATTTATATTATACTTAGGGTCTTAGAAAGCAGTAAATGTAATTGCTTATAAAATATGCAAACCACAATTTCAAGCCATTATCAAATACGTTTAAATAACCACATGACTGAAAACATTGCAGCTAATATTACAGGCATAAAAGAAGGAACAAGCGAACGATGAAGCGTAACCTTCTGCACGTAATATAAGGAAAATGGCAAAAACAATATAACCACCTACACACGTTTATTTGAACTGTCAGTCAATGAAACTGGCTTCCACAACAAACATCAACCACATCATCATCATCTTCGTCGTAGCGCAAAACCTCAGACTCATCCCTTAAACGACATACGCATTTTATAGGCCTAACCTTAAGAAAGTAATCACTCAAAACTCAAATAACAATCATTCAACATCTTCTTCATTTTCAGGCCTTACAAACAACGTGCAACATCTTCCTCGCACGTTCCCATATTTACTTTTATTTCCGTTTCGGGTTTTCTTTCTTTTCATTATACCTACACACATAGAGTCAACCAAGCATCTAGGAGGCATCCACAGCATCCTGTTAGTCACACACACACATACACACACACACAACTTCTACATCCTACGTCTGGTAGCTTATATGACTTATTGGCATTTAACTGTTATAAGACATTTTAAACAAGTCAAGGTGGAACCAGGCAGCCATATTCAAACAAAAGAAAAGATGGAAGTTTGTTTGTGTAACAAAAAAAAGGGGTTCGCTACTTTTATTATTTGAATATAAAAACTTTTGTTTTCTTTTTTCACATCCAAAGGCTTTGAATAATTTTTCCGGTATATTAAAAAATTTAATGGGTATAGCCGACATTAACTCTTCTAGACTTTTGGGAGGAAGAAAAAAACAAATATTTAGGAAGGAAATTATTGACTTTGATTGCCATTACTGTAAAGTTTTAAGGATTTTTGTCCCGTCTGCAAGAAACAGGTTGTAACGTTTTTATAGAAATTCATTTAATGTTTTTATTTCTTTGACTGCTACAAAGTTTTGTGAGAGGAAGGCTACCCAAACACCAGATATTCTTAAAATATTTTTCAAAATTTCCTATTTTTAAAGGAAATTTTTCAAAAATTTTCTATTTTTAAAGGAAAATTTTCAAAAATGTCCTAAAATAGCACATTTTTGAAAAATTTTCTTTAAAAAATATGAAAATTTTCAAAAATTTCCCATTTTTTTAAAGAAAATTTTTCAAAAATTCTCTTATATTTTAAAGGAAATTTT
The DNA here is from genome assembly GCA_933228675.1 of Stomorhina lunata. NCBI lineage: Eukaryota > Metazoa > Arthropoda > Insecta > Diptera > Rhiniidae > Stomorhina > Stomorhina lunata. The sequence continues at coordinate 14,388,544 of OW121741.1, forward strand.
TCAAAAATGTGCTATTTTTAAACGAAATTTTTAAAAATTTCCTATTTTTTAAAGGAAATTTTTCAAAAATTTTCTATTTTTTAAAGGTTTGTGAGAGGAAGGCTACCCAAACACCAGATATTCTTAAAATATTTTTCAAAATTTTCTATTTTTAAAGGAAATTTTTCAAAAATTTTCTATTTTTAAAGGAAAATTTTCAAAAATGTCCTAAAATAGCACATTTTTGAAAAATTTCCTTTAAAAAATATGAAAATTTTCAAAAATTTCCCACTTTTTAAAGAAAATTTTTCAAAAATTCTCTTATATTTTAAAGGAAATTTTTCAAAAATGTGCTATTTTTAAACGAAATTTTTAAAAATTTCCTATTTTTTAAAGGAAATTTTTCAAAAATTTTCTATTTTTTAAAGGAAATTTTTAAAAAATTTCCTATTTTTTAAAGGAAATTTTTAAAAAATTTCCTATTTTTTAAAGGAAATTTTTCAAAAATTTCCTATTTTTTAAAGGAAATTTTAAAAAAATTTCCTATTTTTTAAAGGAAATTTAAAACAAATTTCCTATTTTTTAAAGGAAATTTTAAAAAAATTTTCTTATTTTTTAAAGGAAATTTTAAAAAAATTTCCTATTTTCTAATGAAAATTTTTCAAAAATTTCCTATTTTTTTTTAAGGAAATTTTTAAAAAATGTCCTGTTTTCTAAAGGAAATTTTTCAAAAATGTCCTATTTTTTTAAGAAAATTTTTCAAAAATTTCCTATTTTTTTAAGGAAATTTTTCAAAAATTTCGTATTTTTTTAAGGAAATTTTTCAAAAATTTCCTATTTTTTTAAGGAAATTTTTCATAAATTTCCTATTTTTTAAGGAAATTTTTGAAAAATTTCCTATTTTTATAGGAAAATTTTCAAAAATTTCCTATTTTTATAGGAAATATATTAAAAATTTTCTATTTTTATAGGAAATTTTTCAAAAATTTCCTATTTTTAAAGGAATTTTTTTTATAGGAAAATTTTCAAAAATTTCCTATTTTTATAGGAAAATTTTCAAAAATTTCCTATTTTTATAGGAAATTTTTCAAAAATTTTCTATTTTTATAGAAAATTTTTCAAGAATTTACTATTTTTTAAAGGAAATTTTTCAAAAATTTACTATTTTTTAAAGGAAATTTTCCAAAAATTTCCTACTTTTTAAAGGAAATTTTTCAAAAATTTCCTATTTTTTTAAGGACATTTTTCAAAAATTTCCTATTTTTTAAAGGACATTTTTCAAAAATTTCCTATTTTTTAAAGGACATTTTTCAAAAATTTCCTTTTTTTTAAAGGAAATTTTTGAAAAATTTCCTATTTTTATAGGAAATTTTTGAAAATTTTCCTATTTTTATAGGAAATTTTTGAAAAATTTCCTATTTTTATAGGAAATTTTTCAAAAATTTCCTATTTTTATAGGAAATTTTTCAAAAATTTCCTATTTTTATAGGAAATTTTTCAAAAATTTCCTATTTTTATAGGAAATTTTTCAAAAATTTCCTATTTTTATAGGAAATTTTTCAAAAATTTCCTATTTTTATAGGAAATTTTTCAAAAATTTCCTATTTTTATAGGAAATTTTTCAAAAATTTCCTATTTTTATAGGAAATTTTTCAAAAATTTCCTATTTTTATAGGAAATTTTTCAAAAATTTCCTATTTTTATAGGAAATTTTTCAAAAATTTCCTATTTTTATAGGAAATTTCTTGAAAATTTTTTATTTTTGTAGGAAATTTTTCAAAAATTTTCTATTTTTATAGGAAAGTTTTCAAATATTTCCTATTTTTTTAGAAAAGGTTTCAAAAATTTCCTTTTTTTTAGGAAATTTTTCAAAAATTTCCTATTTTTTAGGAAATTTTTCAAAAATTTCCTATTTTTTAGGAAATTTTTCAAAAATTTCCTATTTTTAGGAAATCTTTCAAAAATTTCATAGGAAATTTTCATAGGAAATTTTTCAAAAATTTCTTATTTTTATAGGAAATTTTTCAAAAATTTCTTATTTTTATAGGAAATTTTTCAAAAATTTCTTATTTTTATAGGAAAATTTTCAAAAATTTCTTATTTTTATAGGAAATTTTACAAAAATTTCCTATTCCCATATATATATATATATATAATTCCCCGACAACATTCCAATTGGAACAAGGGGTACTTCTCTCAGACAATGAGCTGCATCCGATTCTATTTTTAAACTCATTGAAAGGGACCTACGTTTTAACGCCGGCTCCGAACGGCGAATGCATTAGTTAGAGAAGTTTTTCATAGCCTAATACTCAATAACCAGTGGCTAGCTGAGTTATGAGGTGAACCGCCGCTTTTTTGAAAATTTATTTTTTTCAAGTGAATCTGGCCGGGGATTGAACTTGGGCCTCTGGTATGCTAGGCGGATGTCTTACCTGCTATACCACGGCGGTTCAATTCCCATTCCCATACCTTCTCTTTTTTTATATAAAATTCCTTATTTTTATAGGAAATTTTTCAAAAATTTCTTATTTTTATAGGAAATTTTACAAAAATTTCCTATTCGCATACCTTCCCTTTTTTTTGAAAAATTTCTTATTTTTATAGGAAATTTTTCAAAAATTTTTTATTTTTATAGGAAATTTTACAAAAATTTCCTACTCGCATACCTTCCCTCGTTTTTTTGCTAAACCCAACCCATTTTAGGCCAATACAAAACACAAAAAATTTGTGACATTTGTTCAAATGACATTTAAGTATTTTTCCATAAGAGCCTTTAAATATTTGATGAAGTCATGTTTTTGAGCATGTCAGCTACTTTTGTTTTTGTTGTTTTGTTCTTGATGAACCCTTTTGTAAAAGTTTATAAATATTTTCCGGCTAATTATCATTTAACGTTTTTTTCAGTTTTTCTTTTTATGAAAGACACCCAAATGAGTCAGAAGTTAATCTTCAAAAGCTTAAGCTACAAAAAAATTAAGCTAAAGACATAAAAAACTTACTTTCTGTGAGCTATTTTGATTAAGAAATTTTGGTTGTTTTTGTTGTTTCTAAAAATGAGAGTTAAAAGAAGATGACAGCTGCAGTGACGTTTAGAAAATCTGAAAAGAAAAAAAATTAAAGAAATTTTAAAAGGGTTATAATTAAAAAAAATGTTAATTAAATGTTTTTTGAAAAAAAGTTCTGAAAGAGAAATTTAAAGAGACAATTTGGGTTTTGGGGTATATGGGGACAAATAGCTTTACATAGTATACATTTTTAATACCTTCTTTCCCCTAGACTTTAAGACTCTTGACACAAATATATTTTATCATTATAAATATTATTGAAAATTATTTAAAACTTTGTTTTTTATGATCAATCTTATATCTAGGGATTAAACGTAACAATTTATGTAATTGAAATATTGCAAAAGACTTTTCAATTTTATGATATCATCATCATCGAAAATGAAGAAGTAGTCTCTTTGCAAAAGCTCATAACTTATTCATTTGTTAATGATTATTTATTTTATGATAAAAAGCAATTTTTCATATTTGCTTACAAACGAAACGAGAGCATTATAATATAAATTGCCGGTTTATTTGCACCTTTTTTTATTCATTATTCTACCTTTTACGAGCAAGTATGAGTTTGACAATTGATGACATATTTATTTTCTTTCCATTTGGTTAATTTTACCCTCATTATCTAACAAATCTCAAGCTTTTAAAAATCAATTAACATAATTTGTATTTGCAGCTCATGAATGTGTGTGTGTGTGTGTTTAGAGATGAGCATTTAGATAAGGAATCGGTCTCAGGGGACTTAGGAGTGTTAGTCATATGAAGTACATTTATTGGGGACATAAATACATTCATACGGCGTAAACGTAATTATTTAATTTGTCCTATTTCTAGTATCTCAATATGTAATGTTGTTTTTTCTGGAAGGGGGAAGCTTAATTATTTATAATAAATTCTTTATATACATACCAAAATAGGGTAAAGCAATTTTTTGCAAAGATACTTAGTCTACGTTCATTTCTTACTACTGTATCCCAGCTTATTTATGTTCTTTTAATGTAATTTATTAACTCTGTACCGATTTCGATCCCAATTCTTTCCCTAATTATGTTTCAGGTTCTCTTTCTAATCCCGTTCCATTTCTTCCTTTGCAGTTTCGCTTCTACTTTCTGCTTACAACTCCTTATCATTTGACCTTCCCCACGTTCTACATAACCTCGTTAAGATTGAGCGATGCCCGTCCGTCTGTCTGTCTGTCTGTCTGTCTGTCTGTCTGTCTGTCTGTCTGTCTGTGTGTTTGTCTGTCTGTCTGTCTGTCTGTCTGTCTGTCTGTCTGTCTGTCTGTCTGTCTGTCTGTCTGTCTGTCTGTCTGTCTGTCTGTCTGTCTGTCTATCTCTCTGTCTGTCTGTCTGTCAGTCTGTCTGTTTGTGTCTGTCAAAGAAATCTTTATAAAATTTTTTTATCACAAATTTTTCTATAAACATTTTTTATTAAAATTTTTTTATCAAAAATTTTTCTTTTGAAATTTTTTTTATTCAAAATTTTTCTATAGAAAATCTTTTGATCAAAAATTTTTCTATAGAAAATTTTTTGATCAAAAATTTTGCTATAGAAAATTTTTCTTTATAGAATTTTTTTATCAAAAATTTTTCTTTATAAAATTTTTTAATCAAACATTTTTTTAAAAAAAAATTTGTTTATCAAAAATTTTTTTTGTCCAAAATTTTTCTAGAAAAAATTTTTTTATTCCAAATTTTTCTATTAAAAATTTTTAGTCAAAATTTTTTCGATATAACATTTTTTTTTTGTTTTTTTTGTTATAGAATATCATTTATCAAAACTAAATTTTTTTATCAATAATTTTTCTATAGAAAATTTGTTTATCAAACATTTTTCTATATAAAGTTTTTTATCAATATTTTTTTTAGAAATTTTTCTAGAGAAAATTTTTTCTAAGAGGTTGTGGGTTCAAAAATTTTTCTATAGAAAATTTTTTTTATTCAAAAATTTTTTATGAAAAATATTTGTATCCAAAATTTTTCGATAGAAAATTTTTCTTTAGAAAATTTTTTTCTAAAAATTTTTCTATAGAAAAATTTTCTATCATACTTTTTTCTATCAAAAAATTTTTCTATAGAAAATAGAAAAAATCTAAAATTTGTTATTAAAAATTTTTCGAAATAAAATTGTTTTTGTTATAGAAAATTATTTATCAAAAAAATTTTTTTCAAACATTTTTCTATAGAAAGTTTTTTATCAATGACTTTTTTTTGAAAATTTTTTCGGCCAAAATTTTTAGAGATATGTAGAGAAAAATTTTTAAACAAAAATTTTTTATAGAAAATTTTTTAAATATTTTTATCAAAAATTTTTTTTTATCAAAATTTTTTCTACAGAAAATTTTTTTATAAAAAATTTTTAAACAAAATTTTTCATAGAAAATTTTTTTTCAAAAATTTTTCTATAGAAAATTTGTTTATCTAACATTTTTCTATACAAAATTTTTCTATAGAAAATTTTTTTTAGTAAAAATGTTTGTATGCAAAATGTTTCGATAGAAAATTTTTTTATAGAAAATTTTTGGATAGAAAATTTTTGGATAGAAAATTTTTCTATAGACAATTTTGTTATCAAAAATTTAGTTTAGAAAATTGTTTTGTCAAAACATTTTTCTTTAGAATATTTTTTATCAAAACTTTTTCTATAGAAAATTTTTCAAATATTTTTATCCAAAATTTTTCTAAGAAAATTTTTTATTGATGGTCGTGGGTTCGAGTCGGGCTTAGGTTCATGTCATAAATTATTTTTTATACATTTTTTATACAAAATTTTTCTATAGAAATTTTTTTTATCCAAAATTTTTCGGTAGAAAATTGTTTCATCAATTTTTTTTATCAAACATTTTTCTCTAGAAAATTTATTATCAATAATTTTTTTCAGTAGATTTTTTTACCCAAAATTTTTCTAGAGAAAATTGTTTATACAAAATTTTTCTATAGAAAATGTTTTTATCCAAAATTTTCCTATAGAAAATTTTTGTATTCAAAATTCATTTTTACGAGTTTCATTTCGTAATATTTACGAAAATTACAAAACGTCATCGGCTTCTGGTGGTATTGGCTGCCTACGCCTGGAGATAAGTTAAGAAGTACAGAAAAAAGTTTTTTTTAGAAGTTTTCGAAAATGTAAAAATCTTTGAGATCATACCAAATTGATGAAAGTTATATGGATCAAAAGTTTTATATACCCGAGGTGGGCAACTTTGGTAGATTGATAGATAAGTCCTTGAACATTGTTCTAAAAGCCTCTTCTACTAATGTTCCAAATTTTAGTTTAGAAATTGCTGAGTTAATACCAAAAAAACTCATACTCATACTCATGTGCAATGGAATTTATAAGTAGGGCCATCCCCTGAGTGTTGGTTGAATTCTTTTTCTTCTTCTGTTATCCTTGACTCCCAGTGGAGCATAGGGCCTCAGTTGGTCCAATTAGTAAAACTAATTGCTAGTATCGTAAAATAATAATTCCATATTAACCCAAATTTGTCCTAAGTAAATTTCTTATGCAAAACGAAGCCTTTGAAGGTTTAATAAATCTATTTAACTTTGATTTGTCTTAAACTAATAATAAATTATTAAAAATATATTCATATATTTAAAATAATGGGAGGATACAAAAAAAAAACAATGAAAACAAAGAAAATAATAAATAAATTAAATAAATATTTCTATTAGACAAACAATAGATAAATAAATAAATACAAGAAAAAATATGACAAAATAATTATGGTTTCATATAACAAAACATTAAGACAAGAAGTTGAAGAGAAGGTGAAGGGAAGGTGATGGTAAGGGGAATGGGAAGGTCTTGTATATAAACGACATCAATTGGCAATATATCAATAAAATAAACAATACTTATTGTAATTGAATGGGCAGACGGACTTCGATATAATTCATATGTGAAGGAAGGAGTTAATAGAAAAATAAATAAATTTCAAAAATGATTTATGAGTGACAAGAATGATTATTACTCAAGCAAACCCAATTGATAGAGAAGGGTAAATAATAGGGTCGTTTTGTTTATTTTTATAATTCTTATAAAGGTTAATTTTGTTAATTGGATCCTAGGAAAATTTGCTTTAAATTAAACTTTAAGGAGTCAAGAATTTCCCAGATAATTGTCTTAATTGTCTAAATTGTCTATTGGGTTATTTATGTTTCAAATACGATATCAATTACTTGCAATAAAATTGTATATTAAAGAGTGTTCTAAAAAATATATGCATTTACTATTTTAGACAAAATTTATCCATAGTGCAAGAAATAATTTATTTTTTGATCAAGTTAGTTTCTATAGATATGTCAGATACTATTATTTTAGAAATTATTAATTTTCAATAGTTATTTCAATCAAAATGGACTGCGAAAAAAAAGTTCGTGAAAATATAATTAAAACTTTTCAAAAAAATCCGTCATGGACTTTTAAAAAAATAGCTAAAAATTTGAAAGTTGACCCTCGAACGGTTTCTAATGCCATCAGACGGTATAAGGAAAACCTGAGCATTGAAAGAAAACCTGGATCAGGGAGGAAAAAAGGTCCTACAGATATTGCTAAAGCAAAAGAAGTCGAGCGACTCTTTCGAAGAGCGCCTAACACTTCTTTAAGAAAAGGAGGTCGTACGGTGAAATGTTCTACGAATTTTACACATAGAGTTAAAGCTTATGCTGGACTGAAGACATACAAAGTCCAAAAGGTTCCAGATCGCAATGCTATAAAGAACTTAGAAGCAAAAAAACGAGCGAAAAAATTGAAGTCTGATTTTATAAAAAAATACACCTGTTGTGTGATGGATGATGAAACATACGTTCTGGCGGACTTTTCTCAACTTCCTGGTCAAGATTTTTATGTTGCTGATAAACGGGGCAATGTTCGGCAAGAGTTTCGCACAAAAAAACAAACAAAATTCCCTAAGAAGTTTCTCGTGTGGCAAGCTATTTGCAGTTGTAGCAAAAGAAGTAAAGTATTTGTGGCATCTGGCACAATAAACACAGAAATTTATATAAAGGAGTGCCTACAAAAACGGTTGTTACCCTTTTTAAGAGAGCACAGAGTGACTACATTTTTTTGGCCCGATTTGGCATCATGCCATTATGGAAAAAGGCACTTGAGTGGTACTCAAAGAATAATGTCATTTTTGTACCACGAGAGGCAAATCCATGTAACTGTCCAGAACTTCGGCCTGTGGAAAGGTATTGGGCTCTGGTAAAAAAGGAATTGAAGAACACAGGAAAGATTTCCAAGAACATGTCCGATTTTAAGCGCAGGTGGAACACATGCTCCAAAAAGGTATCAGAAGCAACTGTAAAATCTTTAATGGGAGGGTTTCCGAAAAAAGTCGATAATTTTGCAAAACCCGAGTACTAAGTAAACATTTTAATGCTAAATGATTTTGTATAATACGTCATTATATTTGCGTAATTTGTAGAGTTTTTATATTAAAAGGTTAGATTTTTATTTAAGAAAATCCAACTACAAATTTTATTTAGAGCACTCTTTACATGTTCATCCATTCATTTACACTCACCCACACATTTGTTCAATCATCCATGTGACTCATATACATACACACACATTCAAGCATTTATTCACATTAACATTTTATACTTGCATTCACTTTATATTATAATTGTTGTGAAAAGGACATGACAAGACGTGTAGTTTTTGTTATTAAACAGAACTTAAATATATAGTCCAATATTTTAAACGAGGGTGGGCTTATAAGTACTTTAAAATTTAGTGAAGTTATTAGATAATTGGTCATAATGTTAGAGGGAACGAATGAAATTAGAATATTTTAATTCATCTTAAGTAACTACTTTAAATGACAGCAGGAGTATAAGTACATTAAAATCAAAGGTTAGTCTCATTTTTGAGGAAGTCAAGGGGATTAATAGGTCTCATTTAAAATAGATTAAACAGATCTATCTACTCCTTAAGAAATTTTAACAAACATTTCCCGCCAATCCTCGTATAAACGTTCAAGACCAGATACATTCAATCGACAAAACATTACGAAGAAAATGAAGAAGAGTCCAAAGAAGCAGAATTTCAAGGCAATAGCTTAAGGAAAACGAAGTAAAAACATTAATTATGTATTGAATATATGAATATAAATGTAGTCCATTAATGAAAATTTATAGATAAGGAACAATCTAGGCATATATAAGAGTAGTAGTACAAGATTAACATTATCCTGCTATATACACAACTACAATATGTAAACCAATACACAAACAACATTTCTGAACAAGACTCCTATTCACCCCTCTTAACTTCCGGCACTTAACCTACACTACAGGTATGTACTTACTCGTATAAGTACTCCTAACTAAGAATGTATAAGTGCTCTAACCAATATATATAACTAAAGGCAACTAAACGAACGTATGAATGAATGAAATGTGGCAATTAACAAGGTTATAACTATATGTTAAGGATACAACAATAAGACGTCGACAACGACGACATAAATATGTTACAACAAGACAATGAATTTATAAGTTTTATTTTGTAGAATTTATGTTGGAATGCCTGAAATGACATTTAACATGAACCAGCATCAACGTCAAATGACATCACAACGAAAAGCAGAAAGTAAATGTAGTTGGCAACTCTTTGGAAAACTTCTTAAGACTTTTAAGGTCAAGAGTTGAAGTCTTGTGGACATGGATGGACAGCAAAGTTCAGAGGCTTAATATGGAAGTAAACTTGGAATTTATTGGTTTTGGTAAAAGTAGAAAATTTTAAAGCAACCAAATCAGAGTAAAAAAAATTACAAACAAATTTAAACAAAAGATCCAAAATACATATTTAAAAAAAATTGCCATTTTAGGAATTTTATAGGAAATTTTTGAAAAATTTCCTTAAAAATTAGGAAATTTTTGAAAACTTTTCAGTAAAAAAGGAAATTTTTGAAAAATTTTCAATAAAAATAAAAAATGTTTAAAAACTTTACTATAAAAATAAAAAACTTTTGAAAAATTTCCTATAAAAATAAGAATTTTTTAAAAAATTCCCTTTAAAAATAAGAAATTTTTGAAAAATTTCCTATAAACATAAGAAATTTTTGCAAAATTTCCTATAAACATAAGAAATTTTTGAAAAATTTCCTATAAAAAATATAAAATTTTTGAAAAATTTCCTATAGAAATAGGAAATTTTTGAAAATTTTCCTATAAAAATAGGAAATTTTTGAAAAATTTCCTATAAAAATAGGAAATTTTTTAAAATTTTCTTATAAAAAATTAAAAATTTTTGAAAAATTTCCTATAAAAAATTAAAAATTTTTGAAAAGTTTCCAATAAAAGTAAGAAATTTTTAAAAAATTTCCAATAAAAATAAGAAATTTTTGAAAAATTTCTTATAAAAATAGGAAATTTTTGAAAAATTTCCTATAAAAATAGGAAATTTTTGAAAAATTTCCTATAAAAATAGGAAATTTTTGAAAAATTTCCTATAAAAATAGGAAATTTTTGAAAAATTTCCTATAAAAATATTAAATTTTTGAAAAATGTCCTATAAAAATATAAAATTTTTGAAAAATTTCCTATAGAAATAGGAAATTTTTGAAAAATTTCCTATAGAAATAGAAAATTTTTGAAAAATTTCCTATAGAAATAGGAAATTTTTGAAAAATTTCCTATAGAAATAGGAAATTTTTGAAAAATTTAGTATCAAAATAGGAAATTTTTGAAAAATTTCCTATAAAAATAGGAAATTTTTGAAAAATTTCCTATAAAAATATTAAATTTTTGAAAAATTTCCTATAAAAATATAGGAAATTTTTGAAAAATTTCCTATAAAAATAGGAAATTTTTGAAAAATTTCCTATAAAAATAGGAAATTTTTGAAAAATTTCCTATAAAAATAGGAAATTTTTGAAAAATTTCCTATAAAAAATTTCCTATAAAATATAGGAAATTTTTCAAAAATTTCCTAGTTTTATAGGAAATTTTTCAAAAATTTCCTAGTTTTATAGGAAATTTTTCAAAAATTTCCTATTTTTATAGGAAATTTTTCAAAAATTTCCTATTTTTATAGGAAATTTTTCAAAAATTTCCTATTTTTATAGGAAATTTTTCAAAAATTTCCTATTTTTATAGGAAATTTTTCAAAAATTTCCTATTTTTATAGGAAATTTTTCAAAAATTTCCTATTTTTATAGGAAATTTTTCAAAAATTTCCTATTTTTATAGGAAATTTTTCAAAAATTTCCTATTTTTATAGGAAATTTTTCAAAAATTTCCTATTTTTATAGGAAATTTTTCAAAAATTTCCTATTTTTATAGGAAATTTTTCAAAAATTTCCTATTTTTATAGGAAATTTTTCAAAAATTTCCTATTTTTATAGGAAATTTTTCAAAAATTTCCTATTTTTATAGGAAATTTTTCAAAAATTTCCTATTTTTATAGGAAATTTTTCAAAAATTTCCTATTTTTATAGGAAATTTTTCAAAAATTTCCTATTTTTATAGGAAATTTTTCAAAAATTTCCTATTTTTATAGGAAATTTTTCAAAAATTTCCTATTTTTATAGGAAATTTTTCAAAAATTTCCTATTTTTATAGGAAATTTTTCAAAAATTTCCTATTTTTATAGGAAATTTTTCAAAAATTTCCTATTTTTATAGGAAATTTTTCAAAAATTTCCTATTTTTATAGGAAATTTTTCAAAAATTTCCTATTTTTATAGGAAATTTTTCAAAAATTTCCTATTTTTATAGGAAATTTTTCAAAAATTTCCTATTTTTATAGGAAATTTTTCAAAAATTTCCTATTTTTATAGGAAATTTTTCAAAAATTTCCTATTTTTATAGGAAATTTTTCAAAAATTTCCTATTTTTATAGGAAATTTTTCAAAAATTTCCTATTTTTATAGGAAATTTTTCAAAAATTTCCTATTTTTATAGGAAATTTTTCAAAAATTTCCTATTTTTATAGGAAATTTTTCAAAAATTTCCTATTTTTATAGGAAATTTTTCAAAAATTTCCTATTTTTATAGGAAATTTTTCAAAAATTTCCTATTTTTATAGGAAATTTTTCAAAAATTTCCTATTTTTGTAGGAAATTTTTCAAAAATTTCCTATTTTTGTAGGAAATTTTTCAAAAATTTCCTATTTTTACAGGAAATTTTTCAAAAATTTCCTATTTTTATAGGAAATTTTTCAAAAATTTCCTATTTTTATAGGAAATTTTTCAAAAATTTCCTATTTTTATAGGAAATTTTTCAAAAATTTCCTATTTTTATAGGAAATTTTTCAAAAATTTCCTATTTTTATAGGAAATTTTTCAAAAATTTCCTATTTTTGTAGAAAAATTTTCAAAAATTTCCTATTTTTGTAGAAAAATTTTCACAAATTTTTCAATTTAATTTTCATTACTCTACCAATTTATTGGTTATTAAAAAGAGTAAAGACTTTTGTCTTGGAGATGTGAAAAGAAAGTATTAAGTCCTTAACAAATACAACTAAAAATTTTTGAAATAAAAAATAAAATAATCCCCGAACAACAATAGTTTACTCTGCTCTAGACTCTGCAGACAAATTTTAAAGAAGTTTCCTTTTCGAAAGTGTTTGCCAAAGTACGAGTAAATTAAGGGTAAGGGTTTTCATGTGGGTGAGAAAATCTGTACTTCTGTCTATCTATCCTTACCAAGACATAATCAAACTCCCACTCAAACACCAACAGACCTACATATTTTCACATTACACATACGAATACAAAACAATTTGCGGTTGAGTAAATGAGGTCAATTAAAAACGTATTAAATGCATACGTTCGTTTCATTTTAACAAATAATATTTACATTAAAACCACAAAAATTATATTTAATATTAAGTCAAGAGATACGATACATTACAATACGATATTGAGTATATGTTTATTTATAGGAAGTCGTCTTCAGTCAATTGGTGTAATTTGTAGATATAGAAATTGCACAATTATTGAATGTTTGCGTGGTTAAGTGTCGGCTGTGGTTTGGGTGGCTGGAGGGCAGGGGAATAACAACTTAGGGGGAGAAAGTGGAAAACGATAAATAAATAAATGATTGTGGTAGGTAAAAATAATACTAATGATGGTAAGCGTAAGTTATTAACTTGTAAACACCTTAAAATAAAATATATATATAATATTTTTTGAGTTTATATTTACAACAAAACAATTACAACAAAGACAGACAAAAACAAAAGGATATAATTTATTAAATATGCCAATTGATAGTGATTGTAATTATGTAGCATGAAGTAATTTATGGCGTGATAGATGGTTATGGGCACAGTGTTACAAATATAATAAAAAAGTAGTAGTTTTGCGAATAATTAAAAAATATTTGAAACTTCAAAGGCGTATAGAAAAAATTGCTAAGAGCTAAATAACGTATTTTATAGCTATTACTTTACTTTTTTTTGGGTTTTTTTTTTTTTGGTTTTCCCAAAATTAGTAGTAGTTTTTCGAATTTAAAAATATTTGCAACTTCGAAGGAGTATAGCAAAAAAGTGATACAGTCTTAATATCCAATTTTTAGGTATTTTATTGCTATAACTATACTTTATATTATAACAAAGTTTCAGCAGCATAAGCTTGCAAATAAAAATTTTGGAAGTACTTAATGGTTCCTCAAAAATTTGCCAAAATATTTTTGATATAAATTATATTTTTCTTGTAAAAACTTATTTTACCACTTTTCATATAAAATCGTAACACTGTGCTTTGGATATATTTAAGTTAGTTTATGTATCCTTTGCTATGCCTGTCGGTTTTATATTCAGTTTGATAGAAGTACATTTTAAAATCTAGTTTTTGAAAACCTATAATTGAAAAAGATTTATGTGTTATTGATTTGTCATTTTGAGAAAAATACAAAGAAGATATCATATAATTACTTATTAACTTACTATTTATGGACAACAGACATTCCTTTAATATATTAAAAACTAAAATTCCTCCCCGCATTGCTTTAGGCATGAAATTTTGCTCGAAATCAAATATTTAAGTATTTTCCTGTTTTTTTAAATACAACTTTTCAAATCTTCAAGAAAAAGGAAAATTTAATCCTAAACTGCTTTTAATTTTTAAATAATTTTAAACATTATTTCGAATTATGTATTTATTTTGAACACATTCAGAATATCAAACCACATAAAATTACATATATTTATGATAATATTTAACTAAAGTCCAAAAGAGGAGTTAGTACGCAACATAGCTCTCGTATGCTGGAATAATGTCATAACTCTAAATAGGTATTTTTGGTTAAAATGGCTTTAAGAGTTTTAGAAGTATCCTCAATTTCTGCCTAAACTTGCTTTCAAGACAATTTTTAACAAATGTCACTATTTGTAAAAATGAGCGTTATATTGAAATTTATTCATAATCTTTACTTAACAAGTTTTCATATTTAAACTTACAATTTTCTTTTCCTTCTATAACATAAATAAACTAGACCGGTCCTTATCACCTTATCATCTCTCATTTTATATAAGGAAAATTTTTATAATGAATAATTTTCTAAAGAAAAATTTTCTATGAAAACAATTTTAGAACAAAAAATTTTCTATAGAAAAATTATGGTAACAAAAAATTGTCTATAGAAAAATTTTAATAACGAAAAATTTTGTATAGAAAAATGTTAATAGGAAAATTGTAATAACGAAAAATTTTATATAGAAAATTTTTTAAAACGAAAAATTTTATATAGAAAATTTTTTATAACGAAAAATTTTCTATATAAAAATTTTTTATAACAAAAAATTTTACATAGAAAATTTTTTATAACAAAAAATTTTCCATAGAAAATTTTTTATAACGAAAAATAAAATATAACGAAAAATTTTCTATAGAAAATTTTTTATAACAAGAAATTTTTTATAATGAGAAATTTTCTATAGAAAATTTTTTATAACGAAAAATTTTCTATAGAAAAATTTTTGTATCGTCTATAGAAAAATTTGTAAAATGAAAAATTTTGTATAGAAATATTTTTATAATAAAAAATTTTCGATAGAAAAATTTTTATAACGAAAAATTTTGTACAGAAAAATTTTTATAACGAAAAATTGTGTATAGAAAAATTTTTATAACGAAAAATTTTGCATAGAAAAATTTTCATAACGAAAAATTTTCTATAGAAAAATTTTCCTAACGAAAAATTTTCTATAGAAAAATTTTTTAACGAAAAATTTTCTATAGAAAAATTTTCATTACGAAAAATTTTCTATTTAAAAATTTTTATAACGAATAATTTTCAATAGAAAATTTTTTTAAACGAAAAATTTTCTATAGGCAAAATTATATAACAAAAAATTTTCTAAAGAAAAATTGTGGGTAAAAAATTTTTCTGTAGAAAATTTTTAGCGAAAAAAATTTTCTATAGAAAATTTTTTATAACGAAAAATTTTCTATCGAAAAATTTTTGTAAAGTCTATAGAAAAATTTGCAAAATGAAAAATTTTGTATAGAAATATTTTTATAATAAAAAATTTTCGATAGAAAAATTTTTATAACGAAAAATTTTGTACAGAAAAATTTTTTTAACGAAAAATTGTGTATAGAAAAATTTTTATAACGAAAAATTTTGTATAGAAAAATTTTCATAACGAAAAATTTTCTATAGAAAAATTTTCATAACGAAAAATTTTCTATAGAAAAATTTTCTATAGAAAAATTTTCATAACGAAAAATTTTCTATAGAAAAATTTTCATAAAGAAAAATTTTCTATAGAAAAATTTTCATAACGAAAAATTTTCTATAGAAAAATTTTCAAAACGAAAAATTTTCTATAGAAAAATTTTCATAACGAAAAATTTTCTATAAAAAAATATTCATAACGAAAAATTTTCTATAGAAAAATTTTCATAACGAAAAATTTTCTATAGAAAAATTTTTTTAACGAAATATTTTCTATAGAAAAATTTTCATAACAAAAATTTTCTATGGAAAAATTTTTATAACGAATAATTTACAATAGAAAAATTTTTTAAACGAAAAATTTTCTATAGAAAAATTTTCATAACGAAAAATTTTCTATAGAAAAATTTTCATAACTACAAATTTTCTATAGAAAAATTTTCATAACGAAAAATTTTCTATAAAAAAATTTTTATAGCAAAAAATTTTCTATAGAATAATTTTCATAACGAAAAATTTTCATAAAAAAAAAATTTTCTATACAAAATTTTTCGTTAACAAAAATTTTTTATAACGAAAAAGAAGAAGAAGATTTTTTATAACAAAAAATTTTCTATAGAAAATTTTTTATAGAAAATTTTTTATAACAAAAAATTTTCTGTACAAAATTTTTTATAACAAAACATTTTCTGTACAAAATTTGTTTATAACGAAAAATTTTCTATAGAAATTTTTTTATAACGAGAAATTTTCTATAGAAAATTTTTTATAACGAAAAATTTTCTATAGAAAATTTTTTATAACGGAAAATTTTTTTCGTTATAAAAATTTTTCCATAGAAAATGTTTCTATAGAAAAATTTTTCGTTATAAAAATTTTTCTTTATAAAAATGTTTCAAATTTTTCGTTATAAAAATTTTTCTATAGAAAAAATTTTCTGTAGAAATTATTTCGTTATAAAAATTTTTCTATAGAAAAATTTTTTGGCCCGAAATTTTTTATAGCATTTTTTTACCTCAAAATTTTCTATAGAAAAATTTTTTTCCTCAAAATTTTCTATACAAAAATATTTTTTGCTTCAAAATCTTCTATAGAAAAATTTCGTTATCTCAAAATTTTCTATATAAAAATTTGTTTACCCCAAAATTTTCTATAGAAAATATTTCTGCCTCAAAATTTTCTACAGAAAATTTTTTCTGCCTAAAAATTTTCTATAGAAACAATTTTTTACCACAACATTTTACTTTTAATTTTTTTCCCTCAAAATTTTCTATCGAATTTTTTTTTTTTTACTTTAAAATTTTCTATAGAATTTTTTTTTTAAATTCCAAAGAAAGGACCGGTCTTATTTACATTCCTATATTCTGTGCATATTTCTTAACAATAATTACAAGTTTTTACTTAACAAGTAGTTTATGTAAAATCAACAGCAGCAGCAACAAAACCAACAATATCCACTTCGAACTAACAACAACATGAAAATCCTTTAACAACAGTCATAAGTAAGGAAGGACCAATATGTACAAGGACCAAGTTAACATATGAAGAAAATATTATTACTCGTATTGTTGATGCCACTCTTAACTTGAAGTTGAAGATGAAGATGACGATGATGATAATAATGATATTGTTAGAGAATGGACAACATTAGCAGCAGGAGGATAACACAACCACTTGCATACAAATGTTGCAAACATGCAGTTTTTATATGTATTTACAAGATAGAGCAGCAACAAAAACCCTAAGAGTCAACAACATGCTGCAACAACATTTAAGACCAAAATAAATAAACTCAACAAAAAGGACTCGAGTATCGAATCCTTGGCTAAAGGAAGTTAGTTTTAAGGGATAACCAGGAACAGATCAGGGAAGCGAGAAGGGAGTAAGATAAAGCCAAATATTAAATATATAAACTAACTACTAAAATCTGAAGTATATCTACTAAAAGTAGTTGTAACTATTGTATATAAAATTTTTGAATATTAGAGTAAATATTTTATATTTATAGTTAGTTTTTGTTTATTATATTGTAAATTCTGCTTTTTTTCCCTGCAACTCCTTTAACCATTATTTGTTAGACTAACAGAAATATTATTTGTAATAAACTGGCATGGAAACATGGTAAAATAAATTACCATCTCTATAAATATATTTTTGGAAACCCATACACATATTAGCTATACTTGGTTTATATTTATATTTTGGGAAAAATTTACATACTTGGAAAAGTCCACATAAACTTTTTCTGACAAAGATTAATATCAAGATAGTAGTAGTAACTTTGCTTAAGGTTCTACAGGAGTAACTTCAAGGATGAGATAAGAAAAACAAAACAAGAAAAACAAAATTACTTTTAGATTGATACGATTCTATTTAGTTAATGTAAAATTTAGCTATGAAAGAAATTCTAGTTCAGTTTCTGAATCCGTTCCTAGTTCCAGCTGTATAGTATTGTTTATTGGCCTTTTCTGGTTTTGTTCCAGATCTAATCTAGTTCAGCTTGTATTTCTGTTGTTAGTATTATTCCTAGATATATTCCAAGTTCCGCTTCTAATTCTGTTCCTAGTTTTGTTTTAGTTCTGTTTCTAGTTCTTTTACTAAAAATGTTCCTAGTTCTGTTCCAAGTGATGTTGCTAGTTCTGTTCCTATTTCAGTTTCTAGTTTTGTTTACAATTCTGTTTCTAGTTCTGTTTAGTTCCCAGTTCTGTTCCTATCTATTTCAAGTTTTGTTCATAGTTCAGTTATATTCCTGTTCATCGTTCCGTTTCTAGTATCAAGTTCTGTTCCTACTTCTGTTCCTACTACTGTTCCTAGTCATTTTCTAGTCCTTTTCTTCGTCCTGTTTCTCGTCCCGTTCCTCGTTCTATTTTTTGTTCTGTTCCTAGTTTTGTTCCTGGTTCTGTTTCTAGTTCTGTTTATGGGTTCGTTCTAGTTCTGTTTCTAGTTCTACTTCAACTTTTGTTGCTAGTTCTGTTCCCAGTTCTATTCCTAGTTCTTTTCCGAGTTCTGTTTCTACTTTTGCTCTAGTTCTGTTCTAGTTCTGTTCTAGTTCTGTTCTAGTTCTGTTCTAGTTCTGTTCTAGTTCTGTTCTAGTTCTGTTCTAGTTCTGTTCTAGTTCTGTTCTAGTTCTGTTCTAGTTCTGTTCTAGTTCTGTTCTAGTTCTGTTCTAGTTCTGTTCTAGTTCTGTTCTAGTTCTGTTCTAGTTCTGTTCTAGTTCTGTTCTAGTTCTGTTCTAGTTCTGTTCTAGTTCTGTTCTAGTTCTGTTCTAGTTCTGTTCTAGTTCTGTTCTAGTTCTGTTCTAGTTCTGTTCTAGTTCTGTTCTAGTTCTGTTCTAGTTCTGTTCTAGTTCTGTTCTAGTTCTGTTCTAGTTCTGTTCTAGTTCTGTTCTAGTTCTGTTCTAGTTCTGTTCTAGTTCTGTTCTAGTTCTGTTCTAGTTCTGTTCTAGTTCTGTTCTAGTTCTGTTCTAGTTCTGTTCTAGTTCTGTTCTAGTTCTGTTCTAGTTCTGTTCTAGTTCTGTTCTAGTTCTGTTCTAGTTCTGTTCTAGTTCTGTTCTAGTTCTGTTCTAGTTCTGTTCTAGTTCTGTTCTAGTTCTGTTCTAGTTCTGTTCTAGTTCTGTTCTAGTTCTGTTCTAGTTCTGTTCTAGTTCTGTTCTAGTTCTGTTCTAGTTCTGTTCTAGTTCTGTTCTAGTTCTGTTCTAGTTCTGTTCTAGTTCTGTTCTAGTTCTGTTCTAGTTCTGTTCTAGTTCTGTTCTAGTTCTGTTCTAGTTCTGTTCTAGTTCTGTTCTAGTTCTGTTCTAGTTCTGTTCTAGTTCTGTTCTAGTTCTGTTCTAGTTCTGTTCTAGTTCTGTTCTAGTTCTGTTCTAGTTCTGTTCTAGTTCTGTTCTAGTTCTGTTCTAGTTCTGTTCTAGTTCTGTTCTAGTTCTGTTCTAGTTCTGTTCTAGTTCTGTTCTAGTTCTGTTCTAGTTCTGTTCTAGTTCTGTTCTAGTTCTGTTCTAGTTCTGTTCTAGTTCTGTTCTAGTTCTGTTCTAGTTCTGTTCTAGTTCTGTTCTAGTTCTGTTCTAGTTCTGTTCTAGTTCTGTTCTAGTTCTGTTCTAGTTCTGTTCTAGTTCTGTTATAGTTCTGTTCTAGTTCTGTTCTAGTTCTGTTCTAGTTCTGTTCTAGTTCTGTTCTAGTTCTGTTCTAGTTCTGTTCTAGTTCTTTTCTAGTTCTGTTCTAGTTCTGTTCTAGTTCTGTTCTAGTTCTGTTCTAGTTCTGTTCTAGTTCTGTTCTAGTTCTGTTCTAGTTCCGTTCTAGTTATGTTCTAGTTCTGTTCTAGTTCTGTTCTAGTTCTGTTCTTGTTCTGTTCTAGTTCTGTTCAGAGTTCTTAGCCAATTTCTTTTAATTCGTTTTTAATTTCCTTCGTTTTTCCCATGATTTCTTTAAATTTTGAAAATTCTTGCATTCACCTGCTGACCAGGTCATCAGTTTTAAACTGACGAATTGCTCTATTAAAACTTTAACAAGATCCAATCTCTGCTTTAACAAATGTTTTCATTATCTGGTAAATATGTCTTTTTGGTCAATGTAAAAAAAAACAGTAACATTTGCCCAAATTTTTCTTCTGTCTTGTAGTTCACAAAAATTTAGAGAAAATCTTTACAATCCTTTACCCTAAAAGTATACTGTGGTTTTTGTGGTCCTTGTAAAAGTGGATGTAGCCTTAACAACTAGTCCTCTCTCGTCTGTATTGTTTTCTTTCTTAACAAAAATTTTGTTTATGTATTTTTTTGTTGTCGGTGTTTGTTGAGTCTGTGCAAAAATGTTGTAAGTTGTGAGTTGTGATTGATATGAAGGATGAAACTACTTAACATACAACCAGATTGTTGACGTAACAACAAGGTAAGGGTAATCGTATGTATACCAGAGCTACTCTTTTAAATATCAAGATTTACTTAAGATGAAACAAAGCACAAATATAGTAACAATTTGTTACTGGTAATAATACAATAAAAAAGGTGTTGTTCATTGCAATGAGAAAGGAACATTTTGGAAGCAGAGGGTGGGGTAGGAGGTAAGGAGTTTGAGCGGAAAATTTAAAGTATGTATTTACATTAAATTTGAAGTAAGTTTTAATGGAATTTAAAGAGTTTACATAATATATTTGCAGAGTTTTATATTTTTGAGACAAGTTTCTAATTTTGTTTTATACTTTTTGTTTGCTACAAAATTTTTATTAAAAAAAAAATTTAATATTTTTTTTAGAAAATTTTCTTTTTTTACTTTTTTCCCATAACTTTAGTAATGTATCAGGGATAATTTTCATAAATTTCTTAGTGATTCAAAACACTTTGCAGCTTTTCCTAGTGAAATTTTTATTTCATTATTATACTTCGTTCAGTCGTGAAAAATCACCAAAGTCAAAAATTTTCAATAACTTTAAAAATTGTTATCTGAAGTTTCGATTTTAAACTTATCTTCTTGTTGATATACTTTTAACCTTATGAACGATTTTTTAAGTTTCTTTCTTTATATTAAATAATTTTTTAGAATAAAATTGTATATTAATTTTTTTTCAAGATTGATCTTTTTAACTTTTTTTTCTCACAACTTCTATATTTGTGCTGCGAAAAATTGCTAAAATTCTAAGTTATTATTAACTAGATTACACAATGAGAATTTTGTTTCATTCTAACACTTAGTGTAATTTTGAAAAATCCTCAAAGTCAAAAATTTGAATTCAATACTTTTTTTATTTTCAAAATTTTCCAAAAAAAAAGATTAATCACTAAATCTTCCTTTTTAATAAATACAACATAAGTTTCATAACTCCATTTTCTATCTAATACATTTATTTTCATTGCTTTTTAAACTTTTCCTATAAGGTCAAATTAATAACTTTTAGCTGATGCCTTGGCTTTGAACATTTAGGTATTAAAAGCTTTTTTTTTTTTGCTTTTATAAATGTTTTAATTACTTGACCACATTTGAACTTAGGAAGCTCAAAGTAGTGAGCCCTAAACGTTTTAAAGCGCGTTGGCTATAATTAATGTAGTTTGCTTAGTTTGTGCATTTTACACCCTAAAAGCAAAAGCTTTGACTAAACTTTAGCATTATTGAACCAGTCCTTAACACCTTTTTTCACTGTTAAATCAAAGAGTTGCAATTAAGAAGAATATGTTGGGTACTATGATGAAAAACTATAACATTGCTAAGATAAGAATCAGCAAATTTCACCAATTATTGGTGAATTTTGTAAAACAAAATGAAATATTTCTTATAAAAATATAATTTTTTTGAAATGTTTCCTATAAAAAATACGACATTTTTGAAAAATTTCCCATAAAAATAAGAAATTTTTACAACATTTCCTATAAAAATAGGAAATTTTTGAAAAATTTCCTATAAAAATAGGAAATTTTTGAAAAATTTCCTATAAAAAAGGAAATTTTTGAAAAATTTCCTATAAAAAAACGAAATTTTTGAAAATTTTCCTATAAAAATAGGAAATTTTTGAATTTTCTATAAAAATAGGAAATTTTTGAAAACTTTCCTATAGAAATAGGAAATTTTTGAAAAATTTCCTATAAAAATAGGAAATTTTTGAAAAATTTCATATAAAAATAGGATATTTTTGAAAAATTTCCTTTAAAAAACAGGAAATTTTTGAAAAATTTCCTATAAAAAAGGAAATTTTTGAAAAATTTCCTATAAAAATAGAAAATTTTTGAAAAATTTCCTATAAGAATAGGAAATTTTTGATTAATTTATTTTTTTTTAATTTCCTATAAAAATAATTTTAAAAATTTAAAAATAGGAAATTTTTGAAAAATTTCCTATAAAGGTAGGAAATTTTTGAAAAATTTCCTACAAAAGTAGGAAATCTCTGAAAAATTTCCTTTAAAAAATAACAAATTTTTGAAAAATTTCCTTTAAAAAATAGGACACTTTTGAAAAATTTCCTTAAAAAAGTAGGAAATTTTTAAAAAATTTCCTTTAAAAAAAAGGAAATTTTTGAAAAATTTCCTTTAAAAAAAAGGAAATTTTTGAAAAATTTCCTTTAAAAAATAGGAAATTTTTGAAAAATTTTCTTTAAAAAATAGGAAATTTTTGAAAATTTTCCTTTAAAAAATAGGAAATTTTTGAAAAATTTTCTTTAAAAAATAGGAAATTTTTGAAAAATTTCCTTTAACAAATAGGAAATTTTTGAAAAATTTCCTTTAACAAATAGGAAATTTTTGAAAAATTTCCTTTAAAAATAGGAAATTTTTGAAAAGTTTCCTTTAAAAAATAGGAAATTTTTGAAAAATTTTCTTTAAAAAATAGGAATTTGTTGAAAAATTTCCTTTAAAAAATAGGACATTTTTGAAAAATTACCTGTAAAAGTAGGAAATTTTTGAAAAATTACCTTTAAAAAATAGAAAATTTTTGAATAATTTCTTTAAGAAATAAGAATTTTTTGAAAAAATTTCTATAAAAGTAAGAAATTTTTAAAAATTTCCTATAAAAATAAGAAATTTTTGAAAAATTTCCTTTAAAGGATATGAAATTTTTCAAAAATTTTCTTTAAAAAATATGAAATTTTTGAAATTTTCCTTTAAAAAATTGGAAATTTTTGAAAAACTTCTAGTAAAAAATAAGATTTTTTTGAAAAAATTTTGTATAAAAATGAAATTTTTGAAAAGTAATAAATTGTTTATTTTTTTTATTTTATTTTGAAATGTTTGTGGTAGTCAATTTGTTTTGAATCACTTTTGGTTAAAATATGTCTCAGAGGCTCCTGACTATTACTAATTTGTAAAATATAATTATTTTACAAAGTGTCTACTTTATGCACTCTCTGTAATGTATAAGGTGGTCACTATGTGCAATAATTAAAAAGTCACTTATTGTCTGACAAAGGCTGTATAAACCAGTTCAATTTTAGGAAGTAAAGTTTATCATATTCATACTTTTTGTTTAAGCATTATCAAGTATTAATATAACAAATTGTCATTTTAAGAACTCTAGGTAATTCTTGTGGGAGTCAATTTGTTCAGAGTTAGTTATTGTGTGAACTAAGCTTTAAAAAATAGCAAAAATTAGTTTGAAAACTTATTTTGAATAGAACTAGAATAGTTACTGGCTACCTTTTAGACCACAAGTAATGAACAAGATGGTCAGTACAAAAAATTTCGGATTTCATGACTTAATTAAGGCACAAAAACATGTTGGTGTTCTCTATTAGAAGATAATAAAGACCTTAGGAATTGTTATAACTCTTTTCTGGAATATCCGTCCATCAGCTTTTATATTCCTGTCCGTACATCCTCTTCCCGTAAAGTGTATCCCTAGGTCAATTATTACCCAACAATCTCTTTCAATCTTGTTAGCTCATTGATAAAAGATAAAACGACTCTAGTATAACATTTTTTTGAAGTACAACTACAAAATCAGCTACACTAAAGGCAAAAAGTAAAGAAAATTTATAAAAAGCTAAAAAAAATTAACTACTCAAACTATAAATGCCTTTTTTGCTTAGAAAAGCATAAAAAAAGCTCGCAATAAAGGCAAAGATGAGGGGTAGCTACTAAAAAGCAAAAAAGCTAAAGTGAAAAAAAATTAAATCTACTAATAATATATAAACAATTTACGCAACAAAAAAAAAGTAAAAACATTAAAGCATTCTGGAGATGAAGCCACTTTATGGTAACTATAAAGCAACAACAACAAAAAAAGTATGCTCAGCAACATTAGCTTTCAAAACGGGTAGCACCATCAGAAAAAAAGTAAGAAAGAAGGAAGGGGTGAAAAAATAAATTCAATTAACTTGATTCGCTACTTAAGCTTTTAATAATAACAACTTGAGTACTTATATTATGAAAGTTATATTTTTTAAATATTTTCCCTTTTTACATTCAAAGGATTCGAGGGATTCGTGGGAAGGAGAATTAAAGGACATCTTTTGTTGAATAATTTTGTGTGTGTGTGTTTTTTTTTTTTTTTGAAAAATTTGTTTTCTTTTGATTAAGTTTTAGGGACATCAACAAAAAAGGTATTTGTAAAGAATAAAATTTCGCTTAAGAAAAATGTTTAAATGAGTGTAAAAATCAAGTTGTTTAATTTTTATCTTTTTTTTTCAAAGTTAACATTTTTGTCATCGGTTTTTGTTTTGTTTTCGCAGTTTCCTTTTAACCATTAAATTATAATGTAATGATAATATCATTAAATGTTACTTTATTTCAACGAGCGAAAACTTGCTGCCACGCAAATACTTTAAGGGTGTTGCACAGTGGGGCTAAATAGAAACAAGTACGAGTATTATATTCTGCTGTGCCCAATCTTATTTTACACATTGGCTGGTATTTATATAAAGCTTATTCTTGCAAAATTTAGTAGCCATATCTTTCATAGTTTCTAATTAAATAGCTTTTAACTCCCCTTTGTTACATTATTTTTTGTTTTCCGGGAGTGGTTATATGAGAGCTTTTGTCAAATATGGACCGATTCCTACAAAATTTGATATACTGACCAATAGTTGCATAAAACTTCTCTTCTCTAAATGTAGTCGTTATAGGTATTACAATTGTAATCAATTTATCAGCATTAATGTGATTCCCGGGGCGGGGTTATATGGGAGCTCCAACAAAATGTGAACCAAATTCGCCCATTTTCAGTACACAACTTCTGTTACATATCAAAAATACTTTTGTACAATTTTGTCTACCTAGCTCTTGTAGTTAAGGAGCTATCGCGCTTTTATCTGACGGACATAAATCCCCTTTTCTTTTTGTATTTTTGTGTTTCCGTAAGTTTTTTATATGGGAGCTATGGTCAAATGGTGACCGATTTTGACAAAATTTTGCACACTGGCTGGCATTGAGATAAGACTTCTTTGTGCTGAATTTTTTGGCCTATTACAGTTTATCATTTATTGGCATTTAAGTGTATTTCAGCCGGAATTAAGGCTGTTTCCGTAAGATTTTTGTATAGGAGTTATGTTGAAATTTGAACAGATTTCGCCTAGTGCTTATGTTAAACTTCTAGATACCAAATTTTGTCATCATAGCTATTATAATTTGTCATTTATCAGCAAATAAGCGATTAGCCCAGACGAGGTTATACGGGAGCTATGGTTAAATGTGAACCGATTTTTCCCGATTTCAATAACAAAATTTTCCAAGAAATGAAGGTTTTCGTTAAGGTTTTAATGTGCCAACAACAGACAGACAGACAGACAAACAGACAGACAGACAGACAGAAAGACAAACAGACAGACAGACAGACAGACAGACAGCCAGATAGACAGACAGACAGACAGACAGAAAGACAGATAGACAGATAGACAAACAGACAGACAGACAGACAGACAGACAGACAGACAGATAGACAGACAGACAGACAGACAGACAGACAGACAGACAGACAGACAGACAGACAGACAGACATTGCTCAATCGTCTTAGAATTCCGTCTAAGGATTCAAAATATACTTCAATTTTGGTTTGTAAGCCAATATTAAGGAAACTACAATCGGAATGACAATCTCAATATACCCCCATTCTTTTTGATGGTGGGTATAAAAATTTTATGTAGAAAATATTTCTATACAAAAAATGTGAAATATATGGAAAATTTTTCTATACAAAAAAAAATTATGTAAAATTTTTCTATACAAAAAATTTTATATGAAAAGTTTTTCTTTTAAAAAATAGAAAATTTTTCCACGCAGAAAACCGAGTTTTGAAAAATTTTATGTTGAAAATTTTTCTATACAAAAAATATGAAATATAAGGAAAATGTTTCTCTACCAAAAAATTATATGTAAAAAATTTTCTGTACAAAAAATTGTATATGAAAATTTGTTCTATTAAAAAAATTAAAAGATTTTCCAAAGAAAAAAATTTTATGTTGAAAATTTTTCTATACAAAAAATATGAAATGTATAGAGCATTTTTCTATGAAAAAAAAATCTATGCAAAAAATTTTTTATACCAAAAATTTCATATAGAAATTTCTCTATTAAAAAAATGAAAAATTTTTCCATACAAAAAAATTTTATGTCGAAAATTTTTCTATACAAAAAATATGAAATATATGAAAATTTTTTTTGTACAAAAAATTTTATCAAAAAATAACAAAATATAACAAAATAGTCGGGATGTAAATATTATTCAAAAAGAAGTGTATTTGCATTTGATCCCAAATCTGTTTACAAAATTTTCTATACAAAAAATTTTATATGGATATTTTTTCTACTAAAAAAATAAAAAATTCTTTAATACAAAAAAATTTTATGTTGAAAATTTTTCTATACAAAAAATATGAAATATATGGAATATCTTTCTATAAAACAAATTTTATGCAAAAAAATTTTCTATACAAAAAATTTTATATGGAAAGTTTTTCTATTAAAGAAATTAAAAGTTTTTCCATACAAAAAAATTTTATTTTGAAATTTTTCTATAAAAAAAATATGAAATATATGGAAAATTTGATGTAAAAAATTTTCTATACTAAAAATTTAATACGGAAATTTTTGCTTTAAAAAAAAAAAGTTGTGTTGATATTTTTTATACAAAAAAATTTAAATATATGGAAAATTTTTCTATGAAAAAAAAATTGTATGGAAAAAATTTCCCAACCATAAATTTCATATGGAAATTTTTTCTATTAAAAAAATTAAAAATTTTATGTCGAAAATTTTTCTATACAAAAAATATGAAATATATGGAAAAATTTTCTATACAAAAAAATTGTATGTAAAAAATTTTCTATACAAGTCTTACTTAAAACCTTATGTGGCGCCATCTATATATCAGGGTTCAATAATAATAAGTTTTTTAAAAATATTGAGTTTTAACATTTTTGAGACAAAAACGAATTAACCAAACTAAACAAAACATTCATTATAACTCTCTGCATTTTATTGGCAATTTCAAGGTATTTTTCAAAAATTTTTAGGTCTACGAAGTTATAAGCAAAAATGTAAATTAAGACAAATTTTTGTGAAATTTAAAAAAATAAAAATTTAAAATTACGTACATAATTCGCACGATATTACGACATTCCAACTGGAACAAGGGGTCCTTCTCTCAGAAAATGAGCTATATCCGATTTTATTTTTAGACTCATTGAAAGGGACCTACATTTTAAATCCGGCACCGAACAGTAAATGCATTAGTTAGAGAAGTTTTACATAGCCTAATAGTCAATAACAATTGGCTAGCTGAGTTATGAGGTGGGTTTGGCCGGGGATCGAACTTGGGACCTCTGGTATGTAAGGCGAATGACTAACCTGCTATACCACGGCGGTTCATAATTAAAAAGTTGATTTACTAAAAATGCTATATCTCATAAACTAATAGTCAGACCGATATTAGATTTATACACATATCGTTTAAAGGTTTAATCTAACTTCAAAACGTATGTGTTAAATACTAGTGGCGTCATCTATGTATCAGGACACGATAATTATAATTTTTTTCAAAATATTAAAATATTGACTTTAATTTTTTTTTTACCCAAAAACGATTTAGCCAAATTAAATGAAGTTGTTGTCATGGCACTCTGTATTATATTGGTAATTTCAAAATATTTTTAGAAAATTTTTAGGTCTCCCCTTTTCGAAGTTATAAGCAAAAATGTAAAATAAGACAATTTTTTTTTTTAAATTTAAAAAACTAAAAACTCAAAATTTGAATAGAAAAATGTTTAAAACTTATTAAGAACCCCACTGTGCCCCTTTTAAACTTACATTTTACTTAAAATATACTTTTTTTCCTTTTGAAAATATTCCCTTAAATTGCTCCAGCTGTTGATGTGTTAATGATGTTGAACATGCACAAATAAATGAAAACTTTTGAGCGTTTTTTTGCAAAAAGAAAAAAATTATTTATTATCATAAATAAAAAGGGTTGGTTTTAAATTGTACATTTGTTTTATACATATTTAATTGTTAACTTTTTTTTATCGCGAGAAGTCAAAAAGAAAGCAAAAAAATTAAAAATGTACAAAAAGGTACGGACGGGAACCGATAAGAGTTTGTATTTTTAAAAGCAAGATTTTGCTTAAAATTTTTAAGCTGCTTAAATCACCCTTTTAAAGCTGAAAATAACTATTCAAGCTAAAATTTAAGAAGAAAGTGTCACTTTAGATTTGTCTTGGCTACATTCAAAATTTTCTTTTTATAACAAATTTTCTGCTTCCTTTTAACATCTTTCTTACAACAATATTTTTCGAATTCCTCATCCTTTGATTCCTTTAAATCCAAACTAACTTCCTAAGTAAAGGTCAACAGATTTAGTTAATCACTTATCAAATTTTTTCAATCTCAATATTTCCATCATAACTTTTGTAAAATCCTCCCTAGAATAAAAACTAATTTTTTACTCTATTCCTCATATCCTGATTTGTTTTTTTATCCAAGCATCAGAAGTTATGCATAAATTTTATAACCCTTTCATCTAGAAATCCTTTTAAGTCCTGTCATAGAAGCAATTGATTTTTTTTACTACTAGTTAAAATTGTATCCTTTATCGATATCAATATTTATTTTATGTAGGACACTTGAAAAAGTATTAAGCAAGAAATTTCAATTTGCTTAAATTTTATCCTCAGAAAATTGAAATATTCATTGCACAGGACTATCTTAACAAAGTAAAAGTAAATCTTGTTTGAAACAACTAAAAGTATGCAGCAGAAAAATAAAACATGATTTAACAAAAACGGACAAAAATAAATTTAATTCTGTTTCTATTCTAAAGCTGTTCTAAATTTCTTTTAGAAATGTTACTAGTTCTGTATCCTGTTCTGTTCCTAGTTCTTTTCCTAGTTCTGTTCTAGTTCTGTTCTAGTTCTGTTCTAGTTCTGTTCTAGTTCTGTTCTAGTTCTGTTCTAGTTCTGTTCTAGTTCTGTTCTAGTTCTGTTCTAGTTCTGTTCTAGTTCTGTTCTAGTTCTGTTCTAGTTCTGTTCTAGTTCTGTTCTAGTTCTGTTCTAGTTCTGTTCTAGTTCTGTTCTAGTTCTGTTCTAGTTCTGTTCTAGTTCTGTTCTAGTTCTGTTCTAGTTCTGTTCTAGTTCTGTTCTAGTTCTGTTCTAGTTCTGTTCTAGTTCTGTTCTAGTTCTGTTCTAGTTCTGTTCTAGTTCTGTTCTAGTTCTGTTCTAGTTCTGTTCTAGTTCTGTTCTAGTTCTGTTCTAGTTCTGTTCTAGTTCTGTTCTAGTTCTGTTCTAGTTCTGTTCTAGTTCTGTTCTAGTTCTGTTCTAGTTCTGTTCTAGTTCTGTTCTAGTTCTGTTCTAGTTCTGTTCTAGTTCTGTTCTAGTTCTGTTCTAGTTCTGTTCTAGTTCTGTTCTAGTTCTGTTCTAGTTCTGTTCTAGTTCTGTTCTAGTTCTGTTCTAGTTCTGTTCTAGTTCTGTTCTAGTTCTGTTCTAGTTCTGTTCTAGTTCTGTTCTAGTTCTGTTCTAGTTCTGTTCTAGTTCTGTTCTAGTTCTGTTCTAGTTCTGTTCTAGTTCTGTTCTAGTTCTGTTCTAGTTCTGTTCTAGTTCTGTTCTAGTTCTGTTCTAGTTCTGTTCTAGTTCTGTTCTAGTTCTGTTCTAGTTCTGTTCTAGTTCTGTTCTAGTTCTGTTCTAGTTCTGTTCTAGTTCTGTTCTAGTTCTGTTCTAGTTCTGTTCTAGTTCTGTTCTAGTTCTGTTCTAGTTCTGTTCTAGTTCTGTTCTAGTTCTGTTCTAGTTCTGTTCTAGTTCTGTTCTAGTTCTGTTCTAGTTCTGTTCTAGTTCTGTTCTAGTTCTGTTCTAGTTCTGTTCTAGTTCTGTTCTAGTTCTGTTCTAGTTCTGTTCTAGTTCTGTTCTAGTTCTGTTCTAGTTCTGTTCTAGTTCTGTTCTAGTTCTGTTCTAGTTCTGTTCTAGTTCTGTTCTAGTTCTGTTCTAGTTCTGTTCTAGTTCTGTTCTAGTTCTGTTCTAGTTCTGTTCTAGTTCTGTTCTAGTTCTGTTCTAGTTCTGTTCTAGTTCTGTTCTAGTTCTGTTCTAGTTCTGTTCTAGTTCTGTTCTAGTTCTGTTCTAGTTCTGTTCTAGTTCTGTTCTAGTTCTGTTCTAGTTCTGTTCTAGTTCTGTTCTAGTTCTGTTCTAGTTCTGTTCTAGTTCTGTTCTAGTTCTGTTCTAGTTTTGTTCTAGTTCTGTTCTAGTTCTGTTCTAGTTCTGTTCTAGTTCTGTTCTAGTTCTGTTCTAGTTCTGTTCTAGTTCTGTTCTAGTTCTGTTCTAGTTCTGTTCTAGTTCTGTTCTAGTTCTGTTCTAGTTCTGTTCTAGTTCTGTTCTAGTTCTGCTCTAGTTCTGTTCTAGTTCTGTTCTAGTTCTGTTCTAGTTCTGTTCTAGTTCTGTTCTAGTTCTGTTCTAGTTCTGTTCTAGTTCTGTTCTAGTTCTGTTCTAGTTCTGTTCTAGTTCTGTTCTAGTTCTGTTCTAGTTCTGTTCTAGTTCTGTTCTAGTTCTGTTCTAGTTCTGTTCTAGTTCTGTTCTAGTTCTGTTCTAGTTCTGTTCTAGTTCTGGGCCCTTACCGCGTAACTCGATTCGAAAAGTAAAATCTTTCGAAAGAAATTTCCGAATCGAAAGGTTCACCGTACTGTGTAAGTCGTTCGAAACGAACACAGTGTTGTATTCACAAACATAAGGGAAAATTTGTGGAAATGTTGGTAGCACTGCTGTTTGACACACAAATTTCCCAAAACAAAACATATTAATAGCAATTTCAAGTAATTTTTAAATAATTGTATAATATAGATTGCGTTTCCTTATGGTTCGATGATGGAAATGATACGGTGCCTGAAAGAGTCCAAAGAAAATTAATTAGAGACTCTTCAAACATAATGGATCTTTCTAATAAAATGTGAATGACCATATACACCCACAATTAAATTGGCAATTAGAACAATTTAATAAATTAGCACAATTAAATTAGAGTATATTGTTTAACAATTTCCAATTCATGGTTTAGAATAGCTTTCTTCATTTCCAATTGTTGGACCTTTCTTTTGGATTTTTCCAACTTCGTTACTTTTTTGAAATCGAATTTTTCTTTTAGTAGTTTAATTTTTCTATTTCAAGTTGAATTTTTTCTTTTTAAAGTTAAATTTCTAAATTTAATTTAGGAGTTCGAGCTTATACATGCTATGTTGTACATCATAACTTCGTCTTAAATATTTTTGGAGCCCTTCATTAAATTCTTTCAAAACAGTTATTGAACTCTCTTGGTATGCTATTTATACCCTTCACCACCATAGGTGGAAAGGGTAGTATAAGTTTGTGCTGATAGAAATATTTGTCTTAGACCCAAATTTTAGTATACCAACAGGCTTAGAATCACTTTCTGAATCGATTTAGCGATGTCCGTCCGTCCGTCTGGCTGGCTGGATCCCCATGTAAACCTTGTAATCAAACTACAGGTCGCAATTCTAAAGATAATTTAATGAAATTTGGCACAGATCATTTTTTGATAATGGGACCATGGCTATTGAAATTAGTCAAAATCAGTCCATTATTTATGGTACTTCCCATAGGCCCCACTTCCCGGAATTGACATATTGGCCACAAATATCAATATTTTTCATGAAATTTAAAACAAATACTGCTTATATAAACTAAAATCACTGTACCAAATTTCGCTCCCATACAAACTCTTCTTTAAAAACGCACTAAATGAGACAAAAAAATCACTAATACGCTTGTAAATCTAAAGATAATGAACATTTTGAGTTTATTTTTTGCATACATAATTTTTGTAACAACTGTTATCAATTTGCCAAATTTCGAGATAATCGGTCCACATTTGACCCTAGCTCTCATTTAAGTCCAAATGACGGAAACATTTGAAGTGGAGGAATTGAAATTTTCATTTAAATTATTTTCAAGACTACATCTTCGTATTAATGTTGGCACATTGTGTGATTAGCTTTTTGATCCAAACTCTTATAGCTTCATCTATCGAAAGAAAATTGGACGTTTGCTGTTCTAATCTGCTTGGTCCACCTCCAGTCCCAGAAATGCTGCTACGGCTCCTATGACATTTGCTTTTACGTTATTTTTGTAGAAAGCCCAAACCTAAAAATAAATTACTTTTTTCCAGCCCTTGACATCACGATCAGGCGTGAAATCACTGCAACTTTTTCCACATATGACTTAATTTGTTTTTGGCATCAAGGACATTTAAATGTCCCTTTGCCAATCCATGATGCCTTGTCATATATTCCACCATATTGTTTTTTGTTTGTGTAAATATATTTTTTCGGAATATTCCTTAAAAATGTTAACAATACAAATCTATTATTTGAATCACTTTATAAAAATGGATTTTTATTTAAAAAAGTATAATTTCTATAAATACTTACATTTTTCTCAACTGTCACTACCTAAATAGCTTTCGAACAATTTCCTATCATTTTAAACGACAAAAATGTCCGTTTTCGTAATACACAGTTGCATTTACGAAAGGGAAATTTATTTGTCGAAAGCGAAAAAAACTTGTCCGCACTTTCGAAACAAAACATACGAAGATCGTATTAGACAGTACCATTTGTACGAACTCGAAAATTTTCCGTTTCGAATCGAGTTACGCGGTAACCCCCCTGTTCTAGTTCTGTTCTAGTTCTGTTCTAGTTCTGTTCTAGTTCTGTTCTAGTTCTGTTCTAGTTCTGTTCTAGTTCTGTTCTAGTTCTGTTCTAGTTCTGTTCTAGTTCTGTTCTAGTTCTGTTCTAGTTCTGTTCTAGTTCTGTTCTAGTTCTGTTCTAGTTCTGTTCTAGTTCTGTTCTAGTTCTGTTCTAGTTCTGTTCTAGTTCTGTTCTAGTTCTGTTCTAGTTCTGTTCTAGTTCTGTTCTAGTTCTGTTCTAGTTCTGTTCTAGTTCTGTTCTAGTTCTGTTCTAGTTCTGTTCTAGTTCTGTTCTAGTTCTGTTCTAGTTCTGTTCTGTTCTAGTTCTGTTCTAGTTCTGTTCTAGTTCTGTTCTAGTTCTGTTCTAGTTCTGTTCTAGTTCTGTTCTAGTTCTGTTCTAGTTCTGTTCTAGTTCTGTTCTAGTTCTGTTCTAGTTCTGTTCTAGTTCTGTTCTAGTTCTGTTCTAGTTCTGTTCTAGTTCTGTTCTAGTTCTGTTCTAGTTCTGTTCTAGTTCTGTTCTAGTTCTGTTCTAGTTCTGTTCTAGTTCTGTTCTAGTTCTGTTCTAGTTCTGTTCTAGTTCTGTTCTAGTTCTGTTCTAGTTCTGTTCTAGTTCTGTTCTAATTCTGTTCTAGTTCTGTTCTAGTTCTGTTCTAGTTCTGTTCTAGCTCTGTTCTAGTTCTGTTCTAGTTCTGTTCTAGTTCTGTTCTAGTTCTGTTCTAGTTCTGTTCTAGTTCTGTTCTAGTTCTAGTTCTAGTTCTGTTCTAGTTCTGTTCTAGTTCTGTTCTAGTTCTGTTCTAGTTCTGTTCTAGTTCTGTTCTAGTTCTGTTCTAGTTCTGTTCTAGTTCTGTTCTAGTTCTGTTCTAGTTCTGTTCTAGTTCTGTTCTAGTTCTGTTCTAGTTCTGTTCTAGTTCTGTTCTAGTTCTGTTCTAGTTCTGTTCTAGTTCTGTTCTAGTTCTGTTCTAGTTCTGTTCTAGTTCTGTTCTAGTTCTGTTCTAGTTCTGTTCTAGTTCTGTTCTAGTTCTGTTCTAGTTCTGTTCTAGTTCTGTTCTAGTTCTGTTCTAGTTCTGTTCTAGTTCTGTTCTAGTTCTGTTCTAGTTCTGTTCTAGTTCTGTTCTAGTTCTGTTCTAGTTCTGTTCTAGTTCTGTTCTAGTTCTGTTCTAGTTCTGTTCTAGTTCTGTTCTAGTTCTGTTCTAGTTCTTTCTAGTTCTGTTCTAGTTCTGTTCTAGTTCTGTTCTAGTTCTGTTCTAGTTCTGTTCTAGTTCTGTTCTAGTTCTGTTCTAGTTCTGTTCTAGTTCTGTTCTAGTTCTGTTCTAGTTCTGTTCTAGTTCTGTTCTAGTTCTGTTCTAGTTCTGTTCTAGTTCTGTTCTAGTTCTGTTCTAGTTCTGTTCTAGTTCTGTTCTAGTTCTGTTCTAGTTCTGTTCTAGTTCTGTTCTAGTTCTGTTCTAGTTCTGTTCTAGTTCTGTTCTAGTTCTGTTCTAGTTCTGTTCTAGTTCTGTTCTAGTTCTGTTCTAGTTCTGTTCTAGTTCTGTTCTAGTTCTGTTCTAGTTCTGTTCTAGTTCTGTTCTAGTTCTGTTCTAGTTCTGTTCTAGTTCTGTTCTAGTTCTGTTCTAGTTCTGTTCTAGTTCTGTTCTAGTTCTGTTCTAGTTCTGTTCTAGTTCTGTTCTAGTTCTGTTCTAGTTCTGTTCTAGTTCTGTTCTAGTTCTGTTCTAGTTCTGTTCTAGTTCTGTTCTAGTTCTGTTCTAGTTCTGTTCTAGTTCTGTTCTAGTTCTGTTCTAGTTCTGTTCTAGTTCTGTTCTAGTTCTGTTCTAGTTCTGTTCTAGTTCTGTTCTAGTTCTGTTCTAGTTCTGTTCTAGTTCTGTTCTAGTTCTGTTCTAGTTCTGTTCTAGTTCTGTTCTAGTTCTGTTCTAGTTCTGTTCTAGTTCTGTTCTAGTTCTGTTCTAGTTCTGTTCTAGTTCTGTTCTAGTTCTGTTCTAGTTCTGTTCTAGTTCTGTTCTAGTTCTGTTCTAGTTCTGTTCTAGTTCTGTTCTAGTTCTGTTCTAGTTCTGTTCTAGTTCTGTTCTAGTTCTGTTCTAGTTCTGTTCTAGTTCTGTTCTAGTTCTGTTCTAGTTCTGTTCTAGTTCTGTTCTAGTTCTGTTCTAGTTCTGTTCTAGTTCTGTTCTAGTTCTGTTCTAGTTCTGTTCTAGTTCTGTTCTAGTTCTGTTCTAGTTCTGTTCTAGTTCTGTTCTAGTTCTGTTCTAGTTCTGTTCTAGTTCTGTTCTAGTTCTGTTCTAGTTCTGTTCTAGTTCTGTTCTAGTTCTGTTCTAGTTCTGTTCTAGTTCTGTTCTAGTTCTGTTCTAGTTCTGTTCTAGTTCTGTTCTAGTTCTGTTCTAGTTCTGTTCTAGTTCTGTTCTAGTTCTGTTCTAGTTCTGTTCTAGTTCTGTTCTAGTTCTGTTCTAGTTCTGTTCTAGTTCTGTTCTAGTTCTGTTCTAGTTCTGTTCTAGTTCTGTTCTAGTTCTGTTCTAGTTCTGTTCTAGTTCTGTTCTAGTTCTGTTCTAGTTCTGTTCTAGTTCTGTTCTAGTTCTGTTCTAGTTCTGTTCTAGTTCTGTTCTAGTTCTGTTCTAGTTCTGTTCTAGTTCTGTTCTAGTTCTGTTCTAGTTCTGTTCTAGTTCTGTTCTAGTTCTGTTCTAGTTCTGTTCTAGTTCTGTTCTAGTTCTGTTCTAGTTCTGTTCTAGTTCTGTTCTAGTTCTGTTCTAGTTCTGTTCTAGTTCTGTTCTAGTTCTGTTCTAGTTCTGTTCTAGTTCTGTTCTAGTTCTGTTCTAGTTCTGTTCTAGTTCTGTTCTAGTTCTGTTCTAGTTCTGTTCTAGTTCTGTTCTAGTTCTGTTCTAGTTCTGTTCTAGTTCTGTTCTAGTTCTGTTCTAGTTCTGTTCTAGTTCTGTTCTAGTTCTGTTCTAGTTCTGTTCTAGTTCTGTTCTAGTTCTGTTCTAGTTCTGTTCTAGTTCTGTTCTAGTTCTGTTCTAGTTCTGTTCTAGTTCTGTTCTAGTTCTGTTCTAGTTCTGTTCTAGTTCTGTTCTAGTTCTGTTCTAGTTCTGTTCTAGTTCTGTTCTAGTTCTGTTCTAGTTCTGTTCTAGTTCTGTTCTAGTTCTGTTCTAGTTCTGTTCTAGTTCTGTTCTAGTTCTGTTCTAGTTCTGTTCTAGTTCTGTTCTAGTTCTGTTCTAGTTCTGTTCTAGTTCTGTTCTAGTTCTGTTCTAGTTCTGTTCTAGTTCTGTTCTAGTTCTGTTCTAGTTCTGTTCTAGTTCTGTTCTAGTTCTGTTCTAGTTCTGTTCTAGTTCTGTTCTAGTTCTGTTCTAGTTCTGTTCTAGTTCTGTTCTAGTTCTGTTCTAGTTCTGTTCTAGTTCTGTTCTAGTTCTGTTCTAGTTCTGTTCTAGTTCTGTTCTAGTTCTGTTCTAGTTCTGTTCTAGTTCTGTTCTAGTTCTGTTCTAGTTCTGTTCTAGTTCTGTTCTAGTTCTGTTCTAGTTCTGTTCTAGTTCTGTTCTAGTTCTGTTCTAGTTCTGTTCTAGTTCTGTTCTAGTTCTGTTCTAGTTCTGTTCTAGTTCTGTTCTAGTTCTGTTCTAGTTCTGTTCTAGTTCTGTTCTAGTTCTGTTCTAGTTCTGTTCTAGTTCTGTTCTAGTTCTGTTCTAGTTCTGTTCTAGTTCTGTTCTAGTTCTGTTCTAGTTCTGTTCTAGTTCTGTTCTAGTTCTGTTCTAGTTCTGTTCTAGTTCTGTTCTAGTTCTGTTCTAGTTCTGTTCTAGTTCTGTTCTAGTTCTGTTCTAGTTCTGTTCTAGTTCTGTTCTAGTTCTGTTCTAGTTCTGTTCTAGTTCTGTTCTAGTTCTGTTCTAGTTCTGTTCTAGTTCTGTTCTAGTTCTGTTCTAGTTCTGTTCTAGTTCTGTTCTAGTTCTGTTCTAGTTCTGTTCTAGTTCTGTTCTAGTTCTGTTCTAGTTCTGTTCTAGTTCTGTTCTAGTTCTGTTCTAGTTCTGTTCTAGTTCTGTTCTAGTTCTGTTCTAGTTCTGTTCTAGTTCTGTTCTAGTTCTGTTCTAGTTCTGTTCTAGTTCTGTTCTAGTTCTGTTCTAGTTCTGTTCTAGTTCTGTTCTAGTTCTGTTCTAGTTCTGTTCTAGTTCTGTTCTAGTTCTGTTCTAGTTCTGTTCTAGTTCTGTTCTAGTTCTGTTCTAGTTCTGTTCTAGTTCTGTTCTAGTTCTGTTCTAGTTCTGTTCTAGTTCTGTTCTAGTTCTGTTCTAGTTCTGTTCTAGTTCTGTTCTAGTTCTGTTCTAGTTCTGTTCTAGTTCTGTTCTAGTTCTGTTCTAGTTCTGTTCTAGTTCTGTTCTAGTTCTGTTCTAGTTCTGTTCTAGTTCTGTTCTAGTTCTGTTCTAGTTCTGTTCTAGTTCTGTTCTAGTTCTGTTCTAGTTCTGTTCTAGTTCTGTTCTAGTTCTGTTCTAGTTCTGTTCTAGTTCTGTTCTAGTTCTGTTCTAGTTCTGTTCTAGTTCTGTTCTAGTTCTGTTCTAGTTCTGTTCTAGTTCTGTTCTAGTTCTGTTCTAGTTCTGTTCTAGTTCTGTTCTAGTTCTGTTCTAGTTCTGTTCTAGTTCTGTTCTAGTTCTGTTCTAGTTCTGTTCTAGTTCTGTTCTAGTTCTGTTCTAGTTCTGTTCTAGTTCTGTTCTAGTTCTGTTCTAGTTCTGTTCTAGTTCTGTTCTAGTTCTGTTCTAGTTCTGTTCTAGTTCTGTTCTAGTTCTGTTCTAGTTCTGTTCTAGTTCTGTTCTAGTTCTGTTCTAGTTCTGTTCTAGTTCTGTTCTAGTTCTGTTCTAGTTCTGTTCTAGTTCTGTTCTAGTTCTGTTCTAGTTCTGTTCTAATTCTGTTCTAGTTCTGTTCTAGTTCTGTTCTAGTTCTGTTCTAGTTCTGTTCTAGTTCTGTTCCAGTTCTGTTCTAGTTCTGTTCTAGTTCTGTTCTAGTTCTGTTCTAGTTCTGTTCTAGTTCTGTTCTAGTTCTGTTCTAGTTTTGAATTGACCTTTTCTGCTCTGTTTTTAATTACTTTTTCCGCGGCTTTTGAAACAACTTTAAACCTCCACCAATTCTGGTCTAATATCCATTTGAGTTTTAAGCCAAAAACTATTTTTTTGAAAGTTTATATTGCCAAACTAAAATAGACTTTAAGCTAAAATAACTCACGTTTTGTTGGTTTTGTTGCCGCAATTTTTCAATTTTTATTCTTTGAATACGTTGTAATATGGTCACAAAAAGTTTTTGGCCTGCAAAAAAGAAGATAGAGAAAAAATATGATTAAAAAAAGGATTTGAAAAAATAACAGCTTTATTAAAACCTATGAAAGGAGCAATAATATAAAGTAATATTTAATTAAATTTAATCCTTCTGTTAAAGTAGAAACAGATATTTAATATAGAAATGTTAGTGATATTTTGTTTTGGAATAAGAGGGGGGGGGGGGGTCTTGCTTTAATACTTAAAAATAATAAAAAGTTTGAGGGCTGAAGTTTCGGTTGTTAAACAAAAAATTAAGCATTTTTGGATGTTTTAATCATAATGACCTAAAGAGCAAGAATTTATATAAAACTTAACGAAAAAATTATTTGCAAGCAAATTACAAATACAATTTATAATGTAACTTAGAATCATGTTGTCATCATTAATCGAACTTGTTTACTACCAGCGAATATTGAAGTTTTTTTTAAATCTATTTGAAATATACACCCGCCAAGAAAAGTCCTTCGATAAATACGTTCCATTTTTATAACCTTAAAAAAAATTAATAAACTCTTGAAATCTTAAACAAAGTAAAAAATCCTTTTAACTTAAAGCGTGTCAAAGGAATTTTTAAATATAAATCCTTCAATTTATTTCCTTTCTACCATGAGACAAACAAATTGAAGGAATTTATTAAAAAAAATCTGAGTAAGAAAAAACTGAACCCTTTTGCGATAAGACACCACCAGCCAGAGATAACTTGATTATGAAAATATTTGCATTAAAATTAATAACAAATGACATTTGGAATTTTGAATTTGAAATTATTTTTTCTCGCTTAAGAAAAATGACACCCTTCGAAGAAAAATGCAGAGTAAAATGCTGACAAAGCATAATTTTAAAAATGTATAAGAAAACTCCATTTTAAGGACTAATTTTCAAGAAATGCTAAAAATTCAAATTAGTAAAGAAACGGAGAAATAAATTAGGGATACAAATAATTAAGGACAAAAATAATCCCGCAACGTGATTTGACTCAAGTAAGAATTAACACAAATAAAGCAGAACAGAAAGGAGCGCAAAGGAACTGGAACGGAACTAGAACAGAACTAGAATAGAACAAGAACAGAACTAGAACAGAACTAGAACAGAACTAGAACAGAACTAGAACAGAACTAGAACAGAACTAGAACAGAACTAGAACAGAACTAGAACAGAACTAGAACAGAACTAGAACAGAACCAGAACAGAACTAGAACAGAACTAGAACATAACTAGAACAGAACTAGAACAGAACTAGAACAGAACTAGAACAGAACTAGAACAGAACTAGAACAGAACTAGAACAGAACTAGAACAGAACTAGAACAGAACTAGAACAGAACTAGAACAGAACTAGAACAGAACTAGAACAGAACTAGAACAGAACTAGAACAGAACTAGAACAGAACTAGAACAGAACTAGAACAGAACTAGAACAGAACTAGAACAGAACTAGAACAGAACTAGAACAGAACTAGAACAGAACTAGAACAGAACTAGAACAGAACTAGAACAGAACTAGAACAGAACTAGAACAGAACTAGAACAGAACTAGAACAGAACTAGAACAGATCTAGAACAGAACTAGAACAGAACTAGAACAGAACTAGAACAGAACTAGAACAGAACTAGAACAGAACTAGAACAGAACTAGAACAGAACTAGAACAGAACTAGAACAGAACTAGAACAGAACTAGAACAGAACTAGAACAGAACTAGAACAGAACTAGAACAGAACTAGAACAGAACTAGAACAGAACTAGAACAGAACTAGAACAGAACTAGAACAGAACTAGAACAGAACTAGAACAGAACTAGAACAGAACTAGAACAGAACTAGAACAGAACTAGAACAGAACTAGAACAGAACTAGAACAGAACTAGAACAGAACTAGAACAGAACTAGAACAGAACTAGAACAGAACTAGAACAGAACTAGAACAGAACTAGAACAGAACTAGAACAGAACTAGAACAGAACTAGAACAGAACTAGAACAAAACTAGAACAGAACTAGAACAGAACTAGAACAGAACTAGAACAGAACTAGAACAGAACTAGAACAGAACTAGAACAGAACTAGAACAGAACTAGAACAGAACTAGAACAGAACTAGAACAGAACTAGAACAGAACTAGAACAGAACTAGAACAGAACTAGAACAGAACTAGAACAGAACTAGAACAGAACTAGAACAGAACTAGAACAGAACTAGAACAGAACTAGAACAGAA
Organism: Stomorhina lunata; assembly: GCA_933228675.1. Classification (NCBI taxonomy): domain Eukaryota; kingdom Metazoa; phylum Arthropoda; class Insecta; order Diptera; family Rhiniidae; genus Stomorhina; species Stomorhina lunata. Next base: position 14,429,277 of record OW121741.1, read on the forward strand.
CTAGAACAGAACTAGAACAGAACTAGAACAGAACTAGAACAGAACTAGAACAGAACTAGAACAGAACTAGAACAGAACTAGAACAGAACTAGAACAGAACTAGAACAGAACTAGAACAGAACTAGAACAGAACTAGAACAGAACTAGAACAGAACTAGAACAGAACTAGAACAGAACTAGAACAGAACTAGAACAGAACTAGAACAGAACTAGAACAGAACTAGAACAGAACTAGAACAGAACTAGAACAGAACTAGAACAGAACTAGAACAGAACTAGAACAGAACTAGAACAGAACTAGAACAGAACTAGAACAGAACTAGAACAGAACTAGAACAGAACTAGAACAGAACTAGAACAGAACTAGAACAGAACTAGAACAGAACTAGAACATAACTAGGAATAGAACTGGAAACAGAACTAGAAACAGAACTCAAAACGGAACTATAAACTTAACTAGGAACAGATTTAGGAGCAGAACTAGAACAGAACTAGGAAGAGAACTGGGAACAGATCTAGGAACAGAACTAGAACAGAACTAGGAAGAGAACTGGGAACAGATCTATGAACAGAACTAGAACAGAACTGGGAACAGAATTTAGAACAAAATTTCGATCAGAACTAAAATAGTGCTAAGAACTGAACTAGAACTAAGCCGCTATGGCTTAGTTGGTTAGCACGTCGACTACTAAGAATAACATTATTTATTCCGCTTGGGTTCATCACTTTTCCTAATTGGTTATTACTATTAATATTAATTGCCAGTGGCTGTTAGCCCTACAGCATTAACATGCCGTCAATGTAAAATAAATAAAATTGGCTATAGAACAAAAAGATTTTATAATGCAACTATCGGACAACAGATGACGCAACTAAACTGTTATACATATAAAAGACATAACGTGCAATTTTTGCTTGTCCTGTCAAAACTATTACAACCTTTTTTGTCTTTAAAATTTATTTAAATTAGAATGACAAACCTTTCGTCTTTCTGACTTAAAAAAGGATGAATTACACAAATCACTATTACAAAGTCAAATCTTCTCCATTGGCAACGAATGAAATAAATTTCTTAAAATATTTCATCACTCCCTCACAATTTTCTTTATGTTCTGAAATCATATTTCAAATAAAAATATTTTTGAGTAACTCTCCAATTTGTTTACTTGCTGCTGGTTCCATATACGAAACGATAAAAATTTAGCATTGTCACAAATTTGTTTGGTCCCAGCTGTTGCTTATGGCAAAAATGTGTTTCCGAGTATTTACTACAAAATATTTTATAAGACTGCACACACACACACAAACACACTTTTCATAGCCAAAGAAAGCTCTTTTTTCCCTTTGGAAACAGACATATACGCATTTTTTCATACAAATATTTAAAATATGAACTTAATAAGGACTTAACTCTAAAACACTTCTCGCTCTGCCAAGAAAGTTATATATTCCTATAATAATTTTACTTAAAGCTTTTTCGTTTTACATGTTCTGGATGATTTCAAAAGGGGGGAGGGGAGGGGGACGGACTAAAGTGATTTTTCTTTTCTTCTTGGAAATGAAATGAAAACATTTAAAAAATGATTTTTTAATAAAGATGAAATGATACTTCTTATTTTGGATTATTGTTTAAAGGATTCGTTCGTTTCGAACAAAATTCAAGTACTCACACAAAAAAGTGCTTAATCATAAGAATTATGATTAAACAACATTTTTCATTTATTAACTTATAAATATTTGCTTATATTATATTTTATTGTAAATATAGTCATATAACCCCTACCCCTCCTTATTTGAAAAGGACTTGTTGGGCCACCACCAACTGTTCTGGCCATAAATATTCAAAATTATTACAAAATTTTCTTTAATATCGAAAGGGTTGTCAGTCATGTGAGAAAGGGTTTAATAAAAAAAATTATGAAAATTGTTATAGCTTTAGGGGGTTTTTTGAAGCCAGAAAAGTTAGTGACTTATTTAAATAATATTTAAGTTTTATTGTGGAAATTATATCCAAGCAACTGAAAATAATGTAAAAAACCTCTACAAGGTCAAGGAAAAAAGAATTACGAAGTAGCTATTTAAAAGTTTAAAGTAATTTAATAAAGCTTTTATATACTTAAACAAAGATTTGATGTTAAACATGTTTATATAAAAGCTTTTTTTTCGAACAATAATATTTGTAGAAGAAACTTAAAAAAAAACCTTAATAAAATAAATTGTTAATTAATTTGCTTAAAAAGTTAATTCCTCTTCTTAAAAAAAGTTTTCGTAATTGATCGCAGAAATTTTTTTAGATCATACTTTTGTTATAGAGAATCATAGATCGGAGATCTAAATGATGACATATAATACTTTCTGAAAAACAGTTTTTGAATGAGCTTTTTTAGATATGAAAAGAACTTCAATATAACTTAATAATTCAAATAAAAAAGTTTTGGAAAACAAATTTTTACAAATAAATTTTGTTATGAGAAAAAGCTTTTTGATATAAAGCTTTTATAGAGCAACATAAATAAAAAGCTTTTCTTTTTTCAAAACTTTAAATATTTTGTCCAAAAAAACATTTATCGTTACCATTTTTAACTTGTGGGTAGAAAAAGCTTTTAAAAAGCTCTTAAGAAATTCATGAAACCAAAAGCCAATAAAGTTTTTTCTAAAAAAGTATGATGGAAAGTGTAAAATTACTAAAAATTAAATATTTGAAGGTAGCTTTTTTGTGAGAAAGGCTTTTATTAAGCTCTTAAGCAATTTATGAAAGCTCTTAGATAATTTATAAAACTAAAATCAAGTGAATTTCCTTTTTTGAAATAAGAATAAAGAATTTCTTTAAATTATTAACAATTAAAAATGTTGTGTCGAAACAAAAATGATCAAGAAAAGCTTTTTAAAATTTTCTTTAATTTTATTTTGCTAATCTATCAAAAAACCTTTAAAATTTATATTTTTCTTAACAAAAAGCTTTTCGACTTTTACATATTTTGGAAAAAAAAAATTAACAAATAAAGCTTATTATGACCTTTTTAAGACAAAGCTTCTATAGAGAAACATAAATAAAAAGCTTTTCTTTTTTCAGCACTTGTTATATTTTATCAAAAAAGCCATTTTTAGCCACTTTGAAGGAACTATATAGAAAAAACAATTGTCTTAACAAAAAGCTATAAGTTTTTTAAAACAAAATTTAACAAATAAAGCATATTATGAAAAATAGCTTTTTAAGAAAAAGCTTTAATAGAGGAACATAAATAAAAATCTGTTATTTATTCAACACTTGAAATATTTAGTAAAAAGCTTTTTATAATACTCTTTTTTAACTAGTGGTTGGAAAAAGCTTTTAATAAGCTTTTTAAGTTTTTTAAATATGTAAATAAGTTTTTTTTTTAATTTTTGTAAAAAAGTTAAAAATTACTAAAAATCTAATAACCTTATGAAACGTTTCTTTCCAGAAAAGCTTTTATTAAGCTCTCTTAAGTAATTTATAAAACTAATAGCAAATTCATTTTCTCTTTATTAAATGAAAATAAGAAAAAGTTTTAAATTTATAACTGTAAAAAATTTTGTGTTAAGAAAAGCTTTTTCAAATTTTCATAAATTTGTCTCTGTCAATCTACAAAAAAGCCTTTTAAGGGACCATTTAGAAATAATGATTTTCTTAACAGGATGCTTTTTGTTTTTCACAAATTTTGGAAAATTATAGGAAAAGCTTTTTGAGATAAAGCTTTTATAGTGAAAAATAAATAAGCTTTTCTTTTTCAAAACTTGTAATATTTTCTTAAAAAGGTAAATTTTAGTACTCATTTTTAACTGGCGATAAGAAAAAAGCTTTTATTTAATTTATGAAGTTAAATACTTAAGAAAATAAACTTAAAATTACTAAAAGCTTTTTCAAGATTTCTTAAATTTTTGCCAGTCAATCTATAAAAAGCCTTTGAGGGGACCATTTTAAAATAATGATTATCTTCTCAAAAAGCTTTTAATTTTTCACAAATTTTTTAGTAGTTAAAGAAAAACTTTCCATAAGCTCTTAACTAATTTATGAAACTGAAATCAAATTAAGTTTTTTTTTTTGCAAATAAGAATAAAGAAAAGCTTAAAATTACTAACAGTAAAGCATTTTATGTTGAAATAAAAATTTTATCAAAAAAGCCTTCTTAAATATTTATTTTAATATTTTATTAGATTTTTTTATGCCAACCTTTCAGGAAAAGTTAAAATAACAAAAGACTTAAAAGCTTTGAAAAATGGATTTATATTATTACTAAAAAAATTACTAATAAGTTAAGAAATAAAAGCTTTTTAACAAACTGACTTACTAAAGCTTCTTATAAAAGAATAAAAGCTTTTCTCTTCATTAAGCTTCTTATTAAGCATACAAAGTTTCTTCTTAACGTTTTTTAAAACTCCTGCAAATAAAGCAAATTTTGTTGTTTTATTTAAAAAGCTCTTTATTCAACTTAAAAGATCCATACCACTAAAGCATCATTCATAAAAGCTTTTGTGATAATGTTTAAGATATGAGAAATGTTTTTATATTTTAAAGCTTTCACACGGTATAAAAGCTCTTTAGTGCATAAAACAGAGCTTATTGGAGCCAGATTCTAAGTTTAGTTCGACATTTAGTTTGCGGATCTATCAAATATTCAGTTTAAGATTAAGATAATTGTAGGTTTGTCCAAGTTTTTTCAAGACTTAAGTTTAAATAAATGTTCATTTTTATCAAGTCAAGTCTTAAGTATTTTCTAGAGTTAGGATCATGTTAAGATTCGTAGGTTCGTTTTCAATTTCAGGTTCTACATTTTCAGGCATTTTTTGTAGGATCCGTTCTATGTTCGTTTAGTTAATTTCATGGTTCGTTTCTGGATTAGATATAGATCAGTCAGATCTAGATTCTAATTTATTTTAAGGATTATTTCTTCTATAAAAGAAGTCTTCTAAGATCTAGATTCGTGTACGTTTTAAGGGTTGGTTTCTTCTTTATCTTTATTTCTACTAAGGTCTCAAATGAGCATAGGGCCTCTACATAATATGAGCTACACTCTCCCATACTCGTGAAGCTTGGCAGCAAAGCTCCTAAGAACAGAAAAGGTTTTGTTGAGCCTAAAATTCTTAGTTATACTTCAAAGAAGAGCAGGCTTCTTGAAAGCTTATACGTGATATAGTTGGCTTTTGAGATGTTCCTCGCTACCATTCTACTACTTTCTGCACTTTAATGTCATAAAAGTAAATTTTTTATATACTAAGTCTCAGAGTTACCGTGGCTTAGTTCTGTTTCTAAACATAACTTATAAAATTCTGCCTGGGTTTGAGCCCCAGTCACGGCAGCATCAATTTGTCTATTAAAATTACCACGCCTGAATTGGCGATACGGCATTAATACGCCGTCGATGTAAAAGAAATTTTAGTTTCTTTTTAGTCTAAAAAGAAAACTTTCTTAACAGTGTTAAGAACTTAAAGTTCAAAACATTTTTCAAAATCACTTCTCTTTCACAACTTATTAAAATTTCTTTTTAAACTTCACTTAATGGCACATGCATTAAGATTTATACTCCCCCAACCCCCCCAAACTTTTAACCAAATATAAACCAATTTATGATCCAATTTCCCATTATCAATAATCCAGTCCCCCTCTCGATTTTTAAACAAATAATTTTATGTTTTTATAACTTAATGGCAAAAGGCAATCATAAGCAAATCTTATGATTTTTTTTTTCGTTTACGAACAACAAAAAGCCGAATGTTAATCTTTTGATTTAGATGCTGGGAGACGTGCAACATATAGCCGCAAGATGACGCGTGCAGCTAAAACAACACAAATAAATAAAGGACTATAAAAAAAGAAAGGAAATGAACTCCTGCCTGAAATGAACTGAACAGAGTTCACATCAATAAACCCATTTTCCTTAAAAATGAATATCTGTCGTAAAGGCTTTTAAAAATCCATACATTCATCATAAAAACGAAAATCATATAAAAAAGTAAAGACAAACATGACAACGTATCCTTAAAATGTTGTTGAAATATTTTCAAGATATATGACTTTATTAAAATTATATAATCATAAAAATATTTAAATATATAAAAGAAAGCACAAATACAGTCGCAAACATACCTCAACCCCTCCAAAATGACAATAAACCAAAATAAATACTCCATACGGGAGTTATGACTGAGACCAGTAAAACCTCTTCTCCACTCCATCCCAATTTCCATATACCGCAACAAAACTTTATGGCCTTTGTTTCTGGCTTAAGATACTTACGACTCTTAATCTTCAATAAACCATAAAAATATTCATATTTGTATATAAAAATGAGATAAATAAATCTATAAAATTATTAAATGCATTTCACTCATTCATTTTATGTCATTGCGAATGTCTGGAGATAATATGAGGAGACAAAAACGGAAATAAAAATATGTAATAATGTCATACGATTTCATACATCCATTACGACCGGATAATAGTCAATATTAAGCCTAAATATTTGTCTTATTTACTTTTGGTATTGACTTTATAGCTTTCAAGTCAAAGTGGGTAATAAAATGTGATTGAATTCAACATTTTGATATTTTGTTGCCATATGGCAACATTACTTCATTATAAAATTTTTTATTTTAAAAGTTTTTCTATAGACAAATTTTTGTTAAAAAAAATTTTTCTATAGAAAAATTTTCGTTAACAAAATTTTTCTATAGAAAAATTTTCAAACAAAATTTTTTCTATAGAAAAATTTTCGTAACAAAATTTTTTCTATAGAAAAATTTTCGTAAAAAAATTTTTCTATAGAAAAATTTTCGTTAATAAAATTTTTCTAAACAAAAATTTTCGTAACAAAATTTTTTCTATAGAAAAATTTTCGTAACAAATTTTTTTCTATAGAAAAATTTTCGTAAAAAAATTTTTTCTATAGAAAAATTTTCGTAACAAAATTTTTTCTATAGAAAAATTTTCGTTACAAAATTTTTACTATTGAAAAATTTTCGTTACAAAATTTTTACTATAGAAAAATTTTCGTTACAAAATTTTTACTATAAAAAAATTTTCGTTACAAAATTTTTACTATAAAAAAATTCTCGTTAAAAAAACATTTTTTCTATAGAAAAATTTTCGTTACAAAACAAATTTTTCTATAGAAAAATTTTCGTCACAAAAAAATTTTCTATAGAAAAATTTTCGTTAAAAAAAATTTTCTATAGATAAATTTTCGTTAAAAAAATTTTCGTTAAACAAAAACTTTTCTATAGAAAAACATTCGTTAAAACAAATTTTCTATACAAAAACCTTCGTTAAAAAAAATTCTATAGAAAAATGTTCGTTACAATAATTTTGGTTAAAAAAAAATTTTCTTTGAAAAAATTTTTCTAAAGAAAAATAAAAATTTTTCTATAAAAGACGTTTGTTAAAAAAAATGATTCTATAAAAAAATTTTCTTTAAAAAAAATTTTCTATTTAAAAATAAAAACTTTTCTAAGAAAACTAAAAAAACAAAAATTTTTCTGTTAAATATAAAAATTTTTGTAATTACAAAAATTACAAAAATTTTCTACTGAAAAATTTTCATTTGAAAAATTTTTCTATAGAAAAATTTTCATTATAAAAATTTTTGTAGAGAAAAATTTTCATTATAAAAATTTTTCTAAAGAAAAATTTTCATTATAAAAATTTTTCTAGACAAAAATTTTAATTGTAAAAATTTTTCTAAAGAAAAATTTTCCTTATCAAAATTTTTCTATAGAAAATTTTCATTACAAAAATTTTTCTATAAAAATTATCATTATAAAAGTTTTATAAAAATTTGTCTATAGAAAAATTTTCATTGTAAAAATTTTTCTATAGAAAAATTTACATTGTAAAAATTTTTCTATAGAAAAAATTTCATTATAAAAATTTTTCTATAGAAAAATGTTCATTATAAAAATTGTTCTATAACATTTTACTTTGAAAAAATTTTTTCTCTAAAAAAATTTTTGATATACAATTTTTTCTCTAGAAAAATTTTATAAAATTTTTTTCATAGAAAAATTTTTTATAGAAAAATTTTTGATTTAAAATTTCTCAAAAAATGTTTTTGATATAAAATTTTTCTATGAAAAAATTTTCGATACCAAATTTTTTCTATGAAAAAATTCTTGAATTCATTAGAAAAAAATTTTTGATATAAAATTTTTCTAAAGAAAAATGTTTGATATTAAATTTTTCTATAGAAAAACTTTTGATATAAAATTTTTTCTCTAGAACAATTTTTGATATAAAATTGTTTCTATAGAAAAATTTTCATTATAAAAATTTTTCTATAGAAAATTTTCTATATAAAATTTTTTCTCTAGAAAAATTGTTGATATAAAATTTTTTCTATAGAAAAATTTTCATTATAAAATTTTTTTATAGAAAAATTATTGATATACATTTTTTTCTATAGAAAAATTTTTGATATATAATTTTTTTATAGATATACAATTTCGATACACAATTTTTTCTATAGAAAAATTTTTATATAAAATTTGTTCTATTGCAAATTTTTATATAGACAAATTTTCATTATAAAAATTTTTCTATAAAAATTTTTTTTTTATTCTAAAATTTTTTCTATAGAAAAATTTTATTCTAAAATTTTTTCAATAGAAAATTTTTATTATAAATTTTTTTCTATAAAAAAAAAAATTCTTAAGAAAAGTTTTCTATGGAAGAAATTTTGATATAAAATTTTTTCTATTGATATTAAATTTTTTTATAGAAAAATTTTTGATTTAACATTTTTGATATAAAATTTTTTCTATAGAAAAATTTTTGTTATTAAATTTTTTCTATACAAAAATTTTTAGTAAAAAATTTCTTTACAAAATTTTTTCTATCGAAAAATTTTTAACATAAATTTTTCCTATAGTAAAAATTTTTTCTATAGGATAAATTTGTAATATAAAATTTTTTCTATAAAACAATTTTTGATACAAAATTTTTTATATAGAAATATTTTTGATATGATTTTGTCTAACTTTGGAATTTCTTTATTTGCAAATTAAAATGTTTGGTGCCTATTCTTAGGCGCGTTTTCAGGGATATGAATTTTCGGGGGCAACTTGCAATAACTCCAAAAAGCCTTATTACTTCTCTTAAATATTTCATAAATTTTCTTTAAATAATTGGCAAGTTTAAGTTGATATTTTGCAAAAACAAAAAAAGAACAAATATTTCTTCACACAAATGAGCTCTTTAACTTTGAACCCGATGCGCGCTCCTAGAATGTTGTCCGATTTAGCTCAAATTTTCAGAACCAGTGTAATAATATTCGCTTGAAAAAACTTTGGAAAAGCCTGTCACAATATTGTACATAACACGAAAGCTTAATGTTGCTTATAAGCAACATCTCATAACTGTAAAACCAGAAGTGATAAAGATCTGAGAATAATATCACTTCATATTTAAGGCTTATACAAGAACCTATTATAATTAAAAAATGTTTATCCACTCTCACTTCAGTGATGTCAGGAAAGGGTTAATAAATCACAAGCACTCATTTTCATTTCTATACAAAAAATTGTATTCATGTTGAAAAACCTAAAGAGTCATAGAATGAAGACATTTTCATCACGGCCTACCCCCGTCAATAACCATAAATAAATCTAACGCATTTACATTTTCAAAATAAGTACTTAAGAGTCTCATAAAATATAATAAATATAATACCAAAAATATAATATTTCACAAGAAATAATCAGAGGAACGACAGAAATACATACAAACATATGTACGTGTAATACAATAATAGCAAAATTGGCATGTATCACTTACGAGTATATTCTTGGAGACACACAAACAGACAGACATACTTACGAAATAATATACATATGTATTTGCAAATGAGGATAATTGTCATGAAAGGCAAATGATATGAAGAAATCAAGGAATACAATTTTGAATATGTGGAAAAGTGGTAAATTTTTAAAATTTATTAAAAGTTGTATTAAGTATTTATTTCCCCATTTGTAAAAAATGATCATCTTGTAGAAGAAGTTTTCAACTCTTCTACAGTTTTCAGCTCTTCTACAAGTAAATTACCAACATTAATATACATGTCTTTAAATGACATGTACCCAGTAAACCAATTAGGCTGATGCGTGGGTTAACAGACGCTTTCTTATAAAAATCAAAAATAGGAAATTTTCCTATTTTTGACAAATTTCCTATAAAAATAGAAAATTTTTAAAAAATTTCCTATAAAATAGGAAATTTTTTAAAACTTTCCTATAAAATAGGAAATTTTTTAAAACTTTCCTATAAAAATTGGAAATTTTTTAAAACTTTCCTATAAAAATTGGAAATTTTTGAAAATTTCCCTATAAAAATAGGAAATTTTTGAAAAATTTCCTATAAACATAGGAAATTTTTGAAAAATTTCCTATAAAAATAGGAAATTTTTGAAAAATTTCCTATAAAAATAGGAAATTTTTGAAAAATTTCCTATAAAAATAGGAAATTTTTGAAAAATTTCCTATAAAAATAGGAAATTTTTGAAAAATTTCCTATAAAAATAGGAAATTTTTGAAAAATTTCCTATAAAAATAGGAAATTTTTGAAAAATTTCCTATAAAAATAGGAAATTTTTGAAAAATTTCCTATAAAAATAGGAAATTTTTGAAAAATTTCCTATAAAAATAGGAAATTTTTGAAAAATTTCCTATAAAAATAGGAAATTTTTGAAAAATTTCCTATAAAAATAGGAAATTTTTGAAAAATTTCCTATAAAAATAGGAAATTTTTGAAAAATTTCCTATAAAAATAGGAAATTTTTGAAAAATTTCCTATAAAAATAGGAAATTTTTGAAAAATTTCCTATAAAAATAGGAAATTTTTGAAAAATTTCCTATAAAAATAGGAAATTTTTGAAAAATTTCCTATAAAAATAGGAAATTTTTGAAAAATTTCCTATAAAAATAGGAAATTTTTGAAAAATTTCCTATAAAAATAGGAAATTTTTGAAAAATTTCCTATAAAAATAGGAAATTTTTGAAAAATTTCCTATAAAAATAGGAAATTTTTGAAAAATTTCCTATAAAAATAGGAAATTTTTGAAAAATTTCCTATAAAAATAGGAAATTTTTGAAAAATTTCCTATAAAAATAGGAAATTTTTGAAAAATTTCCTATAAAAATAGGAAATTTTTGAAAAATTTCCTATAAAAATAGGAAATTTTTGAAAAATTTCCTATAAAAATAGGAAATTTTTGAAAAATTTCCTATAAAAATAGGAAATTTTTGAAAAATTTCCTATAAAAATAGGAAATTTTTGAAAAATTTCCTATAAAAATAGGAAATTTTTGAAAAATTTCCTATAAAAATAGGAAATTTTTGAAAAATTTCCTATAAAAATAGGAAATTTTTGAAAAATTTCCTATAAAAATAGGAAATTTTTGAAAAATTTCCTATAAAAATAGGAAATTTTTGAAAAATTTCCTATAAAAATAGGAAATTTTTGAAAAATTTCCTATAAAAATAGGAAATTTTTGAAAAATTTCCTATAAAAATAGGAAATTTTTGAAAAATTTCCTATAAAAATAGGAAATTTTTGAAAAATTTCCTATAAAAATAGGAAATTTTTGAAAAATTTCCTATAAAAATAGGAAATTTTTGAAAAATTTCCTATAAAAATAGGAAATTTTTGAAAAATTTCCTATAAAAATAGGAAATTTTTGAAAAATTTCCTATAAAAATAGGAAATTTTTGAAAAATTTCCTATAAAAATAGGAAATTTTTGAAAAATTTCCTATAAAAATAGGAAATTTTTGAAAAATTTCCTATAAAAATAGGAAATTTTTGAAAAATTTCCTATAAAAATAGGAAATTTTTGAAAAATTTCCTATAAAAATAGGAAATTTTTGAAAAATTTCCTATAAAAATAGGAAATTTTTGAAAAATTTCCTATAAAAATAGGAAATTTTTGAAAAATTTCCTATAAAAATAGGAAATTTTTGAAAAATTTCCTATAAAAATAGGAAATTTTTGAAAAATTTCCTATAAAAATAGGAAATTTTTGAAAAATTTCCTATAAAAATAGGAAATTTTTGAAAAATTTCCTATAAAAATAGGAAATTTTTGAAAAATTTCCTATAAAAATAGGAAATTTTTGAAAAATTTCCTATAAAAATAGGAAATTTTTGAAAAATTTCCTATAAAAATAGGAAATTTTTGAAAAATTTCCTATAAAAATAGGAAATTTTTGAAAAATTTCCTATAAAAATAGGAAATTTTTGAAAAATTTCCTATAAAAATAGGAAATTTTTGAAAAATTTCCTATAAAAATAGGAATTTTTTTAAAAATTTCCTATAAAAATAGGAATTTTTTGAAAAATTTCCTATAAAAATAGGAATTTTTTGAAAAATTTCCTATAAAAATAGGAAATTTTTGAAAAATTTCCTATAAAAATAGGAAATTTTTGAAAAATTTCCTATAAAAATAGGAAATTTTTGAAAAATTTCCTATAAAAATAGGAAATTTTTGAAAAATTTCCTATAAAAATAGGAAATTTTTGAAAAATTTCCTATAAAAATAGGAAATTTTTGAAAAATTTCCTATAAAAATAGGAAATTTTTGAAAAATTTCCTATAAAAATAGAAAATTTTTGAAAAAATTTCCTATAAAAATAGGAAATTTTGGAAAAAATCTCCGATTAAAATAAGAAATTTTTGAAAAAAATTCCTTTAAAAAAAGGAAATTTTTGAAAAAATGTTCTTCAAAAAAATTATTAAAAATTTCCTAGTTTTATAAGAAAAAATAAGAAAATTTTCAAAAGTTCTGTGGTTTTAAGTCTGTTCAAAATGTCTATTGGGTATTTTACATGACGAATGTAAATGTATTAATTCACATGTATGTCAATGTATAAGTACACATGTATCTCATTTATCCATTTCCTTAAGTCGTTAATGCAATATGTTTTAACTATAAAATCTGTGAAGTATTAGTAACAGTTAAAAACGGATGTTGTCGTCATATATAACTCTTCTAAGTCCATGTAAGTCTTGAAATATGAATTTACAAGATAAATTTCTCAGATGAACAAGTTAAAGATAATTTATAATAAAATGCATTAAATATTTCTTCATATACAAAAATCTGTCTTTTATGAATTTGTTCTTCTAATATATGTATAAAAAATCTTTTTTCGTTACACATTTTTATCTCATCATCATGACACACAAACGTGCCACATATTGTATCTACTTATTTGTTTGACATTGGTTATTTCGTTATTTCGAGTGGCTGATATGGTTTGTTTCCGCTTTTCGCAATTGGTTTTCGTTAAAAAAATATATAGTATATACCGCATTCGACATTTGCCATCTCTTTGCCACCATTTGGGGTAATATATTAAATATATAATCCTTTACATTTTAATACCACAAAAATTTATGTGTTTTTGCTATATATGGAGAAATATTGTCATGACTTTTTATTGCTGTTTTGGTTAAATTATGGTATCGAGGTTATAAAGAGGACTCAAAACACAACGACACCGATATAATACCAAACCAAAAGAACATGATGTGATGGACACTCACGTTGTTCTTTTTTTAATGTTATGGCTTTGTAATCCTATAGGCAAATACAAATTTGGTGTAAGATAATAAAAATATAGATACAAACGGAATTTCTAATTTTCTTTCAAAAAGATACAAGCTAAAAATTTCCAAAAATTTCCTATTTTTTATAGGAAATTTTTCAAAAATTTCCTATTTTTTATAGGAAATTTTTCAAAAATTTCCTATTTTTTATAGGAAATTTTTCAAAAATTTCCTATTTTTTATAGGAAATTTTTCAAAAATTTCCTATTTTTTATAGGAAATTTTTCAAAAATTTCCTATTTTTTATAGGAAATTTTTCAAAAATTTCCTATTTTTTATAGGAAATTTTTCAAAAATTTCCTATTTTTTATAGGAAATTTTTCAAAAATTTCCTATTTTTTATAGGAAATATTTCAAAAATTTCCTATTTTTTATAGGAAATTTTTCAAACTTTTCCTATTTTTTATAGGAAATTTTTCAAAAATTTCCTATTTTTTATAGGAAATTTTTCAAAAATTTCCTATTTTTTATAGGAAATTTTTCAAAAATTTCCTATTTTTTATAGGAAATTTTTCAAAAATTTCCTATTTTTTATAGGAAATTTTTCAAAAATTTCCTATTTTTTATAGGAAATTTTTCAAAAATTTCCTATTTTTTATAGGAAATTTTTCAAAAATTTCCTATTTTTTATAGGAAATTTTTCAAAAATTTCCTATTTTTTATAGGAAATTTTTCAAAAATTTCCTATTTTTTATAGGAAATTTTTCAAAAATTTCCTATTTTTTATAGGAAATTTTTCAAAAATTTCCTATTTTTTATAGGAAATTTTTCAAAAATTTCCTATTTTTTATAGGAAATTTTTCAAAAATTTCCTATTTTTTATAGGAAATTTTTCAAAAATTTCCTATTTTTTATAGGAAATTTTTCAAAAATTTCCTATTTTTTATAGGAAATTTTTCAAAAATTTCCTATTTTTTATAGGAAATTTTTCAAAAATTTCCTAATTTTTATAGGAAATTTTTCAAAAATTTCCTAATTTTTATAGGAAATTTTTCAAAAATTTCCTATTTTTTATAGGAAATTTTTCAAAAATTTCCTATTTTTTATAGGAAATTTTTCAAAAATTTCCTATTTTTTATAGGAAATTTTTAAAAATTTCCTATTTTTTATAGGAAATTTTTCAAAAATTTCCTATTTTTTATAGGAAATTTTTCAAAAATTTCCTATTTTTTATAGGAAATTTTTCAAAAATTTCCTATTTTTTATAGGAAATTTTTCAAAAATTTCCTATTTTTTATAGGAAATTTTTCAAAAATTTCCTATTTTTTATAGGAAATTTTTCAAAAATTTCCTATTTTTTATAGGAAATTTTTCAAAAATTTCCTATTTTCATAGGAAATTTTTCAAAAATTTCCTATTTTAATAGGAAATTTTTCAAAAATTTCCTATTTTTATTGGAAATTTTTCAAAAATTTCCTACTTTTATAGGAAATTTTAAAAAAATTTCCTATTTTTTTAGGAAATTTTTCAAAAATTTCCCATTTTTTTATAGGAAATTTTTCAAAAATTTCTTATTTTTTATACGAAATTTTTCAAAAATTTCCTATTTTTTATAGGAAATTTTTCAAAAATTTCCTATTTTTTATAGGAAATTTTTCAAAAATTTCCTATTTTTTACAGGAAATTTTTCAAAAATTTCCTATTTTTTATAGGAAATTTTTCAAAAATTTCCTATTTTTTATAGGAAATTCTTCAAAAATTTCCTATTTTTTATAGGAAATTTTTCAAAAATTTCCTATTTTTTATAGGAAATTTTTCAAAAATTTCCAATTTTTATAGGAAATTTTTTAAAAAATTTCTTATTTTTATAGGAAATTTTTAAAAAAAATTTCCTATTTTTATAGGAAATTTTTCAAAAAAATTTCCTATTTTTATAGGAAATTTTTAAAAAAAATTTCCTATTTTTATAGGAAATTTTTCAAAAAAATTTCCTATTTTTATAGGAAATTTTTCAAAAAAAATTCCTATTTTTATAGGAAATTTTTCAAAAAAATTTCCTATTTTTATAGGAAATTTTTCAAAAAAATTTCTTATTTTTATAGGAAATTTTTCAAAAATTTCCCATTTCTTATAGGAAATTTTTCAAAAATTTCCTATTTTTATAGGAAATTTTTCAAAAATTTCCTATTTTTATAGGAAATTTTTCAAAAATTTCCTATTTTTATAGGAAATTTTTCAAAAATTTCCTATTTTTATAGGAAATTTTTCAAAAATTTCCTATTTTTATAGGAAATTTTTCAAAAATTTCCTATTTTTATAGGAAATTTTTCAAAATTTTCCTATTTTTACAGGAAATTTTTCAAAAATTTCCTATTTTTATAGGTAATTTTTCAAAAATTTCCTATTTTAATGGGAAATTTTTCAAAAATTTTCTATTTTATAGGAAATTTTTCAAAAATTTTCTATTTTATAGGAAATTTTTCAAAAATTTTCTATTTTTATAAGAAATTTTTCAAAAATTTTCTATTTTTATTATTATTTTTATAGGAAATTTTTCAAAAATTTCCTATTTTTATAGGAAATTTTTCGAAAATTTCCTATTTTTATAGGAATTTTTTCAAAATTTGCTATAAAAATTTTTAAGTATGAAATAATAAAATAAACTCCCCTAAAAATATATTTTGAATAATACCAAATAAAAAATAATTTAACATAACTTAAGAAAATTTCCTTTATAACACCTTAAAATTTATCTGTGTATTACAAATTAATACCTTTTACTAATTCCCATTTGAGAGACTATTTTCTGCCGTTTTCACACAAACAATTTCACAATTCAATGAACAGAGCTAACAAGCAAACAGATGCTCCAAATTACTTTTAATTTACACACGCACACATATGCAGAAGAAGGTGGGGTTGGCTGTGAAAAGGACTCAAGGCTTTTGAAGGCGTGAAAGACAAGAAGAAAAAAACTAAAAAAAAAGTTTCCAAAGAAAAAAATCTTAAGATATTTTTCAAAAGCCAAGTCTTAATATAACCCTCCCCCTCTAAGAATAAATGAATTACGTTTATTTGTTTAAGGTAACACCAACACATGAGAAGAAATATTAATTTAGCCAAAGATTTTCTTCTGGGCAAGAAATAAAAAAACAACTAACAATTTCTCATTTAACATTTGTAATTTGAAAAATATATTCAAACACATATAAATTACATCCTTTCATTCCTCTCTCCCTCTATTTTAATTTCTTCTTATGCAAAAAAAAAATGTATCCTTTACCAGCTGAATGTCTCAAAGGATATATATTGAGTATAGCGAATGTAACGCTACTTTTGTTGCACTTTTCTATGATTTTGCCAGCATGTGGCTCATGTTGGTTAAAGGTAACAGAAAAAAATGTAAATGCATTTTTTTCACATTCCACCTGAGTCCTTGTGTATTTGCTAGTATCACACTTTGGTATCTGGGGGCTAAACATTTGGATACACTCGTTCGGAGCTGAAATGTTCAAGCATTGGGCTAAACTGCCAAGAGTTAAAAGGTAATATGCAGCTAAAGGATGTGATGTCAGTTTAATTCCCAAGATTGTAACTAATTTCTTGTACATGGCTGCTCTTGTGAATATAATTCTTTAGTATCTTCTAAAGAGATTTGATGTTTATTGCTAAACTTTTTAGAGAAATACGAGATTTAAAGGATTTCCTATAAAAATAAGAAATTTTTGAAAAATTTCTTATAGAAATCAGAAATTTTTGAAAAATTTTCTATTAAAATAAGAAATTTTTGTAAAATTTCCTATAAAAATAAGATATTTAAAAAAAAAAAATCCTATAAAATAAGGAAGTTTTTTAAAAATTTCCTATAAAAATAAGAAATTTTTGAAAAATTTCCTATAAAAATAAGAAATTTTGAAAAATTTCTTAAAAAAATAAGAAATTTTTGGAAAATTTCTTAAAAAAATAAGTCATTTTTGGAAAATTTCTAAAAAAAAAACAAGAAATTTTTGATAATTTTTTTTAAAAATTTAAAAATATTTTGATAATTTTCTTATGAAAATAGGAAGTTTTTGAAAAATTTCTTATACAAATAAGAAATTTTTGAAAAATTTCCTTAAAAAAATAATATATTTTTTAAAAATTTCCCTAAAACAAATAAGAAATTTTTGAAAAATTTCCTATAAAAATTAGAAAATTTAGAAAAATTTCTTATATAATAAGAAGTTTTTGAAAAATTTCTTATAAAATTAAGAAATTTTTGAAAAATTTCTTTTCAAAATAAGAAATTTTTGAAAATTTTCTTATGAAAATAAAATTTTTGTGAAAAATTTCTCATTTTTGCAAAATTTCTTATAAAAATGAGAAATTTTTGAAAAAATTCTTATAAAAATTAGAAATTTTTGAAAACTATATTATAACAATAAGACATTTTTGAAAAATTTCTTACAAAAATAAGAAATTTTTGAAAAATTTCATACAAAAAAAAAGGAATTTTTGAAAAATTTCTTATAAAATAATAAATTTCTTATAAAAATGAGAAATTTTTGAAAAAATTCTTATAAAAATTAGAAATTTTTGAAAATTATATTATAACAATAAGAAATTTTTGAAAAATTTCTTACAAAAATAAGAAAAAAAAAAAATTCATACAAAAAAAAGGAATTTTTGAAAAATTTCTTATAAAATAATAAATTTTTTAAAAATTTCTCTAAAAAAATAAGAAATTTTTGAAAAATTTCTTACAAAAATAAGAAAATTTTGAAAAATTTCTTATGAAAATAAAAGTTTTTGAAAAAATTCCTTAACAAAATAAGAAAGTTTTTAAAAATTTTCCTAAAAAAATAAGAAATTTTTGAAAAATTTCCAAAAAAAAAAAATAAGAAATTTTTGAAAAATTTCCAAAAAAAAAAATAAGAAATTTTGGAAAAATTTTCTATAAAAATAAAAAAAATTTAAAAATTCCATATAAAAATAAGAAATTTTTGAAAAATTTCTTATAGAAATCAGAAATTTTTGAAAAATTTTCTATTAAAATAAGAAATTTTTGTAAAATTTCCTATAAAAATAAGATATTTAAAAAAAAAATCCTATAAAATAAGGAAGTTTTTTAAAAATTTCCTATAAAAATAAGAAATTTTTGAAAAATTTCCTATAAAAATAAGAAATTTTGAAAAATTTCTTAAAAAAATAAGAAATTTTTGGAAAATTTCTTAAAAAAATAAGTCATTTTTGGAAAATTTCTAAAAAAAAAACAAGAAATTTTTGATAATTTTTTTTAAAAATTTAAAAATATTTTGATAATTTTCTTATGAAAATAGGAAGTTTTTGAAAAATTTCTTATACAAATAAGAAATTTTTGAAAAATTTCCTTAAAAAAATAATATATTTTTTAAAAATTTCCCTAAAACAAATAAGAAATTTTTGAAAAATTTCCTATAAAAATTAGAAAATTTAGAAAAATTTCTTATATAATAAGAAGTTTTTGAAAAATTTCTTATAAAATTAAGAAATTTTTGAAAAATTTCTTTTCAAAATAAGAAATTTTTGAAAATTTTCTTATGAAAATAAAATTTTTGTGAAAAATTTCTCATTTTTGCAAAATTTCTTATAAAAATGAGAAATTTTTGAAAAAATTCTTATAAAAATTAGAAATTTTTGAAAACTATATTATAACAATAAGACATTTTTGAAAAATTTCTTACAAAAATAAGAAATTTTTGAAAAATTTCATACAAAAAAAAAGGAATTTTTGAAAAATTTCTTATAAAATAATAAATTTCTTATAAAAATGAGAAATTTTTGAAAAAATTCTTATAAAAATTAGAAATTTTTGAAAATTATATTATAACAATAAGAAATTTTTGAAAAATTTCTTACAAAAATAAGAAAAAAAAAAATTCATACAAAAAAAAGGAATTTTTGAAAAATTTCTTATAAAATAATAAATTTTTTAAAAATTTCTCTAAAAAAATAAGAAATTTTTGAAAAATTTCTTACAAAAATAAGAAAATTTTGAAAAATTTCTTATGAAAATAAAAGTTTTTGAAAAAATTCCTTAACAAAATAAGAAAGTTTTTAAAAATTTTCCTAAAAAAATAAGAAATTTTTGAAAAATTTCCAAAAAAAAAAAATAAGAAATTTTTGAAAAATTTCCAAAAAAAAAAATAAGAAATTTTGGAAAAATTTTCTATAAAAATAAAAAAAATTTAAAAATTCCATATAAAAATAAGAAATTTTTGAAAAATTTCTTTTACAAAATAAGAAATTTCTGAAAAAAATAATATTTTTTTAAATTTCCCAAAAAAATAAGAAATTTTTTAAAAATTTCCTAAAAAAATAAAAAATGTTTGAAAAATTTCCTAAAAAATTAAGGATTTTTTGAAAAATTTCTTAAAACAATAAGAAAATTTTCAAAAAATGCTTAAAATAATAAGAATTTTTGAAAATTTTTTTACCAAAATAAGAAAATTTTGAAAAATTTCTTATAAAAATAAAATTTTTTTAAAAATTTCCTTTTACATAAGAAACTTTTAAAAATTTTTTTAAAAAAATAAGAAATTTTGGAAAAATTTTCTATAAAAATAAAAAAATTTCAAAAATTCCCTATAAAAATAAGAAATTTTTGAAACAAAAACTTGAACTTGAAAAATTTCTTTAAAAAAAATAAGAAATTTCTGAACAATTTCTTAAAAAAAAATTTTTTTGATTTCCTATAAAAATTAGAAATTTTACTAAAAAAAAAATTTAATTTCTTTAAAAATTAAGGATTTTTTGAAAAATTTCTTAAGACAATAAGAAGTTTTTCAAGAAATGAAGAAAGAAAATAATACATTTTTTAAAAATATCCCTAAAAAAATAAGAAAATTTTTAAAAAATTTCTTACAAAAATAAGAAAATTTTGAAAAATTTCTTATAAAAATAAGAAATTTTTGAAAATTTTCCTATAAAAAAAAGAAATTTTTGAAAAATTTTTTATAAAAATAAGAAATTTTTGAAAAATTTTTATAGGAAACATTTTTTTTTGAAAAATTTCCTAAAAAAAAAGAAATTTTTTAAAAATTTCCTATAAAAATAAGAAATTTTTTAAAAAATTCCTATAAAAATAAAAAATTTTTGAAACATTTCCTATCAAAATCAAGATTTCTTATCAAAATAAGAAATTTAAAAAAAATCTTTAAAAAAAATAATACATTTTTGAAAAAAATTCTTTTTGAAAAATTTCTTTGAAAAAATAAGAAATTTTTGAAAATTTTCTTTAAGAAAATAAGAAACTTCTGAAAAATTTCGTAAAAAAAATTTCCTATAAAAATAAGAAATTAAAAAAAAAAAAAATTCCTATAAAAATAAGAAATTTTTAAAAAGTTTCCTATAAAAATTATAAATTTTTGAAAATTTTCCTATAAAAAAAAGAAATTTTTGAAAATTTTCCTATTAAAATAATAAATTTTTAAAAAATTTCCTATAAAAATTAGAAAATTTTGAAAAATTTCTGTAAAAGTAAAAAATTTTTTAAAAATGTCTTAAAAAATATGTTTACCCCTTCACAAATTCTATAAAATTTTAGCTGAATTAAGTTCTGTTATCCCCTTTAAATTAACATAGCATCAGGAACTGGTCTAAACAAATGCCAAGAATATAAACTACAAACATTAATGCCTAAAAACAGGCAACAGAATATGATATGACAAAACGAAACACATTAGCAGAATCAACCCCTTAAAAACGTTATTCTAAAGGGAGAACATAAGTAAACTTAGATATAATACGGAAAACATCCCTTTTTAACATTTGAGATACGAAAGTTGTAGTCTTAGCTTTTGTATATAAAACTTTAACGGTCTATTAAATAATGACTGTTAAAGCTTTATATGTAAAAATGGAGATTATGTGGGGTCTATACATTTAACGTATTTTTCTCCTTAAAACGCCAAAAAGCTCGTATTTATAACGTTTCATGTTGAACGATGTTATGGTGTTAGGAGAAACTTGTAAAGGATAATAACGATACCGCTTACATTTTCGGTATCGTTATTGAACTTTACAAACAATAAATACGTTACTTTTCTTCACATAATGTTATGTTGAAATTTACGATAACATTTGAAATACCTTCCACTTTTGCCTTACTTTCAACAAATAACGACTCTAAAAAGCTAAGACTCTAAAAAGGATTCATGTCCTTGCTATTGGATTTATTTCTTTGGATTTCATCCACATTTTATAGCAAGGAAAAATGGCCTTTATCTCAAATTCACTATTTTCTTAGTTCTAGTTTGCTTTAGATAATAATGACTAAAACATAGAAAATAAAGCTTTTGGGAGACGAGAGCTTTTAGAGCGAATTGGGATAAGCAAACTTTAAAAAGGAAAGAGTATAATAGTATAACGAAAGCTTTTTATTTAGTATGAGTGTTTTTATAAAAGTTATAAATATTTCATTAAGTGAAAAAGTTATAGAACCCATTTTAAACCAATTATTTTAAATATAACACATTATAATAGTTATTCTAAGTTTCATAATATGGATAAAAAATATATTAGAAAATATGTAAATATTTATGTGGAAAATAAATGTATAACAATTTAAAATAAGCTTGAAATTTAGTTTATTGATATCTCACATATTCCCAAATGTTTGTATTTCAAAATGTAAAAATTTTTTAATTGTCTCATAACTCTGAAACCAAAAGATTGACATCTCTAAAATTAAATACGATTTAAGCTCAAATGTTGACTTACTTACCTGATCGAAGCCACATGCAGCCCTGCCAGATTTGCTGATTAGTCGGCATTTTGGAGATTTTTTACCTGAATAATTTTCAAAAATTTTTCTATAGAAAACTTTTTTCAAAAATTTTTTTATAGAAAATTTTTTTTCAAAAATTTTTCTATAGAAAAATTTTTTTTTTTAATTTTTTTATCAAAATTTTTTTTTTAATTTTTTTATCAAAAATTTTTTTATCAAAAATTTTTCTATAGAAAATTTTTTTGTCAAAAATTTTTCCATAAAAAATTTTTTTATCAAAAATTTTTCTATAGAAAATTTTTTTATTAAAAATTTTTCTATAGAAATTTTTTTTTCAAAAATTTTTCTATAGAAATTTTTTTTTTCAAAAATTTTTCTATAGAAATTTTTTTTCAAAAATTTTACTATAGAAAATTTTTTTTCAAAAATTTTTCTATAGAAAATTTTTTTTCAAAAAAATTTTTCTATAGAAAATTTTTTTTCAAAAATTTTCCTATAGAAATTTTTTTTCAAAAATTTTTCTATAGCAAATTTTCCTAGAGAAATTTTTTTTCAAAAATTTTTCTATAGAAAATTTTTTTTCAAAAATTTTTCTACACAAAATTTTTTTTATCAAAAATTTTTCTATAGAAAATTTTTTTTATCGAAAAATTTTCTATAGAAAATTTTCTTATCAAAAATTTTTCCATAGAAAATTTTTTTATCAAAAATTTTTCTATAGAATTTTTTTTTATCAAAAATGTCTCTATAGAAAATTTGTTTATCAAAAATTTTTCTATACAAAATTTTTTTTATCAAAAATTTTTCTATAAAAAATTTTTTTATCAAAAATTTTTATATAGAAAATTTTTTTATCAAAAATTTTTCTATAGAAAATTTTTCAATAGAAAATTTTTCTTCAAAAATTTTTCTATACAAAATTTTTTTATCAAAAATTTTTAAATATTTTTTTATCAAAAATTTTTCTATAGAAAATTTTTTTATAAAAAATGTTTCTAAAGATGATTTGAAAAGTTTTTAATATAAAAATATTTTTATTGTGTTTTATCAAAAATTTTTAAATATATTTCATCAAAAATTTTTCTATTAAAATTTTTCTATCAAAAATTTTTCTATAGAAAATTTTTTTATCAAAAATTTTTCTATAGAAAATTTTTTCATCAAAAGTTTTTCTATAGAAAATTTTTTTATCAAAAATTTTTCTAAATAAGATTTGAAAAGTTTTTAATATACAAATATTTTTATTGAAAATTTTTACAGAAAAATATTTTTATCGAAAAATTTTATATAAAATATAATTTGTATCGAAACATTTTCAAAATTATTAAAAATTTTTCTATACAACAATTTTTGGATCGAAAATATAATATTTAAAATATATATAAATATAAAGTTCTAAAATTGTTTAATATTAGAATTTTTTTCTGTTTAGAAAAATATTCCCAAAAATTTTACAAAATATTCCCAATGTTTACAAAAATAATAGTATTTTGGCAACAATGTTCGAGATTATATTTCTTTGTTCTCTCGAGAGGTAAATTTTGTTGCTATAAATTGGATTTTGGTTTTCTTTCTTGTGTATTTTGTTTTTTTTTTTATTTTCTTTAACAAAGCGGCACCAACCGACTCTGTTAAAGGTAGAAGGCCAACAAACGCGGCATGGGCCTGCGGGCGGAATTGTAATGTAATGTAGTATTGCCAGTGCATAAAATGTGCGTTTGGTTTCAAAAATATTCATATACGAAAATATTTGAGTAGGATATAATTAAATCTGGCAGAACTGAAAAAATCTGCCGAGCGAAAAATTTGAACTTTGTTCTACTTTGTCCATTGCCGCTTCAAATTTGACAAATCAAAAAACAGCTGAATGCCTCCTACAGCCGCTCTCCGAGTGCCTTGGCAAATTATTCAAATTCCAACTAAATAATTTTAATACTCATTTTCGCAAGTTTCATTAATGATCGTGATATTTATGAAAATTAGAAAAGGTCTTCGGCTTCTGGTGGTATGGGCTGCCTACTACTAGTTATGTTCCCCATTTGAAGGTTAGATTTTGAGATCGTTTATGTTTTTTAAAGTCAACCATATAACATCAGACATATGCGTAAATTATGTTTACAACTCGATTGGGAGTCTTGCATTCTAAGTCCAAATATATTAACCTCGGAGGTGGTTTTCGATGAAAATAGTATGAGTGACTGATATTAATGTCTTCCGCAAATAAGTAAATTGGTCGGAAGTAACTTCAAGTAAACCATTTGTTGTGTAACCAGCGAAAGAACTGAATTTAGTTTTAAATCTTTTAAGCTCTTATAATTCGATCTCTAAGAAAGCTTTAAATAAATTTTGAGAATACTTCACCTACTTCGAAAGTTCTAAGATTTGGAAGTAATAACGTTTGTCAAGTTCGGACTTTGGAGTTGTCTAGTGTGACTGCTTTGCCCTTACTTATTTGTTGAATTGGATGGGATCACGATTGGCTAGTAGATCCTACTAAAGCCTATAGAAAAAATTCTTTATGTTATGTCTTTTTAAATTATTTTAAACATTTTATAATTCTAAATCGATAATGTTATGAAATTTCCTATTTTTTATATTTTTAAACCAAATTTTTTTAAAAGTAAATATATGTTAAGAAAAATATTTTTATATTTCACCAGAAAATCCTAAAATTTATTACGAAGTCTTAAGTTATGATGCAAAAATATATAATTTTTTAAAGCTGTTTTTATGTAACAACAAAAATAAAGAAGAAATATCAAATAATGAATTTAAGTACACTGAGAAAAATTAGTTGTAAAGATTAAATTAAATGGAATTTTAGCCAAATATAAATATATTAAAATTTTTTTTAATATATTTTTGAATAAAAGAATTTCAAATAAATTCCATTCTAAAACATTTCCATTATACCTATAAAACCTAGTTTCTCTCAGTGTTAAACCTACATCAAAAATTATTTATTCATATCTAATTTCATTTCTGTACATGAAAGTACCATCAAAACATTCGTTTTAGTATCATAAGCAAAAATCTTCTTTTCTTGAGATATTTATTTTTTTTTTTCTTAATCCCAGTTTAATGTTGCAAAATATTTCCTTTTTTTTAAAAAAAATCTAAATCTTCTTGTTTTTTTTTTTCACAAATTTCATTTATAATTTTTGTTTTCATTTTAAATATTTTCTTTAATTCTTTATTTTTTTTTTGGTCCCTCAATTTTCTCTTGATATTTGATGTTATTATTGTTGAAAAGTTTTTAAGATTTTCAAGCTGAAATTTTGTTATGAAAACTATAAATAAATATTTATTAAAATTCATACATTCACATCTTCGTATCTACTCCGTATGTGTATAAATTTATTATAAATTTAATTGTTGTTATATATTTATATTTGCTTAAGATATTTAAGTTTAAAATTAAATAATTGTGCTTTTCTGGTGTTTTTGCTATTTTTCGGTTAGACCAAACATAACAAAATGTGTAGGAAAAGTCTTTAGGATTTAAATAAATATTTGGTCTTAGGATTTAGCCACAAATCTTATAAGTTTTAGATAAAGATGAATAACAAATGAGAGATTTATTAAAGGAATAATTTATGTTTTAAATAGGCAAGGATATAAATGAATATTTAGAAAAAAAATATAAAAAGAAATTTAATTAAAATGGCTTTAATAACAGCAACGATTAAGGCAATAATAGGACTTTTAAAAACAATCAATTAAAGCTTTGAAAAGACTTTTAAAAACAATCAATTAAAGGATTGAAAAGACTTTTTGAAAATCTGCGATTAAAGCTTTAAAAAGACTTACTATAAACCTACGATAACGACTTTTAAAAAGACTTTTTGAGAACCTACGATTAAAGCTTGTAAAAGAGCTTCTTAAAAATTTACGAAAAAAGCTTTAATAAGACTTTCTTAAAAATTTACGAAAAAAGCTTTAATAAGACTTTTTAAAACCCCACGATTACAGCTTTAAAAAGACTTTTTAAAAACCTACGATTAAAGCTTTAAAAAGTCTTATTATAGACCTACGATTAAGATTTTTAAAAAGACTTTTTGAAAACCTACGATTAAAGCTCTAAAAAGACTTGCTATAAATCTACGATTAATGCTTTTAAAAAGACTTTTTGAGAACCTACGATTAAAGCTTGTAAAATATTTTTTTTTTAATTTAAGATACAAGCTTTAAGACTTTTTGTAAACCTATGATTAAAGCTTATAGAACCCCTTTTATAAACCTAAGATTAAGGCTTTAAAAAGACTTTTTCAAAACCTACGATTAAAGCTTTAAAAGACTTATTATAAACCTACGCATAAGGCTTTGAAAAAACTTTTTAAAAACCTACGATTAAAGTTTTAAAAGACTTATTATAAACCTACGATTAAGGGTTTTAAAAGAACATTTTAAAAACCTACAATAAAAGCCATAAAAAGACTTATTATACTCGTAGAGGCTTTATACTAGCCTGTGATCTAAGCTTTTTACGACCAAAGTTTTATACTATCCTACGATTAAAGCATTTTACTAATCTACGATTAAAGCTTTCTACAAATATACGATTAAAGCTTTTTACTGATACACGATTAAAGCTTTTTCATAATCTACGATTAAAGCTTTTTACTGATACACGATTAAAGCTTTTTCATAATCTACGATTAAAGCTTTTTCATAATCTACGATTAAAGCTTTTTACTAATCTACGACTAAAGCATTTTACTAATCTACGATTAAAGCTTTCTACAAATCTATGATTAAAGCTTTCTACAAATCTACGATTAAAGCTTTTTACTTATCTACGATTAAAGGTTTTTACTTATCTACGATTAAATGTTTTTACTAATCTACGATTAAAGCTTTTTACTAATCTACGATTAAAGCTTTTTACTAATCTACGATGAAAGCTTTTTACTAATCTACGATTAAAGCTTTTTATTAATCCACGATTAAAGCTTTTTATTAATATACGATTAAAGCTTTTTACTAATCTACGATTAAAGCTTTTTACTAATGTACGATTAAAGCTTTTTACTTATCTACGATTAAAGCTTTTTACTAATCTACTATTAAAGCTTTTTACTAATCTACGATTAAAGCTTTTTACTAATCTACGATTAAAGGTTTTTACTAATCTACGGTTAAAGCTTTTTACTTATCTACGATTAAAGCTTTTTACTAATCTACGATTAAAGCTTTTTACCAATCTACGATTAAAGCTTTTTACTAATCTCTCAAACTCTCAAATACGTTTATTATGTTAAAGCTTACTTGGATGATATATAATATAAGCTTATATGTTACAGTATATCATTCTAAGACTTAAGCTTTTATAAAGTCCATTAAAAAAGCTTCATTAAAGTCTTAAAGAAATATGTTTATTTTTTTTTTTTTTTGTATCTCTTCATCCACATCCTTTTAATATTAATCTCATTATCCTAAAATTGTACACTCAATCTATTTAACTTTCCTGTTCTTGACATTTAAGATGTCATTCAAACATGTCTTATAGCACTTGAAAGCTTTCTTGTACTTCAATTTATCACACTCCAGATGAAACAAACACTAAAATCAAACTTTTTGAAAATGCATTTTACTGATATCCTTCAGTTTATTACTATAATTTTAAGGCTCCAGGATAAGAGTGTTGATCAGATTATTAAAGGAAAGGCAAACTTTATCAAACATGAACTTATTATTAAATAAATAAATTATTAAAATATATTTGATTGCTAGAAAACACTAAGAAGCCTAAGAAGAAGGCAGAGAAGTTATGAAAGATATGAGAAAATAAAGCAAATTAAGACGAGGAAAGTCTTTAAAGTGATTTAGAAAAGAAAAAGTATTTATCAAATTTAGAAGATACTGAAAGCATGTGTCATTCGGGTATATTTTTTTTACGAAATTCTATTTTATTCCACTCAAAATCCCTTTTCATTCCTCCCTCGTTTCTCACTCAACTACAAATTTATTATTGATTTCTGTGTCCGAATATTATGGGCCATAAATGCTGCTGCAGCCCATGTCAATTCCGCTGCTTTCTATTCTGTAAGGCCTGCTATAAACATCTATTAGCATTTCCATGCTATCCCATAGTCATATGTGTGTACTCGTATAAGGATTTATTTCCCAAAACAATCTAAAAACTCTCATGTATATTTAATGGATATGAATGTTTCCTATGTACGTAAATAATATACACAACATAAAATTGTATACATAACCAAACATGTGTACAAATATATACTTACACATGTAATTTCTATTAGTCGATATAGTTTTTGTGATTATTTGATTTAGTAATGAAATAGTTTCAGTCATGGAGGAAAGTACCTTGAAGGCTTAAAATATTTTCGAAAATGGACGAAATAAATACAGGCAGGGAATTATAATGAGGGCATTTATCGAGGCTGAACAAATCATAAGCATAAAATGGGGACACAGGATGAGTGTTGAGTGTTTAAGGGGAGGGGTTAAAAAAGGGAAAGGCGCAGGAGGAAAGGAAATTGTGCAAAATATTTAGAAATAAAGGTTGCTATGATAATGAAATCCATGGAGATGAAAATGGAAAAGTTACAATACATGAGATATACTTGAATTTGTGAAAAAGCTTTAACATATAATAATATCAAGTAATATAAAAACACTACGATTAAAGTTCACTAGGGAACTTTATGATTAAAGATTACAAAAGCAGCAATTAAAGCTTAAATAAAGCTTTACTAAAAATGTTTAAATCCCAACATTATTAAGTTTATTCAAAGCCGATTATAAAAGCTTTGTACAAAACTACGCTTTATAAAGCTTACAATTAAAACTTTGTACTAACATACGATAAAATCTTAATACTTACCTACGACAAAAGCTTAATACTAACCTACGATAAAAGCTTTATACTAACCTACGATAAAAGCTTTATACTAACCCACGATAAAAGCCTTATACTAACCTACGATAAAAGCTTTATACTAAAACACGATTAAACCTGTATAATAACCTACGATAAAAGTTTCATACTAACCTACGATTAAAGCTTTATACTAACCTATGATAAAAGCTTTATACTAACCTATAATAAAAGCTTTATACTAAACTACGATAAAAGCGTTTTACTCAACTACGATTAAAGCTTTATAATAACCTACGACAAAAGCTTTATACTAACCTACGATTAAAGCTTTTCACTAATCTACGATAAAACTTAGTACTAACCTACGATAACAGCTTAATACTTAACTACGATAATAGCTTTATACTTACCTATGCTAAAAGCATAATATTAACATACAATAAAAGCTTTATACTAACCTACGATTAAAGCTTCATACTAACCTACGTTAAAAACTTTATACTAACCTATGATAAAAGCTTTATACTAACCTATGATAAAAACTTATAATAAGCTACGACAAAAGCTTTATACTAACCTACGATAAAAGCTTAATACTAAACTATGATAAAAGCTTTATACTAACCTATGATGAAAACTATTGAATAATCTACCATAAAAGCTTTAAACTAAATTTCGATAAAGGCTTTAAACTAACCTACGATTAAAGCTTTATAATATCAAAAGTTTGAATGTAATTGTATTAGAAACTGTATGTTAACTAACAAGCTTTTACAGAGACTGTATATGAGCTTTCAATGAAACTATATGGTTAAACTATTGTGACATCGAGCTTTTAGTGAGAATTTTAATGAGCTTTCAATGGGACTTTATATAGTTAAGTTTTTAAAGCTTTAATTAAATTGTATTAGATTTTTACTGTGAAATCCATGAGAGCTTTTAATGAATATAAAGTAAGTTAAATAAGACTGTATACTGTATATAATTCAACGATTAAAGCATGAGTAAAACTATCAGTTAGCCATCGATTCAACGACATAACACTCCATCGAGTAGTAAACATAAGCTTTCAACAGAACTTATACTTCTAAAGCTTTTATTGTACAAGAGCTTAAATAAGACTTTATGTTATCCAAAGATTAAAGCTTTTAATAAGTTCAAAGTAAGTTAAGTTAAACTGTTAATTATACTCCAATTAAAGCTTTTAATTAGACTGTATACAATTTAACTTTTAAAGCTTAAATACAATTATATAAGAGCTTCACTTCAATCATCGATTGAAGCTTTTAATGAGACTGTTTAAAGTAAGTTAAGTCAAACTGTTTATTATCCAACGATTAAAGCTTTAAAGGAGACTGTTTATAATTCAACTTATAAAGCTTGAATAGAATTGTATTAGAGCTTCACTGTATTTAAGCCAAACATCAATTAAAAAAATAATTCAACTTTAAAGCTTAAATGGAATTGTATTAAAATTTCACGGTGACTTTGTTAATCATCTATTAAAGCTTTTAATGAGAATATAAGCTTTTAATGAGAATATAATTATAAGTTAGTTAAATTGTGTTGTTTATTATTCCACGATTAAAGCTTTTAAGGAGATTATATATGAAGCTTGGACTGTATTTTAACATTCTATTATCTTATGATCCATCGAGGAGTAAGAGAAACCTATTTATCAAGCTTTCAAAGGAACTTTATTTACATAAACTTTTAAAGCTAAGCCTTTATGTTATTAATGACTAAAGCTTTTATTAAGAGTGTAAATAAACTTTTATTAAATTTTTAAAGCTAAAATGGGTAATTAGATTTCATATGAGACTGTATAATTTTAACCGCTTTAAGCTTTTAATCGTACTACAATTAAAGCCTTTATTCTTAAAGCTTTTTAGCATGCTTCAAATTCAACTATTACCTTTCAATTTCATATACGATTATTCTATTGAGTTCTTAAATTTCTTTTCTTACTTAGCTTAAATGAAGTTTCCTCCTCCTTATTTTACCTAAAAGTATGCCTTATATAAAATTCTTAATTAAAACTAATTTGTATGAACATTTAAAACTTTTCCAATGTCTATAAGAATGTGTTCAAAACTAAAGAAAATGAAGCCAAGAATCCTTTATCTTCATATTTCTCTACTGCAAAGGAATGATGATGATGATTATTATTCAAACTTATAATTTATATACTTAAAAAGTTTGTGAAAGTTCATATGAGCTTTTGAATAACTATAAATATGAGCATATAAATACTAATCATTCATTACCAGGAGAATATGAGCATTCAAGTACTTACACAAATGTAAGAAGAAAATAGGAATTTTCCAAAATTAAAGAATAAGTAATTATGCTTGAGTGTAAAAGTTCATGACATACATACATACAAGCTTTCATACAAATTTATCTGTATAATTTATGTTTGTATTGGCAATAGGCCGGAAATATTTTTTTTTTTTGTGTGTATGTGTGCGTGTGTAAGTTTCAAGATAAGGAAAACTTGAAGGTAATATTTGTTTGTATGAAAAACAAATAACAAATCAAGTCAAGATGCTTTTCAGGTAAAGCTTTTCATTAAAATGTGTGAATACGAGTATATTGAGGATAAAATAAAGGTAATATCCAATTGCTAATGAAAGGGAATAACTCGAAAAACAAGAGTTCATTTGAAATATTTCATAAACATTTTATGTATGATTTTACTATTTTCCCAATAACTATAAAAAAAGTTTGTGCATTAGAAAAAAGTAATTCAGAAAGAATATTGACTACTTAAGAAATTGACTTCAAAAATATGAATTTTAGCTTAAGCTTGTCTCCAAGTAAATAAAACAAAACCAAAAAAAATCTTTAGAATTTTTGTATGATTTTACTATTTTCCTCATAACTTTATAAGGAGAAAAGCTTCTTCAAATCTAAAAAGTTATCTAAAACGAAAACAAATCATTATTTATACTCTCATCAAATTTTTAAAATTTTTACTTAAGACTTCTGAGAATTTTTGTACAATTTCACTATTTTCCTCATAACTTTCTTAAGAAAAAAGTTTTTTCAAATCTTAAAAGTAATCTAGAACGAAGACACATCATTTTATATATTAGCAACAAATTTAGCAAATTATAACTTAAAACTCTTTCCTAGTAAATGACCCTTTTTGATATCTATTTGTATACAATGGCCTTGTATATTCATGATTTCTTTACAAATCTCATGAATTAACAAATGTTTGCCTAAATGTGGCTTCTGTCTGTGAGGGGATCTTCTTTTTCTTAGTTTACTGCTAAATTTTATTATTGTTATAGGAGAATTTTACAAGTAATTAAACTAAGAAAATAATAATTTTTGTAAATATTTGTGTAAAAGGATTGAACGATAGCTTTCGAAAAGGTTAAATCAACTGCAAACTGAAGCAATATAAATAAAATCTTTTGAGGAAATTGTAATGAAAATATAAATGGTTTAAGAAGTTTTGATAGTAGTTTCTTTAAAGCTTTAATACATGCATTAAAAATGTACAAATAAAGCTTAAGTCTTTGTGAAAAATTGCAATTAAAGCTTTAATACGACAACCTAAAAATCTGCGATTAAGGCTTTAGCAATTTCAAATTGAATTGTATTAGAGCTTAACTGTGACTATGCCAAGCATTGTTGAAAGCTTTTAATGAGACTATGTAAAATGAGTTAAGTAAAACTGTTTATTATCCAACGACTAAAGCTTTCTAAAACCTTATACTCAATGGTGGAATCAGAGAATAATAAAGCTTCAAAAAGTCGATATAAAGGCTTCAAAAAATCTATATAAAAGCTTCAAAAAACCAATGATTAAAGCTTTAACAAGTCTTTTTGAAAATTTACGAGTTAAGCTTTAATGGTAAGGTTTTGGTACTCAAAATTGAATAAGACTGTTTCAAAAACTACGATCAAAGCTTTAAAACATTAAACTAAAAACCTACAATTGAAGCTTTAATTAAACTGTTTTAGAGTCGGCAATTAAAGCTTTGAAATATCGATCTGAAAATTTAAAATGTAAGCTTCAGTGGGGCTGTTTTAGAAATTCCGATTAAAGCTTTAATGGGACTGTCTTAGAAGCTTTAAAATATCGATTGAAATCTAAGATTAAAGCTTCATTGGGACTGTTTTAGATATTACAATAAAAACTTTAATTATACTGTTTTAGAACCTACGACAAAAGCTTTAATGTTTCTGTTTTAGAATCTAAGATTAAAGCTTTTTACTGTAACTGTTTCAGAACCTAAGACTAAAGCTTTTTACTGTAACTGTTTTAGAACCTACGATTAAAGCTTAAAAGAAACTATTTTCGAACCTACTATTAAAGATTTTTACTGTAACTGGTTTAGAACCTACGATTAAAGGCTTTTATTGAAACTGTTTTAGAACCTACGATTAAAGCTTTTTATAGAAACTGTTTTAGAACCTACGATTAAAGCTTCAATGTTATTGTATTAGAACCTACGATTAAAGCTTTTTACTGTAACTGTTTTAGAACCTATGATAAAATCTTTTTACTGTAACTGTTTTAGAACCTACGATTAAAGCTTTTTACTGTAACTGTCTTAGAACCTACGATTAAAGCTTTTTATTGTAACAGTTTAAGAACCCACGATTTAAGCTTTTTATTGTAACAGCTTTAGAACCTATGATTAAAGCTTTAATGTTACTGTATTAGAACCTATGATTAAACCTTTAATGGTACTGTATTAGAATCTACGATTAACGCTTTTTACTGTAATTGTTTTAGAAAATACGATTAAAGCTTTTTACTGTAACTGTTTTAGAACCTATGATTAAAGCTTTTTACTGTAATTGTTTTAGAGCCAACGATTTTTACTGTAACTGTTTTAGACCACGACTAAAGCTTTTTACTGTAACTGTTTTAGAACCTACGACTAAATCTTTTTACTGTAACTGTTTTAGAACCTACGATTAAAGCTCTTTACTGTAACTATTTTAGAAAGTACTATTAAAGCTTTAATGTTACTGTTTTAGAACGATTAAAGCTTTTTACTGTAACTGTTCTAGGACCTACGAATTAAGCATTTTACTGTAACTGTTTTATAACCTACGTTTAAAGCTTTTTACTGTATCCGTTTTATAACCTATGATTAAAGCTTTAATGTTATTGTTTTAGAATCTACGATTGAAGCTTTGTTGTAACTGTTTTAGAACCTACTATTAAAGCTTTTTACTGTAACTGTTTTAGAACCTACGATTAAAGCTTCAATGTTACTATTTTAGAACCTACGATCAAAGCTTTGATGTTACTATTTTAGAATCTATGATTGAAGTCTCCAAAGATCGATCTAAGAATCTACGATTTAAGCTTAAATTTAACTAATTTAGAACCTTCGATTGAAGCTTTAAAAAGAAATTTAGATTATTTTAGATTATGTATAAAAACTTTCGATTAAAGCTTTTAAATTACCTTTTTAAGCCTATGATTAAATTGTTATTAATAGGCAAGTTTAGAAAGATGATGCCAATTCGGCACCTTAACTCGGAGACATAAAAAGTTCATGCTGATCCTTCCGTATCGGGAATGAGAAAATGATGTAAAGAAAATATATTGGGATTTACATGACATCGTTCAGTTTGTACCGCTGGATGTTATAGAGCACATTTGGGAATCTGATCTTCAAAAATATATATACTTATATTATTTAGGGCACAGTGATTGGTCAACATGCCTTCCCAATTAGGTTAACCCATTTTCAAGTTGTCAAAATGTCTAATGTTGTCTATAACTCTCGACATTGCACCCGGTTTTTATGGTTTAGTCGCTGATTTAGGATCTAATGACCGTATAAGTATGGCTTCATATGGTTCAGTTTTAGGTCTGAACCAGGTCTTGCTTACTTCAATGGCTATTTTATTGCCATTCATGTAGCAACGACTTGTGACCCAGCAGAATCTAAAGCTATAATTAACATATAGATAAAGGGTATAATGGCATAGTTGATTACCACGTCAATTACTAAGAATAACATATCAAATTCAGCCTGAGTTCAAGTCCCAGTCACGGTACCATCAAATTCTCTAATTATTAATTTCTATTAAAATTATTAGTTAACACAGCATCCCTTATCACCGATAAGCCCTTTAGCATGAGCACACCGTCGATGTAAAATAACCAAAAGCTTAAATAATATATCTACTTAACAAAAGATGACACAGTTTTAATGTCCAATTAGGGGTGTAAGTACATTAATGGCTTAAGTTTAAACGAGACCTAGTTCGTTACCAAGTCGATTACTAAGCGTAACATGTCAAATTCTGCCTGGGTTCGAGCCCCAGTCACTATTTATATTGTAAAAGATGTAAAAGAACAAAAAGCTTAAATAATATAACTACCTAACAACAGATGGCGCAACTTCACGGACCAAAAAAGGGTATAAATAAATCAAAGGCCTTCAATTTAAACGAAACTGCTTGTCAGCGATAAAAGCTCTTTGCATAAATTTTCTCTTAGAATGCACAATATCTCCCCTTTTTGCATAAAGCTTTTACCCCACAAAGTTCCACTAAAAACATGTTTGTACAATTTAAAAGATTTTTCTTTCTTTATCATTACCCTCATCTCTACAAAAACATTATTTTACTTAAGTTAATTTTATTATATTCTACGTTTTTTGGAACAACCGGCAGTCGTTTTCAAGTATTTTTTTTTTCTTTGTCCTACAAAGAATAATCGGCTTAATTTTCTGTCTTTTTACCCCACAAACAAAAATCGCTTTTTCCCCTAAATTTTTTGCAAACTAATAGAAATAATATTTTCAATCTAAAAGAAAGGAAAGAAAAAAAAATAAAGAAAACTTTGTATTTCTATTAAACTTTAATATTGTATATTTCCATATAGAGTTTGTGTTATTCAAAAATACATTTGGAAAAAAAGGTTTAAAAATATTTCCTCATTTTTTTCGAAATCTATTTATAACAATAAAGAATTGTGTAAAAAAGCTTTTACTTCTTTTTTTTTGAAATAATGGTTGTATAATGAATAGTCGGGGGTGGGGTGGGGGCTATGTTGCTAGGAATTATAATGCGTATGTTAGCCTGAAAGAAATGAGGGAAGTGGTGTAAATCCTTAGCAACTTACCCCCAAAGATATGCTATAAATTTTAACATAGAAGAAAAAAAGGATTAAATTCACTTGTAAGGCTTTTCGTTAAGAATATGTAATGATTGCATTTAAAGAAATTAAAATATTAGGTAACTATGGGGATAAAAGTCTGGAATAAGAGATTAATTAGGCGAAAATAATATAAGATTTTTTGTACTAAAGTAAGGATTTATTTCAAACCTTTTTTAAACCAAATTATTGATATTCTTCAATTAAAACGCATGCCTAAAAAAATTCACTAAAATGTATCTTATAAGAAAAGTTTTATACAAAAAAAAAACTAAATTTTTAAAGCCATTTTGTATGGGAAACCTACCCACTGTGCAAAAATTTCAAACTGTTTTTTTCTACCAAATTATAATTATTCTAAATTGAAGCACATTCTTGCAAAATTTGATGACAAAAATCCCTTTTAACAAAAGTTTTAACCAAAAAAAATATTTGTTTTTTAAGAAATTTTGCATGGGAACCTATACCACTGTGCAAAAATTTTAAACTTTTTTTAAATTAAATTATTCATATTCTTAAGTTAAAATACATGCCTTAAAAATTTCACTAAAATGTATCTTATAACAAAAGTTTTAGACAAAAAACTAAATTTTTAAAGCCATTTTGTATGGAGACCTACCCACAGTGCAAACATTTTAAACTTTTTTTTCTACCAAATTTTTAGGATTATAATTTAAAGCACATTTTTGAAAATCGGATGACAAAAATCACTTTTAGCTAAAGTTTTACACAGAAAAACTAAATTTTTTAAGAAATTTTGTATGGGAGCCTACACATCTGTGCAAAAATTTCAAACTTTTTTTAAACCGAATTATTGATATTCTTAAATTAAAATATATGTCTCGAAAATTTCACTAAAATTTATGTTATAACAAAAGTTTTAGACAAAAAAATAAATTCAAAAAAATAAATTTTTAAAGGCATTTTGTATGCGAGACCAACCCACTGTGCAAAAATTTCAAAATATTTTTAAACCAAATTATTGGTATTCCTCAATTAAAATCATGTCTTGAAAATTTCACTAAAATGTATCTTATAACAAAAGTTTTAGACAAAAAACTAAATTTTTAAAGGCATTTTATATGGGAGACCCACCCACTGTGCAAAAATTTTCAACTTTTTTTCTGCCAAATTATTAGGAATCTAAATTGAAGCACATCCTAAAAAAATTGCGGACAAAAATCTTTAAAAACAAAAGTTACAAAGAAAAAATTGACTTTTTTACAAGCATTTGGTATGACAGAGCATCCCACTGTGCAAAAATTTCAAACTTAAAATTATTGAAGTTCCTAAATAAAAATACATGTCTTAAAAATTTCTCTTTTAACAAGAGTTTAAGACAAAAAGCTAATTTGTTTCAGAAATTTTGTATGGGAGCCTATCCCACTGTGCAAAAAATTCCAAATTTTTTTACGCAAAATTATTAAGATTCTCAAATAAAAAGACTTTGGAAATTTTATAAAAAAGAATAGATTTTAAATACAAAAGTTTTAGACAAAAAATTAATTTTTTCTAATATATTTTGTATGTGGGACTTGCCCACTGTGCAATAATTTACAGGTTTTTCTACACAAAATTGACGTCACTCTTAGAATGAAACAAACGTATTCAATATTTGTCTAAAGCTTTCACAAAAAAAAAGAAGATTTAATGAAAAAACTGATTATTTTAAGGCAAATGATTGATTTGGGAATTGGAGGTTAAGAGAGATGGAAATTGTATGTAAGTGGAATCTATGCCAGATTTAGGAATTGGAGGTTAAAAGATATTTAAATTGTATGTAAATGGGATTCTGGAATGACTTGGGAAACGCTAGTTTAGAGATATGAAACTTATATGTAGAATGGATCCGCGATTAAAGCGGAATCCGGAGGTTAAGATATATGAAAATTGTATGTAAATAGGATACATGATTGATTTGGGAATCGAAGGTTAAGAGACATGAAAATAGGATTCATGATTGTTTTGGGAATCGGAGGTGAAGATACATGTAAATTGTATGTAAATGGAATCCATGATTGATTTGGGAATCGGAGGTTAAAAGACATGAAAATTGTATGTAACTGGGATCCATAACTGATTTGGGAATCGGAAGTTGAAAGACACGTTATTTACTTGGGAATCGGTAGTTAAGAGACATGGAAATTGAATGTAGAATGGATCTGCGATTAAAACGGAATTTGGAGGTTAAGAAACATGAAAAAAGTATGTAAATGGGATTCAGGATTGGTTTGGGAATCGCAGGTTAAAAGACATGGAAATTGTATGCAAATGGGATTTATAAGCGATTTGGGAATCGGAGGTTAAGTGGCATGGAAATGCATGATTAATATAGAAAATAAGGTTAAGAGATATTAGTCATGAAATTTGTATGTAAATGGGAAATTTTGAAATCGGAGGACAAGAGACATTTAAATTTGATATAGAATATATCCACGATTGTAGGAGGTTATTAGATATGAATATGGGAAGGTACTAGTATTTCAGTGTTTCTTAAATCAAAACTATTTCGAAGGGGTAAGTAAACATAACTGATTTGGGAATTGGAGGTTAAGAGACATGGAAATTGTATGTAGAATATATGCAAGACTAATGTGGAAGGTTAGGAGATATGATATATAAGAGATGGGAAAATGAAAGCAGAGTAGTTAAAATTGGATGAATGTAAATAGATACTTGAAGGAACCGATGATTAATGTAAGAATTGGAGGTACCAATTTTTATTTTTTTTTTTTTTATCAAAACCATTTCCAAAGGTTCGATCGATTTGGGAATTGTGGATTAAGATACATAAAAATTGTACGCAGAATGGATCTAAGGATAATATCGAAATTAGAGGTTAAGATACGTGAATATAGGATGTAAAAGAGATATTGAATTGGAAGCAGAGTTTGTTGAAATTCGATGTTGAAGATGTACACAATAGACATAATAATTTGGAGGAGATCTACTATTGACATGGGCCTTTTATGATGAAAAGAAGTGTATATTGAAGGTAGAAGGGAAAGATCATTACAGGCAGAGGAAACCCGTGGTTAGTATGAGAATTGGAGGAACGAATATTTAATTTTTGTATCAAAACTATTTCAAAAGTTTAAGTTTGAGAATTGAAGGTTAAGAGTCATGGAAATTTGTAAGTAGAATGGATACACGGTTGATATGGGATTTGAAGGTTAAAAGAAGAGATCGGTAATTGAAAACAGAATCGTTTTAATTGGATATAGAAGAGACTCTCAATAGCTTTCAAAATGTGGAGGAGATCTAGGTTTGAATTAGAGGTAGAATAGATACACGTTAAATATATGAATTTTAGGTTAAAGATATGAATATATGATTTAGAAGATATGGGGAATTGGAGGCAGAGTCGTTTAAATTGGATGTAGAAGAGACTCAATAGCTTTACGAATTTCAAGGCGATCTACGATTGACATAAACTTTTTAGTTAAAGAGTTGTAGAAATGGAAAGTATAAAGGAACAGCCATAACAGGTAGAAGGAATTCATGATATATGAGAATTGGGGAAACGAATATTTTATTTTTTTTTATCAAAACTATTTTGAAAGGGTAAGGATCCAAGAGTGATTTTAGAAATTAGAGGTTAGGAGATATGGAAATTTTAAGTATAATGAACACACGCAAAATAGGAAAATTGGGGATGAATAGATGAGGAAATAGGATAGGGAAAATACCGGAAACTGGAGACAGAGTCATTGAAATTCGATGCTAAAGAGATTTACGATTGGCATGACATTTTAGCTAAAGAGAAGTGAAAATTGAAAGTAGAATGGAAATATTATTAGAGGTAGAAGGAACTAATGATAAGTATGAGAATTGGAGGTAAGAGTTCATTCTTTGTTTGAGATGTGGAAATAGTGTAGAGAATAGATCGGTAATTGTAGGCAGAGTTGCTGAGTTTCGATGTTGAAGATATATGCAGTTAACATAAGAATGGGAGGGGTTCCATGATTACCATAGGCATTAGGGTGGAGCGAAAAACAACTTTTATTGAAATACGCCTGGATTAAAAATCGATGCTTTATATCCTGAGGTGTTTAGAAAAAAAAATTTGT
The DNA here is from genome assembly GCA_933228675.1 of Stomorhina lunata. Taxonomy (NCBI): domain Eukaryota; kingdom Metazoa; phylum Arthropoda; class Insecta; order Diptera; family Rhiniidae; genus Stomorhina; species Stomorhina lunata. The sequence goes on from OW121741.1 coordinate 14,469,638, forward strand.
CTTCCTAGGTGGCGCACAGGACATTTATTTCTAGGACCCATTTGTCAAAATGGGAGTTTTTTCGCTTTTTGGTAAATTTCAACCAATAAATTTATGTTTTTGACAAGACCAATACCAATACGCCTGGATTAAAAATCGATGCTCTACATCCTGAGGTGTTCAGAAAAAAAATTTTGTCTTCCTAGGTGGCGCATATTTATTTCTAGGACCCCTTTGTATGGAGTTTTTTCGGTTTTTGGTAAATTTCCACCAATAAATTTATGTTTATGACAAAACCATTAATTGGATGTAAAAGGCAACCAAATCAGCTTTCATTAGAGTCATGAAAACTAAAAATCCATGCAGTAGTTTTTGAGTTATTGCAATTTGCCGCAAAAAATTTGTATCCTTTCCAACACGCCTAAGAATATGCAGCAAAAAAATTAACTTTAGAGTACAGAAATTACAAAGTAAGACATTCCTTATCATCTTAAGACTTATAAGTTCTAAATAGTTGAAATTTATTAAAATTTTATTAGATATACCTAGTTATTTTTATACTGGAAAATGGTACTTTTGTAAAGGACCGTTTCAAAGCACACATTTTAAGTTTTAGAAAATTTTGTTAAAAAAATATTCAAAATATCAAAATTTTTAATCGGCATGTTAAAATAGATAGATGTGGTAATAAAATCCAAAAAAGTTCAGTTTGATATCTCATAGGGTTTCGCCGTACCTGGGACTTGAAATCGTGAAAAAGTTAATTTTTGGACATTATTTAAGTAGATGTAATTATAGTAAATTTTATTTAAGTTTTCTTTTGATAAAGCTAACACTGAATTTGATTGCCCAGTCATTGAGGAATGTCAATTTCAATTTTATTTTCAGGGGGTGACTGTAACTCCATATATATGTGTTTCAGGTTCGAGGCTCTCTACTTTAACCTTAAGCTTATTTTGTCATTTAAATGCATTAATTTAAATCGAAACATTATTTTTCCTTAATTTTTTTTGTATTTTTTTAATAAAAATAATCTATCAGGTATTAATGACAGATCACATTTATTTTTTGTTGTTTTAATAATCTGTAATTTGCTACCTGTATATTTTGTTAAATGCCTATATAAAATGTATTTATTTAATTAATTGTAAAAATAATAATAATAATATTTATACAATTTAATTTGATAATAATAATTGCATTAAATGTATGTAAGTCAGTTGGTGTCTTTACATTTTAATGCAATTTAAAATGATAATTTAATTTGTTGTGAAAATAAAGAGAAATATTGAAAAAAAAAAGTTGATGAATTCCAAATGCACAAGGGGGAGGTTGTGAAAAAAAATATGAAAAGTTTTTGTTGAGAAAAAAAGTAATGTTTTCAAGGAAAAAGGATCTAGTATCCTTGAAAAACAGTAAATATAACAAGTAAGAAAGTGCTATAGTCGGTCAAGCCCGACCATACGATACCCTTCACCTCTAAGGTCAAAGGTGTTATTTTTCCTGTATAAAGACAAATATTTGCTAAATTTTGCCATCATACAAACATTTTCTCAAAACTTATATATTTAAGCAGCTTCCGACATTTGGACTTATATGAGAGCTAGGGTCAAATGTGGACCGAAAAATAAACTTAAAATTACGATTATGTTCAGATTTACGTTTTAGTAATTTTTGTCTCATTTAGTGCATTTTTAAAGAAAAGTTTGTATGGGAGCTATGGTCAAATGTGGACTGATTTTAACGAAATTTGGTACAGTGATTTTAGTTTACATAAGCAGTATTTGATTTAAATTTCATGAAAAAACATTGATATTTGTGGCCAATATTTCAATTCCGGGAAGTGGGACCTATTTTTACGAATTTCAATAGCCATGGTCCCATTATAAAAAAAATGATCTGTGCCAAATTTCATTAAATTATCTTTAGAATTGCGACCTGTAGTTTGATTACAAGGTTTACATGGGGGTCCAGCCGTCCAGCCAGACGGACAGACGGACATCGCTAAATCGACTCAGAAAGTGATTCTAAGCCTATTGGTATACTAAAAGGGTCTAAGACAAATATTTCCATGCGTTACATACATCAGCACAAGCTTTCCACCTATGGTTTTGGAGGGTATAAAAATGATTAACTAAGTTATACTTAATACAATACTTTTATCTTTATTAGTAGTGTCATCTTAACATTTTCCCCCTTTGTCATTAAACAGCCTAATGTTATCAATATTAGAAATCCTTTCTAGAATAACAATTTCCCTAGTCATTTTGGTTTCTTCACGAAAACTTGTTCATTAATTACTTTACACTTGACTAGTTTATTACAATTCCTATACACATCTTAAGCCATGACATGTCGAAACTTTCTATATCTTATAAATTTTTTTTTTTTTTGTAATTATTCTTCTTTTTATGAATTTAATACAATATATGCACGTAAAAGAAAATTATTAAATTCTTAGCACAAAAACGACATTAAGCTGGAAAAAAGCATACGAATTTCTAAAAATCAGCATCTAAGATGACAGTGATGACTTGAGGGGGATAAAAGGAAAAGATTAGAAAATATTATAAAAAAAATTTAGATGTACATTTAAAACATATAATGGAAAATAAAATACATAATCAAGGTAAAAAGTATAAAACAGAAAAATATAATATAATTCTATAGAAATTAAAAAAAGAAAGCTTTTCAGTGGCTCACTCCCCTAGATTTAAAAGCACTTGAAATCACACACATTTAGATATCAAAATTTGCTATAAAAATAAAAAAAAATAAAAAATTTGTTATAAACATAAGAAATTTTTGAAAAACTTTTTATAGGAAGTTTTTCAAATTTCTTATAAAAATAGGAAATTTTTGAAAAATTTCCCATGAAAGTATAAAAATAGGAAATTTTTCAAAAATTTCCTATAAAAATAAGAAATTTTTAAAAAATTTGCTATAAAAATAAAAAAGATTTGAAAAATTTTCTATCAAAATAGGAAATTTTTAAAAAATGTTCTACAAAAACAACAAATTTTTGTAAAATTTGCTATACAAATAAGAAATTTTTGAAAAATTTCCTCTAAAAATAAGAAATTTTTGAATAGTTTATTATAAAAATAAGGAATTTTTTTTAAAATTCCCTATAAAAAAATAATTTTTTTAAAAATTTCCTATAAAACTAAGAAATTTAAAAAAAATTTTCTATAAAAATAAGAAATTTTTGAAAAATTTCCTTTAAAAATAAGACATTTTTGAAAAATTTTCGATAAAAATATATATATTTTTTAATTTTTGATAAAAACAAGACATTTTTGAAAAATTTCCTATAAAAATTAAAAATTTTTGAAAAATTTCCTATAAAAATAAGAAATTTTTGAAAAATTTCCTATAAAAATAAGAAATTTTTGAAAATTTTCCTATAAAAATAAAAAATTTTTGAAAAATTTCCTATAAAAATAAGAAATTTTTTGAAAAATTTCCTATAAAAATAAACATTTTTGTAAAATTTCTTATAAAAATTTTGAAAATTTCCTATAAAAAAAATAAATTTTTGAAAAATTTGCTATAAATATAAGAAAGTTTTGAAAATTTTCTAAAAAAAATGAGAAAATTTAAAAAAATTTCCTATTTCTTATTTTATAGGAAATTTTTCAAAAATTTCTTATTTTTATAGGAAATTTTTGAAAAATTTTTATTGTTATAGGAAATTTTTCAAAAATTTCTTATTTTTAAAGGAAATTTTACAAAAACTTCTTAAATTTATAGGAAATTTTTAAAAAAATTCTTATTTTTATAGGAAATTTTTAAAAAAATTCTTATTTTTATAGGAAATTTTTAAAAATTTTCTTAATTTTATACGAAATTTTACAAAAATTTCTCATTTTTATAGGAAATTTTTGAAAATTTTCTTATAAAAATAAGAAATTTTTCAAAAATTTCTTATTTTTTTAGGAAATTTTTAAAAAATTTCATATTTTTATAGAAAAAAATTCAAAATTTTTTATTATTATAGGAAATTTTACAAAAATTTCTTATTTGTATAAGAAATTTTTCAAAAATTTCTTATTTTTATAAGAAAATTTTCAAAAATTTCTTATTTTTATAAGAAAAATTTCAAAAATTTCTTATTTTTATGGGAAATTTTTAAAAAATTTCTTATGTTTATAGAAAAATTTTCAAAAATTTCTATTTTTATAGGAAATATTTCAAAAATTTCTTATTTTTGTAGGAAATTTTTCAAAAATTTCTAATTTTTATAGGATATTTTTCAAAAATTTCTTATTTTTATAGGAAATTTTTCAAAAATTTCTTATGCTTATAAGAAATTTTTCAAAAATTTCTTATTTTTAAAGGAAATTTTCTTATTTTTATAAGAAAATTTTCAAAAATTTCTTATTTTTATAAGAAAAATTTCAAAAATTTCTTATTTTTATGGGAAATTTTTCAAAAATTTCTTATGTTTATAGAAAAATTTTCAAAAATTTCTATTTTTATAGGAAATATTTCAAAAATTTCTTATTTTTGTAGGAAATTTTTCAAAAATTTCTAATTTTTATAGGATATTTTTCAAAAATTTCTTATTTTTATAGGAAATTTTTCAAAAATTTCTTATTTTTATAGGAAATTTTTCAAAAATTTCTTATGTTTATAAGAAATTTTTCAAAAATTTCTTATTTTTAAAGGAAATTTTTCGAAAATTTCTTATTTTTATAGGAAATTTTTCAAAAATATCTAATTTTTATAGAAATTTTTTAAAATTTTTTATTTTAATAGGAAATTTTTCAAAAATTTCATATTTTTATAGGAAATTTTTCAAAAATTTCTTATGTTTATAAGAAATTTTTCAAAAATTTCTAATTTTTGTGGGAGATTTTTCAGAAATTTCTTATTTCTATAGGAAATTTTTCAAAAATCTCATATTTTTAAAGGAAATTTTTCAAATTTTCTAACTTCTTGTTTTTTCAATTTTTTTATTTTCAAAAATTTCTTATTTGTATAGAAAATTTTTCAAAAATTTTATATTTTTAAGAAATTTTTAAAAATATTTCTATAAAAATAAGAAATTTTTGAAAAATTGCCTCTAAAATTAAGAAATTTTTAAAAAAAAAGTTCCTCTAATATTAGTAAATTTTTTAAATTTTCCTATAAAAATGGCAAATTTTTGCAAAATTTTCCTTTAAAATTAGTTATTTTTTAATAGCTTCCTCTAAAAATAGTCAATTTTTGTAATTCTTTTTATAAAAAGACAAAAATTTCTTATAAAAATATATAAATTTTTGAAAAATTTCCTTAAAAAAATAGTAAATTTTTGAAAAATTTCCTATAAAAATGGGAAATTTTTGAAAAATTTCCTTAAAAAATAGTAAATTTTTGAAAAATTTCCTATAAAAATGGGAAATTTTTGAAAAATTTCCTGAAAAAAATTAGTTAATTCCTGTAAAAATATTAAATTTTTAAAAAATATCCTTTAAAAATAGTAAATTTTTGAAAAATTTACCAAAAAATTAGTAAATTTTTGAAAAATTTCCTATAAGAATAAAAAATTTTTGAAAAATTTCCTGTAAAAAAAAGAAAAATTTTTGAAAAAGTAAAATGAATCCATAATATAAGCTTAAATTCTATTTCAAATAAACGCATAATTTTGAAGTCGGTCTATTTTTTTTTTGAACCAGCCTTAAGTGCGTTCATCTGCACTCACGTATGTTTGACACACTTTATGGTCCATAAAAAATATCTTAACACATGGAGTCAATGATAGCACAAGACTTAGAGAAATATTGTGAGGATAAACGAATACGCACCAATACTAGATTGTCTAGAAACTTAGACAAGGAATAAAGTTATAGGTATATGACCAAACGAGGGTGGTATCATTGTCTAGATTTAAGACTAGTTTATTGTTCACTTCATAGTCTGGTTCATATTTTAGTTAAAAGTCTAGTTAGTTAAAAGTCTAGGTTAAAGTCTAGTCTCTGGAAATCTAGAGCACTACTTTACTTTCAAAAATGTTTAAAATCTTTACATCTAACGAACTTTTTAAACCCTCCCTTATAATTTAAAATACAACCAATTCAAAATTAAATAACTTCAATATAACTAACCCTTCACACACACACACATCAGCTTCAGTTGGTAAAAGTGTCACTCACACTCTTATACAAACAAACCTAAAGACACACAGAGAATTACATGCTCACACGTATAACGAACTGACACAGTAACAAGAAGAGAAATATAAATGAAATGAACCCAAAACGAGGAGGAACTTAAAAAGGAGACAGGAAATAATTAAATTTAAAATGGAAATTTAATTGAAAAGGATTAATTTGAGTTAAACTCGAGTACAAATAAAATAAAAACTTATACTTACATATACAAAGAAATTTATATAAATTTTACCAACACAGTGACATAATTCAGACAAACACATACTGCTTTAGTTATACCAAAACACGTATATAGTTTGGATATATCTGTATGTATGTATATATTTTACATATACAGTTCCCTTTTCATTTCTCTGTAGTACTACATACTCTCATACAGGATACAAGTTAAATTTTATTAGACATTTAACTGACATACATTTACATTTATTTTAATATTTTATATATTTTTTTTTTTTGTTTTTTTCTATTTCTGTATATTTTTTTGCTTTTATAACATAATAGAGTTGAGTAAAATTTTGCAGGTTATATAAATGTCATATCATTTTATTGGGAAAATAAAGCTTGAAAAAAAGATAGAAAATTAAAAAGAAAATAAAAAATAATTAAAATTTATTTATGTTTTTTTTTTTTTGTAAATAATTTAATTAAATAAATTAGTAAAGTGGTTTTACTAACTTAATACAACTACATTAAATAACTGGTTGAAACAAAAGAAATTTTATGGTTAACCTGGTAAGCTTCGCTACAACTTCATGTATAGTGCTTTGATCCTGTTGTCTGAGGATCCAAAAGAAAAATTATTCGCACTTAATCCCAGTCTATTATTTCGTTAATTAAGTTAAGAAGCCGGAGACATTTTGTAATTTTCGTAAATATCACGATCACTAATGAAACTCGTAAAAATTAAAAATTTTCGATAGAAATATTTTTCTATAGAAAAATTTTCGAAAGAAATATTTTTCTATAGAAAAATTTTCGATAGAAATATTTTTCTATAGAAAAATTTTCGATAGAAATATTTTTCTATAGAAAAATTTTCGATAGAAATATTTTTCTATAGAAAAATTTTCGATAGAAATATTTTTCTATAGAAAAATTTTCGATAGAAATATTTTTCTATAGAAAAATTTTCGATAGAAATATTTTTCTATAGAAAAATTTTCGATAGAAATATTTTTCTATAGAAAAATTTTCGATAGAAATATTTTTCTATAGAAAAATTTTCGAGAAAAGATTTCGTTGGAAATATTTTTCTGTAGAAAAATTTTCGTTGAAAATATTTTTCTATAGAAAAATTTTCGTTGGAAATATTTTTCTATAGAAAAATTTTCGTTGGAAATATTTTTCTATAGAAAAATTTTCGTTGGAAATATTTTTCTATAGAAAAATTTTCGTTGGAAATATTTTTCTATAGAAAAATTTTCGTTGGAAATATTTTTCTATAGAAAAATTTTCGTTGGAAATATTTTTCTATAGAAAAATTTTCGCTGGAAATACTTTTCTATACAAAAATTTTCGTTGGAAATATTTTTCTATAGAAAAATTTTCGATAGAAATTTTTTTCTATAGAAAAATTTTCTTATAGAAAAAAATTTCTATCGAAAATTTTTCTAAAGAAAAAATATTTCTATCGAAAATTTTTCTATAGAAAAATTTTCGTTGGTAATATTTTTCTATAGAAAAATTTTCGCTGGAAATATTTTTCTATAGAAAAATTTTCGTTGGAAATATTTTTCTATAGAAAAATTTTCGATAGAAATTTTTTTCTATAGAAAAATATTTCTATCGAAAATTTTTCTATAGAAAAATTTTCGTTGGTAATATTTTTCTATAGAAAAATTTTCGATAGAAATATTTTTCTATAGAAAAATTTTAGATAGAAATATTTTTCTATAGAAAAATTTTCGATAGAAATATTTTTCTATAGAAAAATTTTCGATAGAAATATTTTTCTATAGAAAAATTTTCGATAGAAATATTTTTCTATAGAAAAATTTTCGATAGAAATATTTTTCTATAGAAAAATTTTCGATAGAAATATTTTTCTATAGAAAAATTTTCGATAGAAATATTTTTCTATAGAAAAATTTTCGATAGAAATATTTTTCTATAGAAAAATTTTCGATAGAAATATTTTTCTATAGAAAAATTTTCGATAGAAATATTTTTCTATAGAAAAATTTTCGATAGAAATATTTTTCTATAGAAAAATTTTCGATAGAAATATTTTTCTATAGAAAAATTTTCGATAGAAATATTTTTCTATAGAAAAATTTTCGATAGAAATATTTTTCTATAGAAAAATTTTCGATAGAAATATTTTTCTATAGAAAAATTTTCGATAGAAATATTTTTCTATAGAAAAATTTTCGATAGAAATATTTTTCAATAGAAAATTTTTCGATAGAAATATTTTTCAATAGAAAATTTTTCGATAGAAATATTTTTGCCTTGCCACTGTTGTCCTAAATGTAATTAATTTAAATGAATTCATTTAATTTATTTATTGTATTAATTGCTCTATTTAGATTTTGAAATATATATGTATAATTATAAATAAATAAAAGTTACATTTGTTAAATAATTTTCAATAAATCCCAATAGTTTTTTTTTTAATTTGTTAAATTGTGAGATATTAGAGGGGCTCACAACAGCAACTTATAGAAACAAGAGCTAAAAACTGCAAGTAATAGATGTTACCAAAATAAACAATAATTATAAATGCACTAAATTTCCGAGATAATAAAATTATCCCCCTATAAAATCACACTTACAAAAAAATGTTTTCAGACAAATGTTTTGAACAACATTCTTTTACTAAAAACTAATTAAAATTAGGGCTTTAACTAATATTTTGTTTTAAAATATATACATATGTAAAATTTTTTTAGATTTATATTTAATTGTTTTATAAATAAGATTAATATCGACTAATATCTGTCTAAAAGTATTTGATATTGGAGTATTTAATTCGAACATAGATAATTTAATTTATACAAAACTAATCAGATTTAGATATGACAAAAAATAAATCTAAATTTAACAAAATAAAAAATAAAAACGAGGGTAAGTTTGAAAAGTTATTTTTTGAAAAATTTCTTATAAAAATATGAAATTTTTAAAAAATTTCCTATAAAAATAGGAAATTTTCAATTTTTATTAAAGATAGGAAATTTTTGAAAAATTTCCTATAAAAATAAGAAATTTTTGAAAAATTTCCTATAAAAATAAGAAATTTTTGAAAAATTTCCCATAAAAATCGGAAATTTTTGAAAAATTTCCTATCAAACTGGGAAATTTAAAAAAAAAATTTCTATCAGAATAGGAAATTTCCAATTTTTATAGAAAATAGGAAATTTTTGAAAAATTTCCTATAAAAATAAGAAATTTTTGAAAAATTTTATATAAAAATAGGAAATTTTGAAAAATTTCCTGTAAAAAAAAGAAATTTTTAAAAATTTTCAATAACAAAAAGAATTTTTTAAATTTTCTATAAAAATATAAACATTTAAAACATTTTTTATAGGAAATTTTTCAAAAATTTCCTCTTTTTAAAGGAAATTTTTCAAAAATTTCCTATTTTTATAGGAAATTTTTCAAAATTTTCCTCTTTTTATAGGAAATTTTTCAAAAATTTCCTCTTTTTATAGGAAATTTTTCAAAAATTTCCTCTTTTTATAGGAAATTTTTCAAAAATTTCCTCTTTTTATAGGAAATTTTTCAAAAATTTCCTCTTTTTATAGGAAATTTTTCAAAAATTTCCTCTTTTTATAGGAAATTTTTCAAAAAATTCCTTTTTTTATGGGAAATTTTTCAAAAAATTCCTTTTTTTATGGGAAATTTTTCAAAAATTTCCTCTTTTTATAGGAAATTTTTCAAAAATTTCCTCTTTTTATAGGAAATTTTCCAAAAATTTCCTCTTTTTATAGGAAATTTTCCAAAAATTTCCTCTTTTTATAGGAAATTTTTCAAAAATTTACTCTTTTTATAGGAAATTTTAAAAAAATTTCCTCTTTTTATAGGAAATTTTTCAAAAATTTCCTCTTTTTATAGGAACTTTTTCAAAAATTTCCTCTTTTTATAGGAACTTTGTGAAAAATTTCCTATTTTTTTCCTATTTTATAGGAAATTTTTCAAAAATTTCCTTTTTTTATGGGAAATTTTTCAAGAATTTCCTATTTTTGTAGGAAATTTTTCAAGAATTTCCTATTTTTATGGGAAATTTTTCAAGAATTTCCAATTTTTATAGGAATTTTTTGAAGAAATTTTTCAAAAATTTCCCCTTTTTATAGTAAATTTTTAAAAAATGTCCTATTTTTATAGGAAATTTTTCAAAAATTTCCTCTTTTTATAGGAAATTTTTCAAAAATTTCCTCTTTTTATAGGAAATTTTTCAAAAATTTCCTCTTTTTACAGGAAATTTTTCAAAAATTTCCCCTTTTTATAAAAAATTTTTCAAAAATTTCCTCTTTTTATAGGAAATTTTTCAAAAATGTTCTCTTTTTTAGGAAATTTTTCAAAAATTTCCTCTTTTTATAGGAAATTTTTCAAAAATTTTATCTTTTTATAGGAAATTTTTCAAAAATTTCCTCTTTTTATAGGAACTTTTTCAAAAATTTCCTCTTTTTATAGGAAATTTGTGAAAAATTTCCTATTTTTTTCCTATTTTTATAGGAAATTTTTCAAAAATTTCCTCTTTTTATAGGAAATTTTTCAAAAATTTCCTTTTTTATAGGAAATTGTTAAAAAATTTCCTCTTTTTAAAGGAAATTTTTCAAAAATTTCCTATTTTTATAGGAAATTTTTCAAAATTTTCCTCTTTTTATAGGAAATTTTTCAAAAATTTCCTCTTTTTATAGGAAATTTTTCAAAAATTTCCTCTTTTTATAGGAAATTTTTCAAAAATTTCCTCTTTTTATAGGAAATTTTTCAAAAATTTCCTCTTTTTATAGGAAATTTTTCAAAAATTTCCTCTTTTTATAGGAAATTTTTCAAAAATTTCCTCTTTTTATAGAAAATTTTTCAAAATATTCCTTTTTTTATGGGAAATTTTTCAAAAATTTCCTCTTTTTATAGGAAATTTTTCAAAAATTTCCTCTTTTTATAGGAAATTTTCCCAAAATTTCCTCTTTTTATAGGAAATTTTCCAAAAATTTCCTCTTTTTATAGGAAATTTTTCAAAAATTTACTCTTTTTATAGGAAATTTTAAAAAAATTTCCTCTTTTTATAGGAAATTTTTCAAAAATGTTCTCTTTTTATAGGAAATTTTTCAAAAATTTCCTCTTTTTATAGGAAATTTTTCAAAAATTTTATCTTTTTATAGGAAATTTTTCAAAAATTTCCTCTTTTTATAGGAACTTTTTCAAAAATTTCCTCTTTTTATAGGAACTTTGTGAAAAATTTCCTATTTTTTTCCTATTTTTATAGGAAATTTTTCAAAAATTTCCTTTTTTTATGGGAAATTTTTCAAGAATTTCCTATTTTTGTAGGAAATTTTTCAAGAATTTCCTATTTTTATGGGAAATTTTTCAAGAATTTCCAATTTTTATAGGAATTTTTTGAAGAAATTTTTCAAAAATTTCCCCTTTTTATAGTAAATTTTTAAAAAATTTCCTATTTTTATAGGAAATTTTTCAAAAAGTTCCTCTTTTTATAGGAAATTTTTAAAAAATTTCCTATTTTTATAGGAAATTTTTCAAAAATTTCCTCTTTTTACAGGAAATTTTTCAAAAATTTCCCCTTTTTATAAAAAATTTTTCAAAAATTTCCTCTTTTTATAGGAAATTTTTGAAAAATTTCCTCTTTTTATAGAAATTTTTCAAAAATTTCCTCTTTTTACAGGAAATTTTTCAAAAATTTCCTCTTTTTACAGGAAATTTTTCAAAAATTTCCTCTTTTTATAAAAAAATTTTCAAAAATTTCCTCTTTTTATAGGAAATTTTTCAAAAATTTCCTCTTTTTATAGGAAATTTTTCAAAAATTTCCTCTTTTTATAGGAAATTTTTCAAAAATTTCCTCTTTTTATAGGAAATTTTTCAAAAATTTCCTCTTTTTATAGGAAATTTTTCAAAAATTTCCTCTTTTTATAGGAAATTTTTCAAAAATTTCCTCTTTTTATAGGAAATTTTTCAAAAATATACCAAATTTGGAAAAAAACAAAAACGAAATTTTCGTCCTGCTCTCCTTTAAATGAAATAAAAATGATAATTTAAATAATTTGTAAAACCGTAACATGTTTATCTTCACATAAATCCATATGTTACAAGTATAATAATTATTTACAATATTAAATGAATTGTATAAAAAAAGAAAAAAAGCAACAATGTTGTATTAAATAAACATTGATATGACCATTAATAACAACATTAATTACCGCTAATTACAATGAATTATTTAAACATTATGTGGTCAGGTCCTAGAAATAGACATACGAACTGACAGACAATTAATCATATTTGTTATTATTTGTTTCAGTTGCATTAAAAACTTTTTTTTCGCAAATAGAATTTTTTTGTAGAACACACAAAAAAAGTGTTAGAAATAATTAAAACTATGTCAATAGTGCCAAAGTTAAATAAATAAAATATTTTATTTAATTGACGTCAGGGGTCAATTGCGCTTCCTTTAAATCAAATTTTTTATAATTTTTAAATATAACAATTTTTTAAATATTATTTTTATTAAAAAAATTATAATAACAACGTAAGTTTAGAATACTTGTTTTGTGTGAATTAGCGTCTATTCAGGTCATGACTACAACCAGAAATATTATATATTTACCTAAGAAATCTGTATGAACCAACAAAGATTGAAATGTTTGATTACCTGAAAAGAGATAAGAATATGACATATATTATTATTTAATATGATACTAAATAGAATACAATTTTAAGATAAGATTATTTCTTATAACTAGATACATATACAATGACAATAGGTTAGCCTATCCAATAGATTTAAAAGTAGTTGTAGATTACATTTATAGCCTCCACCACTATAGGTGGAAAGGGTATTATAAGTTTGTGCTGATGTATGTAACGCATGAAAATATTTGTCTTAGACCCACCTTTTAGTATACCAATAGGCTTAGAACTACTTTCTGAGTCGATTAAGCGATGTCAGTCCGTCCGTCCGTCTGTCTGGACGGCTAGCTGGACCCCTATGTAAACCATGTAATCCAAGTACAGGTCGCAATTCTAAAGATAATTTGGTGAAATTTGGCATAGATCAGTTTTTTGATAGTGGGACCATAGCTATTAAAATTCGTCGAAATCGGTCTATTATTTATGGTACCTCCCACTTCCCGAAATTAATATTTTGGCCACAAATATCAATACTTTTTCATGAAATTTTAAACAAATATTATGTAAATAAAAATCAATGTTCCAAATTCCGTTAAAATCGGTCCACATTTGACCATAGCTCCCATACAAATTCTTCTATCAAAACGCACTAAATGAGACAAAAATCAATAAAACGTTCGTAAATCTGAAGATAATGGGAATTTTTAGTTTATTTTTTGCAAACATAATTTTTGTAACAACTGTAATCTGTAATTTGCCAAATTTCGAGATAATCGGTTCACATTTGACCCTAGCCCTCATATAAGTCCAAATTACGGAAACAGCTTAAATATGTAAGTTTTGAGAAAATGTTTGTATGAAGGCAAAATTTTGCCAATAGTTATCTTTATACAGGAAAAAGATCATCATTGACCCTAATGGTGAAGGGTATCGTATAGTCGAGCTTGACCGACTATAGCACTTTCTTACTTGTTTTTCAAGAAATTTAAATTAAATACTGCTTATGTAAACTAAAATCACTGTACTTAATTTCTTTTAAATCGGTCCACATTTGACCCTAGCTCTCATATAAGTCCAAATGTCGGAAGCTGCTTAAATATATAAGTTTTGAGAAAATGTTTGTATGATGGCAAAATTTAGCAAATATTTGTCTTTATACAGGAAAAATAACACCTTTGACCTTTGTGGTGAAGGGTATCGCATGGGTCGGGCTTGATCGACTATAGCATTTTCTTACTTGATTTATATAAAAATTTCCCTTTCAAAAATAAGAAATTGTTGAAAAATTAATTTTCGAAATAAAAAAATTTTGGAAAATTTCTTTTAGAAATAAGAAATTTTTACAAAAACTTTCTATTAAAATAAGAAATTTTAAAAATTTGTTATTTCTATAGGAAATTGTTTTTAAAAATTTCTTATCTTTATAGGAAATTTTTAAAAGCTTTCCTATTTTTACACAAAATTTTTAAAAAATTTCTTTTTTTTTTTATAGAAATTTTTTCAAAAATTTCTTATTTATAAAGAAAATTTTTTTAAAATTATTATTTTTATAGGAAATTTTTCAAAAATTTCTTAATTTTACAGGAAGTTTTTAAAAATTTCTTATTTTTAAAGCAAATTTTTCAAACATTTCCTATTTTTATAGGAAATTTCTCAGAAATTTCCTGTTTTTATAGCAAAATTTTCAAAAATTTGCTATTTTTATAGGAAATTTTTTAAAAATTTATAGAAAAAAAAATTTGGTATTTTTACAGAAAATTTTTCAAAAATTTCTTATTTTTATAGGAAATTTTTCAAAAATTTCTTATTTTTATAGGAAATTTTTCAAAAATTTCTTATTTTTATAGGAAATTTTTCAAAAATTTCTTATTTTTATACACTCAGGAAATTATTACAGTAACTGATTGTATGTTGTTTAGGAAATTTTCGGTTATGTTGTTTTCAAATGAATATTCATTTAAATTTATATGAAAATTGATTTTTAACATATTTATACATTTGTTTAAAAAACAACCTACAAAAAAATACTGAAAATCCGTAACATTTGAAAATATCAGTTGTTTAGTTTTTATATATTTTTTCAATTATTGTATCAAATATAATTCGTATTTGTTTAATTATTGGTTTTCCTTAAGTATCTTAGGTTTGCTTACTGAAGAAACTTTTTATAATACTGGCCGCCTATCACGGGATATGGCCTAAGCAAACAACAAACTTTGTTTTGTCTGTTTGGTTTTTTTATGCCTTGAAGGAAATAACCTTTTTATGGTTTCGTCTTTTATATTACGTTAATTACAAAAACAAATGAAAATTGTCCGTTCTACGGAAATTTTACGTAGTTTTTTACCATTCAATTTTTTTATAAATAAATGAAAATTTCCGTTTTTTTATACTAAAAATGTAGTTTAAATTTTTGTCAGTAATTTTTTTGAAAACAACTGAATATTCCGTTTTTAAAACCGAAAATGTAGTTTAAATATTTGTCAGTTAAATTTAAATGAAATATTTATTGAATTTGAATGAAAAATCAGTTGACCGGTTTTTAAATGAATATTCATTCATTTCAAATTACATTTTCAGTTAATTTTACTTACATAATATTCTGAGTGTAGGAAAATTTTATAAGAAAATTTTCAAAAATTTCTTTTTTTGATAGGAAATTTTTCAAAAATTTTTAATTTTTATAGGAAATTTTTCAAAAATTTCTTATTTTTAAAGGAATTTTTTCAAAAATTTCTTATTTTTATGCAAATTTTTCAAGAATTTCTTATTTTGGTAGGAAATTTTTAAAAAAATTCTTATTTTTACAGCATATTTTTAAAAAAAACTTCTTATTTTTATAGCATTTTTATAAGAAATTTTTCAAAAATTTCTTATTTTCATAGGAAAAATTTCTAATTTTTATAGGAAATTTTTCAAAAATTTCTTATTTTTATAGGAAATTTTTCAAAAATTTCTTATTTTTATAGGAAATTTTTCAAAAATTTCTTATTTTTATAGGAAATTTTTCAAAAATTTCTTATTTTTATAGGAAATTTTTCAAAAATTTCTTATTTTTATAGGAAATTTTTCAAAAATTTCTTATTTTATAGGAAATTTTTCCAAAATTTCTTATTTTTATAGGAAATTTTTCAAAAATTTCTTATTTTTATAGGAAATTTTTAAAAAATTTCCTATTTTTATAAGAAATTTTTCAAAAATTTCTTATTTTTATAGGAAATTTTCCAAACATTTCCTATTTTTATAGGAAATTTTCAAAAAAATTTCCCATCTTTATAGGAAGTTTTTCAAAAATTTCTTATTTTTATAGGAAATTTTTCAAAAATTTCTTACTTTTATAGGAAATTTCTAATTTTTATAGGAAACTTTTCAAAAATTTCTAATTTTTATAGGAAATTTTTTAAAATTTTCTTATTTTTATAAGAAATCACATTTTTATAGGAAATTTAAAAAAAAATCTTATTTTTATAGGAAATTTTAAAAAAATTTCTGATTTTTATAGGAAATTTTTAAAAAAATTCTTATTTTTTAGGAAATTTTTCAATAATTTCTTATTTTTATAGGAAATTTTTCAAAAATTTCTTTTTTTTATAGGAAATCTTTCAAAAATTTCTTATTTTTATAGGAAATTTTTCAAAAAAATCCATATTTTTATAGTAAATTTTTCAAAAATTTCTTATTTTTATAGAAAATTTTTCTAGAGTTTCTTATTTTGGTAGAAAATTTTTCTAAAATGTTTTATTTTTATAGCATATTTTTCAAAAATTTCTTATTTTTATAGGAAATTTTTAAAACAATTTATTTATTTATAGAAAAAAACAATATGAACTTTTTGTAAAACTTTCTATAAAAATTAAAAATGCTTTAAAAATCTTCTATAAAAATAAGAAATTTTTTAAAAATTTCGTATAAAAATAGAAAATTTTCTTAAAATTTTATAAAATTTCTCCTAATTGTAAAATACAAAAATTTAAATTCTAAAAAACATTTAATATTGTAAGTATTTATTCATATTAGGCATAAGGGAGAAATTTCATATCTATTGTATATATTTTTACATGGACTAAGCCCTTCTATACATTACCAAAAGCCCCAAACAATAAGATATTAAAATGTAGAGTTTGTAAAAAATTCTACCAAAAATATCTAAAAGCAAACAAAAGGTATATATAAAGCAATTGTTGCATTTCTATTCAATTCAATTGAAAATATACCAATTCTTTGTTTATCGACACAAAATAAAAAAAAAGTATTTACAAATATACAGAACAGAAACCATATTAGTACAATAGGAATTTGGTATTTTAAAGTTTCTTTTTTTCAATGTTTTTCTTTTTTTTTCTATTTTCGAAATTTTATAGTTTTAATAGTTTTTCAAGTTGTTCACTTATTGTTTTCTCTAAACTAATGGCAGGAGTCTAGTAATAATTTAGTTTTATTCTAACTATTTAGTTGCTTAACTATTGTAGAATGAACAAAAAAACTCAAGGGTTTTTTGCTACTTTACTTAAAGTAATAATACAAAGCAACCATTCAAATGTAATTTTAATGGAGCATACTTTAAGGGGCTCAAACAAAATGTTCATTATGAAATTGAAATACAATTTTAAATTTAAAACTTTAAATTTAATTTTTTTTAAGGGTTTTCTAAATATAGTAGAAATAGAAAAATACGAAATTTTTAAGTTCAAAAAGTAAGAACCCTT